>CAUYUJ010002470.1:543713-551213 GCA_963575745.1 Prorocentrum cordatum
CTCATGATATCAGAGGACATTCGCAAATCGCAAACCGCCAATAACCAATGAATGGACGACTGAGGTGGCGGGCTTACGTTAAAAGCAAGCGCACTCACATAACGGCTTGCCAGGGAACTTCGGGGCCGCGCACGCGCGGCAATAGGCGTGCGAATTTCCCAACGTCGTTCGTGCGCCAACTCGTACACCGACCCCCCCATCGCTTTTCACATTGATGTTGCTTCCCATGCGTTGCCCATGCTCCCGGGCGCATCGGGGCATCTAGGGCGCGATCGGAATCGCGTTGGAACGTCGTCGGGGCGACTCGAGGCGACCCCTGGAGCCGCCTGAGGTCATATCGGCCGTCTTTGGAGACGTTTTGGGCGCATCGGACATCTGCGCGGCCCGAGCCCCCTAGCGACACGAGCAGCTATGCTTGTACAAGACCAAATGCTGCGACGCAAGCGAACCTCCGACATGTAAGGACTAGATGCAGGCATGCCATCAAACGCAGAACGCACGCATGCCCCCGCTGCAAGATACCAACATGCAATGCAAATGCATACTGCATGAAAGCGAACGCTACGCACATGCACATTCCCCCCCTCCCCAAGTCAGACCGGATATCCTGGGAGAACGATTCCTCGGCCACGCGCGAACGCAGCGCACGTTCACAAACTACGCAGGTTGCAAGACCTGGTGGTGCCTGTCAGCGCCGCCCAACTGGCCAACAAAGGAACGGGCTGGCGCAACGCTTGCGCGCGTCATTTTTCCAGGAACGCCACTCGCAACCGAGCGGGTTTGTGGGGGCGCGCAACAATACCGTGCAATGAGCTTGCCTGACGCCTTATATGCCCTGGTTGACCACAAGCAGTATACTAGAGTTGTGTTTGGAAGCCATACTACGAGGACGATACAAGGTATGGCCTGGCTGGAATGCACTAGGTCTGGGCCTGACCCCAACAAGAGCGCTCGCGCATGGCCAGCATGGAGCAGGCCCCAATCGCGAGCCACGCAGCGGCCGAAGGTCTTCACCGTCCACGTCGTGGTTGCTCAGCGAAAAGCGCTGTCGCCATTCGCGCCGCCGCGCAAATTTGCTCACCTCGCGGGGTAGCGCGCAACACGTGACTTCTTTTATCTCGGCGTCGGCCGAGCGCAGTGCTGCGAATTGCCATGCGCAGCCCTCCGTCCTTGCGCGGAGCGCGAGCGATTTTTTCTAACTACAACAACGAATATACTTCCTTGTCTCGGCGCAAGCCGAGCGCCTTTTTCTCTTGTATCCAACAACCAGCCAGGGGCTCCTTGAATGGGCGGCAGCCGAACGTTTGTGGCGACGTGCAATCCGCTGCCCTCTCTCGCGCGGATCGTGAAGCTTTTTCTCGGCGTCAGCCTATTTTTTCTGCGAGCACCACTTGCCAGCGACCCCCCCCTTCCCTTCGCGCAGCCGAGCGATTTCTGCCAATTGGAACTAGTTGCGCTTTTATCTCGCGCGGAGCGCGAGATGCTCCCACAAGGGTGCCATTTGGCTCGGTGCCAGCCCAGGTATTTTGTGAACTCCAACAACTAAGGGGGCCATGGCGCAAGTCTGGAAAGCGCTGGGCCAACCTAGGCGCAAGAGTCTGCGAGGACCCGGGGCCGGCAAATCGCACGGCTTCCCGCGGGTCGCACCGGCCCCGCAAACCCGACAAGCCACATGGGCCCCACAGGCCCCGCAGGTCGCACAAGCCCCACGGGACCTGTACGTCGCGCAAGCCCCACGGTTCCCACATGTCGCACAAGCCCCACGGGCCCCCACTTATCCCACAAGCCCCGCAGACCGCGGCGCGCGTGGATCGGGGGCCCAGGCGCGCGCGGCCAGGCACCCGTGGCGCGCGAGGCTCGGGGCCTGCGACGCTCTGAACCGACCGAAGCTCACGGGGCTCGCGGAGCTCGGGATCGACGAGGCTGTACAGTCTGCGAGGGCACGCCCTCGCTAGGCGCCACCAGTAATGCACGCGGGCGGGCGCGCCATGGCGCCCGCGGCGTGCGTGGGCGGGCGCGGCCAAGCACCCGCGGCCCGCGCGCGCGGGCGCAGCCAGGTACTTGCGGCCTGCGGGCGCGCGCAGCCAGGCGCGCGCGCGCGCAATGCGCGGGCGGGCGCGACCACGCGCCCGCGGACCGCGCGGGCGGGCGCAGGCAGGCACCCGCGGCAGAAGCGCCAGGGCGCGCCCGGGCGCGTATAGGCGGTGCTGCGGGTGGCCGCAGCCCCCCGTACGGTTCCCACCCGGATCCCCGCGCCCCCCCCCCCGGTGGCTCGACGCAGCTGCCCGTCCCGCAGGGCGGGTGGTGGGGGGAAAAAGCTACCGGGGCTCCCCCGGGCACTCGGAGGTTTTTCCTAAAGTGCGTCCTAGCGCTCGAGCACGGCAAGCGTAGACGCGAAAATGACTTGTGCGTTTTCTCGAAAGTGTGCCCGCGTTCGAAATCGCATTCTGCCTTTGCGGGCATGAATGTCTCGGCGAGCGAGGTGGACTTTTGTTTTCCGGGCATGAGTGTCTCGGCGAGCGAGGTGGACTTTGTTTTTCTTCGACGTCGCAGTTTCGGAGGAAAAATGAAACGTGCGTCGCAGTTTCGGAAGAAAAATGAAACGCACGTCGCAGTTTCGAACCCAAATGGCGACGTCGCAGTTTCGGCCTCAAAAAAAAGTTGGGCGCGCGAGGTGTCTCGAGTGTCCTGGGGGGCTCTTTTTCCTGTGCGCGGAATGTCCGGCGTCGCGAAAATGCATTTTACTCCTATGCGTTGCGCGACGAAGCCCTCTCGAGACTCCCGTGGTTCCCCCGTCCAGGGCGTTCGAACGCGCGCGGACAAACGCGCCCTCTCGTTGGCCGCGACAGGCCGCGCGAGGCCGGGCGGGGCCGCGCGCCCGTGCGCGATGCCAACTGCACCGCCGTCCCTCCGCTTCGCGCGCTGCACGCCAGCGGAGCATGCGCGACCCGCAGCGCCTCCTCGGCCGGCGTCCACGCAGCATCTCCAGCCAGTTCGCGCGGGCGCGCTTTCGACTGCGCGCGACCGAAGCGCAGCTCCTGGACACCGAACCATCACGCCGCCATGGGTCCAGAAAAGAAGCGTGGGAGTGCTCTCGCCCGCGGCGCGCGCGCCTCGCCGTGCCTTCGCGCGCGCCAGAAAAGAAGCGTGGGAGTGCTCTCGCCCGCGGCGCGCGCGCCTCGCCGTGCCTTCGCGCGCGCCATGCCGCCCGCGCAGTTCGCGTCGTCTTTGCCATTGGCCGCGCGCTCGAGGCCGCCCGCGCGGCACGCGGCATCTTCGGCGCATTTTCCAGGCGATGCGCGGCTTGAGCGCGTCGCGGCGACGCCCAGGAGTCGCCGCGCGCGCGCCGCCGCGCGCGCGCGACTGCGCGTCGCGCATTTCGCCGCGCGGTTGGCTGGGGACAACAGCGCGCCAAGTCGAAAATGGGAATTGAACGCGCGCCAAATGCCAATGTCAGTCCCCAGACCCGCGAGGCGAACTCTTGATTTGGGAACCGCGGACCTCGCTGCGCGGTCGACGCCGCGCGCGCGTAGCTCCTCGTGCCGGATTGAAAACGCCTCGCGCCCAGCTGACATCCAGGATCGCAAACCTGGGCGCCGGCTGTGCTTCCAAACCAAGTTGGCAACTTGACCGCGCCGACAACGCAGAGCTTGCCATGGAAACGCCGCCAAGCGCGTTGCACCGTGCTTCTCTTGGCGAAACTGCGAAAACACACACACACACACACACACTTAAAGTTGCGAGTCGGGGCCGCGCTCGTTAAAGGCGTGCTTCGGTTACCAGACAACCGAACTTCTTCATTCCTACGAGGCAGACCTCGTCATGCACGCGCCGCCGCGCGCGCCCGCTGTGCACTGGGCACCTCGTGTACATTTGGAAACCGCGCTTAAGTTGGCATCGGGAACGGATGGCAGTCACTACATGGAACCATTCAGCTTTCAAAGCAATATGGCTCGATGAGTCTGTGCGGCTATGTGCAGGATGGCCGTGCGAGCCAGTGCACGTGCGAATATCATCAAGAGCTTTCTTGCGCGCCAATGCAAAACGCTAGTTATTATGACAGCGTGGCGACTTATGCGTTCCCACCCAGTGAAGACACCGCCGCGCGCGCGCACCGCCCACGTCCTGCGCGCTCGGCGCATGCAAAGGGGGCGCAAAAACGTCATGCTAAATTCTCAAAGACGGGCAGATTTTGGGCGCGAGAGTGTAAGATTTGAGTTCCCGCGCAAAGGTGGTGACGTCTGCGCTTCCACTTCGCACGAGCCTGCCATGCAGTCGCGCTGATGCGCGCGCGGGCGACGCGCGTCACGCCCGAAAGCCGCGCGGCGACCGCTAAAGGTCTAATCTAGTTTCCAATCCACCATGGCCGCGTCCTCATTTCCAAAATTCAGGATCCAACGCGGCCAAGTTTCCAGACAAAGTAAGGACATCAAAAACGTATGCATTTCCCCCCCCCCTCCCCCCTCTTTCGCTGGCAACAGCCTTCCGAGGCTTCACGATGGCTCCAAGATGGACCAAGAAAGCCCCAGGTGTCCCCAGAAGGACCCCGGATATCTCCAAGACGGCCCCCC
This sequence comes from Prorocentrum cordatum, assembly GCA_963575745.1. Lineage (NCBI taxonomy): Eukaryota > Dinophyceae > Prorocentrales > Prorocentraceae > Prorocentrum > Prorocentrum cordatum. The sequence continues at coordinate 548,285 of CAUYUJ010002470.1, forward strand.
CAAGCGCCCGGGAGCGCCCCAAGAGCGCCCCAAGAGGGCCCGGATGGCTTGCGGGGCTCGAGGGGGTGTGGGGGCAGGCTAATGACCCTTTGGCTGATCGATGTCATTCAAGATGACCCCAAACGTGCCTCCAAAGCCCCGAAATGGATACTGATTTTCGCCCGTGACTTGACGGGTGCCGTTTTCTCTCTGTTGGTGAGGGCCCTGAACCAAAGCAACTGAGGGCACCGCACAACGCGATCAAACTCGGGAGCAAAACAAACGAAAACAAGGCCAGCCACACAACGCCATCGAAATCATCTTGACAAGCAAGCGCTTGCGCCATGTGCATTGAAGACGCGGTCGGACCCGACACAGCAAACCGAACCTCTGGCTGTCTGCCACCAGGGACGCGTCAACCGACTGATGTTTATTGCCAGCCCTGTGCTAACAACAACGCGTTCAGCTTGCCAAGCACCGTCTACGGATGTTGAAACAACAAAATCTATATTCGGCCCCCTTCAAAGCAGAAAAGAACGATGGAAGCGTGAATTTACTGTGCGATGGCATGACTCTTTTCGCCTACAAGTGTCCTAGCCAGTTCGCATATGTTAAAATGAATTTCATAAAATACAGATGCGTGTGCACGTCAGCGCCGTACCAAACTTGCGATTTCAGCTGCGTGCCCCAAAAAGCGATTGGGACCTTTTGGCAATACCACCCAAAAGTCGCCCCTGCCATTGCCCAGGCATGAGGGTCCAATAGACAGGGGCGGACGCAGCCCCCCAGATGAAGCCAATGTATACCCCACACCATCCCGACGTCGCCCCCGACCCTCCAAAAAACGTCCCTGGGATAGCCACTCTGCCTTCGCCCTCCTGGCCCGCCAACCGGGGGCGCACGCGCAGGCCCCGGGGTTCCCTGCCTGGGCCCCCGGCAAGGCGCCGGCGAGGTCGCGGGTGCACGGAAGACAAAGCACCCAGTCAGTGGATGGCTTGCTGGAGGCGCCATTGGGGAGGAAGGAAGGGAAATGAAGTCTCCTCTCCTCCTCCTCCTCCTCCTCCTCCTCCTCCAACTCTTCCTCCTCTTCCTCCTCCTTCTCCTCCTCCTCCTCCTCCTCCTCCTCCTCCTCCTCCTCCTCCTCCTCCTCCTCCCCCCTCTCCTCCTCCTCCTCCTCCTCCTCCTCCTCCTCCTCCTCCTCCTCCTCCTTGATCGAGGCGCCATTGGGGAGGAAGGAAGGGACATGAAGTCAGAGAAAGCACCCAGTCAGTGGATGGCTTGATCGAGGCGTCTTGGGGAGGAAGGAAGGGACATAAAATCGGAAAAACACCCAGTCAGTGGATGACTTGATCGAGGCGTCTTTGGGAGGAGCGAAGGGACATGAAATCTGAAAAACACCCAGTCAGTGGATGGCTTGATCGAGGCGTCTTGGGGAGGAAGGAAGGGACATGCAATCTGAGAAAAACCCCAATCAATGGATGGTTCGAGATGGGATCGATCAAGAGATCGATGATGAGACCGACCGGGAACCCGGGAGCCCAGAACCGCGATAAATCGGGCCGGAAGCAATGACCAGGAACCCGGGAACTGCAGGAACCCGGGAACCCAGCCGGACACCAAACACGGGGGGGCACTTCCGCCAAATCTTGCAATCTCCGCCAGGGCCCCTTCGGTGCAAGCACTGATTGGGGAGCTTCACGTCCCCCGCTCGGGCGGTTGCCTCGACACGGGGGGCGGAGCATGTGGCCGCCTAGCCTGTGCTGGCCCGGGAGGTGGCCCTTCGCAAGGGGGTAATCCATCTCTCGTGTGATACAGCGTTCACTTGGGAAGAGAGGACGCGATTCAAGGGTCTAGAGTTCTTGCGCGACTGGATGGGGAACCACTCGCCACAGACCGCCTTAACCTTGACCTTGTCGGGCCCCAGGTTTTGGCAGTCATCCTCCCCCCGCCCGCGGGCGGCCAGCATTTGCTGGCAGGCACTGCCTAAACTCAAGACTGCGAGGTGCTGTCCGAAGTGAGCTAGGGCCTGCCAGAATCCCGGGGTGCTAGACTGTCTATCGGGGGCGCCGCCCTACATCGTGGGCGGCGCCTGAAACACGGGGCGGTGCAAAGGGAGCGGTGGCGGAATAGCAGTTGCGCTGTTCTTTCCCGCATCTGTAGAGCTCGGCGCTGTTGCTGTTACTGAACATATACATACTCCTCCTTATCCCCCCTTCTGCATGCTTCTGTCTCCTTCCCTATCTTGCTCACTCCTGCATGATTCGGTCGTACTTCTCGGGGTTCAATTGCACTGCGTCTCCCGCAACATGTGATTGCCGTGCGCGATCCGATGTATTTGAATATATGGATACAGATAGGGTGTGTACATATTAGCCATACGTTTAGAAACGCTTGGGTACGTCACCGGGTAGCTGTCACATTCGCTCTCGCACCAGCGCCCCACACATTCGTCTTCAAAGTCTGAAGCAGCGTCATAAGAATGAAGGGGTCCTTTTCACAATGTGGCTGTCGCATCAAATTCGCGCACACTCCTTTGAGGTTAACAACAGCTTCAAATATAGAGCGTGCTCCTCTTCGAACTGCGACGCTCGTCTCGGCTCCACGCACATTCGTGACGGCTGCGAGCAGGGAAGGCGATCCCTTCCCAAGATGCGGCTCTCGCCTCAGCACCGCGCACATGCGTCTCTAATGCGAACAGTCGTTTCAAGGATTGTGGGCGGTGAAGTTTCAGCATGTGTTGCAGGCCCCAAGAATATACACCACCAACACGTCGATTGTTCCTCCCTCCTCTACGCTCGTACGCCGTTCCTCTTTCCTGGGAGAGGGACGGGGTGAGGGAGGTGGTGGTATTGGTGTATATGTCTCGGCCCCGTAAGTGTCTCTCGACTCGGCGCCGTGCACATGCGAAGCAGCAACTTGCAATCTGTTCAAAGGTGTAACGCCGCGTCTG
>CAUYUJ010002470.1:556213-605967 GCA_963575745.1 Prorocentrum cordatum
GCTAAAATTCGACACCCCTCACGAGGATCGTAGCTCCTGAGGGGGGGACTGTAATTAGGGAGCCCCCCTTCGTTGATCGATCTCCTCCAAGATGGCTCCGAGGCCCCCCAAGAGGCCCCCAGGAGGCCCCCAAGAGACCCCCAAGAGGCCCCAAGAGACCCCCCAGAGGCACCCAAGAAGCGCCCAGGAGGCCCCAAGAAGCGCCCAGGAGGCCCCCAAAGGCCCCAAGATGGCCCCAAGAGGCCCCAAGAGGCCCCCAGGAGGCCCCAAAGAGGATCCCGAACGGCCCACAGAGGCCCCCCCGAAGCACCCGAGACGCCGAAAAGCCCCTCAGGACGACCCTCTACTCGCCTGGGCGTCGTTTCTGGACGGGCTGGTGGGGATACGCGAAGCGTCTAGAATTCAAAATGAGCGTCGGGGAAAGCAGGTGGGCGGGAGCTAAGAGTGTCTGAAAGACCGCGGAAGCCAAGGGAGCCCCTATCGAGAGTGCCCGACACCCCGACGAGCCGACCAGTAGGGCCAGCTCGGACGAAAGGGGTGCATAGCAGGGAGGGGGCTTAAACGAATCAGCTGCATGCTGCGTTTTCTGGTGCCTTTTGCGTGCAGACAGCAACAAAAATACTGGAGAAAACCTGGCGGCGGGGCCGAAACCAGCTTTAAGTCGGGCGTGCCCCCCTACAGGGGGATATTCAACGAAAAACAAAAATACTCAAAACAATGCCCCCAAATGGTCAAAAACATGCCAGAAAAATCGTCCCCAGACTATATTTTGACTATTTCTGAATATTCCTGCTGTAGAGGGACGTGCCCGACTTAAAACCAGCTGCATGCAGCAATTTCCAGTTCGCCTGCCCCAGCAGTCTCGCCTTCGGCACCCCTGCGCTGCAGCTGAAGAGGGGCCACCGCCCTCCCACACGTTCGGGCCGTCCACGGCCAGAGGAGCAGGGGGAGGAGGAGGAGGAGGAGGAGGAGGAGGAGGAGGAGGAGGAGGAGGGAGGGAGGAGGAGGAGGAGGAGGAGGAGGACGGGAGGAGGAGGAGGAGGAGGAGAAGGCGTCCCCGAGGAGATCCGGAAGCGAGCGCACCCGTGGCGACGAGGCCTCCGCCGCCGCCGCCGCCAGGAGCAGCCCCCCCCCCAAAACCCCCTCCTCCCTCCTCCCTCCTCCCTCCTCCCTCCTCCCTCCTCCTCCTCCTCCTCCTCCTCCTCCTCCTCCTCCTCCTCCTCCTTCCCCCCCCCTCCTCCCCCAACCCCAGAAAGGAGGAGAACCCCCTATCCCAGGCTTCGTGAGGTTTTCGAGAAGATCAACAATTTGGGACCCAACCCTGGGATCTACGAGGGGGGGGGCGTCCATCCTCGATGGGGGTGCGTCCGAATAGCCCCCTCGGGCTGCAGCCCAAGATTCCCCCCCCCCGTTTCTGAGCGGCCAAACTTTTCTGGCGGAACTCGGGGATTGTGGGAGAGAACTCGCCTGCGAGAGGAGAAGCAGGCGTGCGCCGTCAGCCTACCTGCCCTGGACGAAAGGGCAAGCGAGAGAGGCCTGCGCGAGCGGGGCACCCGCCTTTTCCAACCCGCAAGGGTGGTGGCGGAAGGGTGGTGGGCGTCCAGGAAGGCCCAGGAACTTCTTGGAAAACAAGGGCATTCCTGTCAGCGTCCGGGGGCTTCTAAGAAGGCAAATGGGGCTCGAGCAATTGGGGATGGAGGATCGCGCCGCATCGCCGATGCATCGCCGATGCCTCGGCAGCGTGGGCGGTGCATCGGCGACGTCGGCGTGGAGAAAATCGAGCTGCACATCGAGCCGCATCGCCGGTGCGTCGGCGGTGCGTCGCTCTCCTCCGGCCCCATCTGCTCTGACCGCATCTGGAAGGCCCAGAGGACAACCCCCTCCCGCCCTTGTCCGACGCGGCAACAGGGCATGGCTCGCAAGCGGTCGCCAACCCAGCACTCTGGGGATGGTAACGTGTGGGGCCATCCGACGATCGTACGTTGTCCCGGAACTGTAGGTGTTGGGTTGCCTGGGAAGCTCGAAACATGGAGCGGCTCGCTTGAAGCATCCTCGCCGGAATGCTTTTGCTACAGAACCGAGCGATGTGCTCGAGACATCCTCGAAAAGCTGCTGGTCGCGAACTCAGCGAATCTTCGAGCAATTGCGTTTCGTCCGATACGACCGCACGAAATGAATCATACAGATCATTCATGGTGATATGCATGATATGAGGATCAGAGCGACGATGCGAACTTTGGGGGTGAGCATCGAATTCGTCCAGAGTTCGCCCCCCGCGCCGCTTGTGGCACTTGGGACCCACATACACCCTGTGGATAATCAGACCGTGAGGGGGGTGAAGGAGGGGGGTCACCTCTATGATCTGCGTTCGGTGTCCGTTCCATGGGAGCCTGCGTGGCCTCCGGCACTGTCCAATTTGGGTTTGATTTGGACCGGATTTGGAACACATTTGGACCCGATTTGGACCAGACTTGGACTGGATTCGTGGGAGCTAGGAGAACGAGGAGGGGGAGGGGGAACAGGAGGGGAGAGGAGGAGCAGGAGGATGGGCCAAATGTGGCCCCCGCGCTGTCCACATACAGGAAAAGCTGAATTCAACGTCGCCGCCCAAGGCTCCCATGAACAGACATCGAATCTGCGGCAGGCGCTCACCTCCCCAGACAGGCGATGCCCTGATTGATTCACCCAGAGTCGCTCTGCTGGCGGTCCTGGGGCCGCGGAGGAGGATGGAGGAGGAGGGGGAGGAGGGAGGATGAGGAGGGAGGAGGAGGAGGAGAGGAGGAGGAGGAGGAGGAGGATGAGGAAGGCGATGAGAGAGGAGGGAGGAGGAGGAGGAGGAGGAGGAGGAGGAGGAGGAGGAGGAGGAGGAGGAGGAGGAGGAGGAGGAGGGAGGAGGAGGAGGAGGAGTGACGGCCCCCCGATGCCCAGCGCGTGGGGCCACGAGCTCCTGCACACCGCCGCCGCCGCCGCGGGAGAGAGAAGCCCGCCCTCGGCCCAGATGAGCGGTGTAGACGCCCCCATGGCTTGGCCGGGGAGGCGCAGACGCCGCTCCCGCGGCCAGGGTGGGCAAGGGGCCCCAGGACACACAAATAAGTACACACAAATGAAAGGATTCCCCATATTTTTCTATATTTTCTGGGTTTTTGTATTCCCGCCCAATTCCCATATTTTCCCATATTTTCCTGGGAGTCGACGATGAATTGTGTCTGTGTGTTTTTGTTTTCCCTCCTGAGATGGGCCTGGCCAGCGGCGGTGGACATGTACAGATCTCGTCGCCCCAAAACTTGGAGCCGCGCGCAAGGGGGGTAGGGTCAGGTCGGGCATGTCCTCCTACAGTCGGGGCGTTGACATAAGGAACCCTAAATAAGGAACGAGGCCCCTATTTTCCATAAGTAAAATTTCGATTTCATATCGAAGTCCTAAGGAAAACCTAAGGGAAACTGCGAAACAATTGCCCCGACTGTACAGGCGGACTTCGGACGAAACATGCAACGTACTCAGAACAATCAAAACATAGTCCGAAAACAGCAGGGAAATCGTCCCCAGTATCTTCTGACTCTTTTGGAATATTCCCCCTGTAGAGGGGCATGCACGACTGAAGGGTAGGGGGAGGGGGGAAGGAGACTTCTTAGAAGGGGGCCGCGGCCTAGAAGGCGCCGGCCCTGCCTCCATAGACAGGGCCCGCACCTCCTGAGCAGCAGGGGGTGCCTTGAAGACGCCCGGCCCCCCGCCTCCTATACCCCCTCTGCTGGGGGGCAACGATAGGGGGGGGACTGGCATAGGGGGGGATGCATCGACCTGGGATCGGCGACACGTGGCCGACAGATCGGCGATGGGCCTCCAGAGAGCGAGTCCGCACGCCTTCCCAGGCAGGTGGGGGCTCTCGGGCCCCCATATCGGCGATCAAGGGGCGACTGGGGGTCGATGCATCGCCCCCCTGTGCCTATCCCCCCCTATCGTTGCCCCGGATCTGGGCGTGGCCGAACAGCGGCCAACAGCCCCCCCCGCCCTCCCTGACCTTCCAGAGAACTATTTTTTCAGCACTGGAGACCTAAAAACCTAAAACACAAAACGAAACAGCCTAAAACCAAGACGTAGCATAGCTCTGGGATAGGTTTTTAAGTCGCGTGCTGTTTTTTAGCCCTCCTGGAAGGTCACGGTATCCCCCCCCCCTATCCTTGCCCCGGATCTGCGCGTGGCCGAGCAGCGGCCAGCAGCCCCCCTCCCGCCCTGGCTAGTTATTTCCGCCGACGAGCGCTGCGCGCGGGCCTCGCTCGAAACCCCGCGGCGCTCGCCCGGCGCGTGGCGCCCGCCCCCGGCCGGCCGTGCCCGACAGGTGCGCCCGGGAGCCGAGCAGAGACCGATCGTCCAGGCGTTCCTGTAGGCCTGCCACGACATGTTCTTACCCTGACCTTCTAGAGAGCTATTTTTCAGCACTGGAGACCTAAAAACCTAAAACATTAAACGAAACAGCCTAAAAGCAAGACGTAGAAAAGCTCTGGGATAGGTTTGTAAGTCGCGTGCTATTTTTTAGCCCTCCTGGAAGGTCAGGGTAGAGCCCCAGCAAGTTTCGGGGGCGGCCAAGAGGGGGGCGTCCCAGAGGGGGGTGCGCAAATCATGGCCGTCGGCACTTGCGCGGCCCGGGGGGGGGAGGCCTGGGGACGCATTGAAACAAGAAGAGGCGCCATGGAATCTGGGGAGATATCATGGCCCCCGCTATGATATCCCCCCTCTTGTCATCACCCCCTCTATGCCGCCCCCGACAGTTCTCTAAGAGCAACCACACAACACGGCTCTGAGAACGCGAGCCCGCTGCGCTGCAACAAGCCAGGACCAGCCAGGAATGATCCGAGAACATTTCGTAGCAACCACCACGAGTTCTTAGAACATCTGGCCATCGCTCGGACGTCCATTCCCTGTGTGCTTTTCGGTTTGGTGCGTGGCTTTTTCGCCAAATGATCAAGGATGCTCCTCGATGGTCCTCGCCGAAGGAAAACTGCACACGTCCGAGCGATGCCAAGACATTGTTTGGCGGGCCTATTTGCACGCCAGGGCGCTTCGACACCGCTTGATGAGGGGGCGGGCCCAGCGCGGGCGCGCGGCCCGCCAGGCGCTCGCCGCGCCGCGCCGCGCCGCGGCGACGCAGCGGCCCGCGGCGCCCCTGCCGCGCGCGGGCCCGCCGCGGGCGCGGCGCGGCGCTCCATGGCCGCGGCGGCGCCGGCGAGGCCCGCGCGGCGCCGCGCCACCCGCGGCCACCCTGGGAGGGCAAGGCCAGCAGTGCAGCAGCGCGCCGGGGCCCGAGCTCGGGGCCGCGCCCGCTCGCGCTCGCGGGCTCGGGCTCGAGGGAGCTGTGGGGGGCCGGAGCCGGGGCCGGGCTCGGGGGCCCCTGGCCGCGCGAGCTCGGGCTCGGGGGCCGCCGCGCGACCTGCCGCGGCCGCTGCGGGGTGCCACCGGCCGCGGGGCCCTCCGCGCCGGGGCGCCGGGGGGGCTCCGCGCCGCCCCCTGCTCTCCACCGAGGAGGGCCCCCCTCCTCGCTCATCGACGCCTCGGCGCTCGGTCCTCGGCGCTCATCTCCCGGGTCCTCGGCGCGCGGCCCGCTGCTCCATGGGCGGCCTGGCCGAGCCCCGTGCCGACCCCCTTGCGCGCGGCGGTCCCCTCGCGTGTCTCGCTCCGTGGACAGGCGTGGGCAGGCGGCCATGGAGGGGGGCCTCGGTGGGGAAAGCAAGAGTACCCTGACCTTCCAGGAGGGCTGAAAAATAGCACGCGACTTAAAAACCTATCCCAGAGCTATTCTACGTCTTGCTTTTAGGCTGTTGCGTTTAGTTGTTTAGGTTTTTAGGTCTCCAATGCTATAAAATAGCTCTCTGGAAGGTCAGGGTACCGAGACCGCCACTCCCCGGACCTCACCCGGGTCGCGCTCTGGCCAGGAGTTCGGGGCGCAGCCAGCGGTGACGACGCGAGGGCCGCCGAGGAGGCCGAGGAGAGGGAGAACGAGGCAAGGGCGGCGGTGTGGGTACCTTTTTCCTACTCCGACTCGGAGGGTTCAGCATTGTCAGGCCTACGCCCGTCCCCACTGGGAGAGCCTTGGCCCCGCTGCCCAGGTGGAGGCCACGTCGGACTTGGCGGCGCCCGCCCCCACCTCGGGGGGTTAGGCTGGCGGCGCCGAGGAAGCTCCTGGCCCACTGGGGATGGGGGCAGGTCTGACGATGCTGAGTTCCCAACACTCGGGGGCTGCCAGAGGCGATCCCGGCCCCAGCTGCTCGGCTTTCCGCGCCGTGCTGGACACCCTTGGGGTTTGCTGGGCCTCCCCAGGGAAAAAAGCCCAGACCCCCGACGCCATGATTTTTTCAAGACGTCGACCCCCAGAAATCTGGACCCCTTCCCCGGGACCAGTTTTCCATCCTGAATCGTTTTGTGACGGTCCCGAGGCCCGGCGAAGTCCCCCAGAGGCCGAAAATGGCGAAAAACCTCAGGTCATGATTTTTGTCATTACTCGAGGGGGTCTGGGAGCCAGGAAGGCCACGGGGCAGGGCCACCTCCAGCAGCACCAGTGGAAGTGCGGCGTGCCGCGGCCTGCCAGACATACCGTGGCGTGCGGAGCGGCCCGATGGAGGCCGCCGCTGGGGCAGCGAGCAAATGGAGGACCTCCGGCACGGGCACCAAATCCGCCGGCACCCCCGGGTGCCAGCAGGCCGCGAGGCGGGAGCATGCATGCTCCCTGGCTGGCTTCTGCATCCGCGGTTGTAATGTTTAAAAGACGCGCAACGCGAGACGACCCCAGGCCAGAATGCATCCCATTCTCCTAAAAACTGTTATCAGCCTTGAGTGGGGGTACCCTCCGATAGACAACACGTGACATACTACCTACAGATTCGCGCTCCCGAGGCCACGATGGCGAGCAATTTGCAACACACTCGCGCTCCCGAGGCCAGAGTCCTTGTGAATTGCACCGCGCCCGTGCTCCCGAGGCCAAACACGCCGCTGTAACTTACAACGAGCCCGTGCTCCCGAAACCACAACCACAACCCTCCGCCGCAAATTGCAACATATTCACGATTCCGAGGGAAAACTCCGTTGCAAATCACGAGGAGCTCGTGTTCCTGAAGGGGCAATACCTTAGAAGTCCTACCAGCCCTCCTGGCGTGAATGGTGTAAGGAGCTCGTTCTGATAACCCTCTTCTTTCCCTTCGACGGGGGGGGTCCCTTACCCACCCTCCTTTTTTCTTGAGGGGGCGTTTCGCGAGGGGTTGAAGCGTCGAAGATGGCCCAAGATGGCCTCTAAGATCGCTCGAGAGAGAGCCCGCAATGGTTAAAGATCGCCTCCAAGATGCCTACAAAGCCAAGGTCGCTGCAGAAAAGGTTCCAGGTGGCCACGGAGCTTCCCAAGGAGTCCCCCAGGATGCCTGACTCTTCCCAGCGCCTGATTCAAATCGACATTTCCCGCAATCTCGCCATGCCTCTTCTGGTCAGCTTCTGGGGGGCCTCGACGTGGCTCCGAGATGGCTCGAGGGAGCTCCCAAAGAGGGGCCCAAGAGAGGGCCCGGAAATGACCCCAAGAGCGGCCCCAAGAGCGGCCCCCAGAGCGCCCCTAGGAGAGCCATGGGAGCGGCCTTGAGGGCCTCGACGGGGGGAGGGACAGACAGACTGAATGGGGACCAGGGGCAGACACAGACATACGCACACAAATCCCTGGATGCCCTCCATGTTCCCACGTGTCCTGGGTCGTCGTCTTCCCCCTCACTTCCCAGATCTTCCCATCGTTTTCTGGGAATCGACGGTGAATTATGTCCGTGTGTTTGTCCCTCCTGATAGACGCCGCCCCCGTCTTTCCCAAATCGCTCTCCGCTGGAGAAGTCTCATATCAGTTCGTCAACGCTTTTAAACCAATATCGGCGGGCGTGGTTAACATCGGCGCCGTCATTGCCCTTACCGTCGTCATCGCCACCTTCGTCACCATCGCTACGCCCATGACCGTGTCTAGCGTTGCCGGCGTCGCCATGATACCGCGTCCGCCCAAGCCACCGACTCGCACTGAACTGCTCGCTGGGACGTGCCCAGCGGCCAGCGCCACCGCGGCCTTGTCGGTCGCGCCAAACTGTATGGCCGCTGTGCGCGCGAGCGTGCGCGGGCTAGCACGGCAGCAGAGAAGCACCAGCCAACGCCAAGCACGCATCGCAATCGCCGCCGCATGGGCTTTGCAAACCAAGTTGTGGGTGGGTGGGTGGGATGTTTGCAAGAGCATGGGGTTTGCCAACTCGTTTATTAGGACCAGTTGCACCGCGTCAACTGCACCACGTAGATCGACTGGAGAGCATCGATTGCTAGAAACTCTGCTTGGGTCCACGGTGGCTCACACGAAGACAAACTCGTGCCCCCGAGGCCGCAACCGAGGGTAAATGGCAGGCGCGCGCGGGCTCCTGCACGAACGCGCTGCGACCCAGGGTGGTGGGGGGGGGGAGCGCCTTTCGCCCCCCCCCGTCAGATCTTGACAGCGCTGGCCCCGAGCCCGACCGACCCCCAAATCCCCGGACACAGCGCAGCAAGCGCGCTCCCGATGTCGCAACCACCTTCCGCCGCTCCTGAACATTGGAAGCGCGCTCCCAAGGCCACCGATCCGGATTACAGAAGTACTGCACATGTGCACAGACAGCCAGCCAGCAACCAGGCAAATCGAACTGCCAAACATCTGTTGAGACTCGGCGGCGACCGAGGGGGGGAAGTGAGAAGGAGCAGGCCTTCTCGGAAGGCGGCGGGACTTCTCAGAAGGCCTCAGGCCTTCTGGAGGGTGTTCTGTCTTCGGGGAAGGCTGAGAATACTTCTCAGGAGGCTGGGGGACTGCGGAGCCTTATGAGAAATCCCGCCTCTTCTCATGTCCCCCCCTCGATCGCCGGCGAGAAACAACAGGCCAATCATCCACGGTGCCAGCCAGCCGACCGACAAGCAAATGAACAAACCAACCGAAGAAGCCTACCCATGCAAACAAATATTTGAGCAGGGACCGACCGTCCCGGCATTCTTATAGGCCAACCGCGGAATGCCATGTTTGAAAGAAGTCATAAGGAAAAAGGTAGTGCTCTTAGAACATAAAGCCGATGCATTAAACCAAAACGGTCTCAACCAGACATGTCCTAAGAACATTCAATGCAAACCGTGACAGGTTCTCAGAACATTCTTCGGTGGGCCTACAGGCAAGCCCGGACGCATCGCCGCTGCTGGAGTCACAGTGGGTGGGGGGGGGGCCTGCGGCAGAGGGCGGAGCCCTTCAGATATGCCTTTTCCCAATGGTCGCCCAGAACTTGCTCTGGGAACTGCCAGGTTGGCTATCGCAGCAGTCGGACTGCAAGACGCCGCGGGAGGCGACGGGCACGGTGTGCATGGTGGAACCTTCGCGGTGTCTTCCAACACCGCATGGGTGCACACGCGGAGTATGGCGTAGGTTCAGGCGGCTCGCCAAATCCGCCTTCTGAGAGGAATAACGCGATCGATACGCATTTAGGGGGGACATTCTACTTGATCGAGACACCAACACCTGCACGCTCGCTTTGAACTGGCACGCCATGACAAATCTGGCCAAAGAAGTAGTCCTCGCAAACGCTCGTCCAGGGAGGAGACTAGCTGACACCGACGTAGTCGCCGATTCGGCGGACGTGCTTGAGGCTATTGCCTCGCGGGGATCTAGAACTCTACTGTTGTAGAGAAGAGCCTCATAAGCCAGCGCAACGACACGTGTCCGGCGGCCAATCTGCACTGTTGTCGAACGCTGCGGCGATGATGAAACCTTGCAATCCGAGCAAACCTTCCAGTGTATACCTCATCCACTAAGAGCAACAACCACTTGCCATGGTACGCGGTCTACACGATCCCGTAAAGCCGCTGCAAGAAGATCACACGTGAGGGAGATACCCTGGTCTGGGAAGACGTCCTGCGAGGAAGCCACTGATGATGCCGAAGGCTGGCAACAACCCATACAATACTCGAGGACGAGAACTGCGTCGGAAACGTGCTGATCCGAGAATGGGGCGATTTCACTTCTCGCCGAAATCACGTACACCTCATGGGACTGCGTGAACGTATGATTTCAGCGTACATCAACTTAGGTGTACGATCTTTTGGCCCAACGTGCACGTAAAGAACTCCTGCTGGCAGTACGACAGCATGAACCGGGCACACGATCTCATAAAGGGGGCTGGACAAGAACACGCTGTGCTCGTGGGTGGCACGGGCTAAGTGTGCAACCGTTGTGAACCAGCAGCGGAACGAGCCCGATCTAGCGATTGGGCCAACATCAACCAGCCTCTTCCACGCGCTCTCCTAATTGTTGTGGTGCCCCCAAACAAGCCGCAGCACCTCGACAAACTCCGCCAAACCTCCGCCCGATCGAGCGTGGCAGCAATGCAGCCGTCTGCGTAGAGCGCGGAACGCCCGACAAGACCTCCACCTTCGGCGTGGGAACCGCAACGCCATGAAGACCAGCATGGGGAGAGCGGCGCCACTAAGACCGGCATGCTGAAGGAAATTGGCACCAACATCAACCAGGGGTCTGCCTCCACCGGGAGGAGATGATCCTGGATTTTGATGTCAGTGGCTATCTTTCGGCCACCTATGAGGCCCGAATGTGACCACGATCGCCGCGATCGGGATCGTCTCCCCTCGGTGGAGACACACTGCCCCTATTGGTGCTGTGCCAGCCTCTGGGCCTTCGAGCATGGGGAGAGCAGCGCCACGAAGAGCGGCATGGCGGCATGGAGGCCTCCTACATAACCTACAGGAAGAGACCGGCACCGGGGAGAGCAGCGAACTGCTCCTCGAGCGCCCAGGCGCAGCGGGCCGCGCCCCGCGCGGCCGCCCGAGGAGGCCTTGGGTCGAGGCGCGGGCTGCGGCCCGCCCGGGGACGCCCGGGCGGCGCGGCAGTGGCGCGGAAGCGCCCGAGCACGGGGGGCCAGCGCGACCAAGAGGAGCCAGCGTTGTAGCGTCGAGGCCGGGCAGAGCGTGCGCGTACGGGCATGGGCACCGTGTTCAGGATTTGGCCGCGCGGCTGCTGCCGACTGCCCGCAGGAGTGGCGGCCCTCTGGCAAGTCGGGCTCCCCAAGTCGCGAAGTCGCGGGCCTTCCAGACATCGGAGCGGGGCCATGATGTCCAGGACGAGGTCGCAACTCACACAGCCGAGGCGGCGGCGTTGCCAGGGCGTACGGCAGCAGGACGCACCTCCCCTGGCTAGATTCACAAGTGAGTACAAACCAGGAGAAGCCTCTCAGAAACTCGCAGAAGTTCTCGCGTGTGGGGGGGCATCAACCCTTAGACATTTAGAAACGACAGTGGTACCCACCGACAAATCGAGAACCGTCGACAACACAAAGTGATGCAACTCACAAGGCCCGAATAGGTGGGGGCTCCAGAGAACAGCTCGGCTTTGGCAAACAGATGGAGGGGAGGGGATTATAGGGCAACTTGCGCTGTTGAGTGAGGGTTACACGTTCAGCACCACCCTGGGGACCCCACTGTTTGGCGAGACTAGGGGGCGCTGCAGATAGGGAATCGGAGGTTGTGGGGTGAGGTCGAGGTGGGACGGAGAGCCCCCCACCTGGAAATCGGTTTCGGTTTCGGGTTTGTGTCGTGCGTGCGGGCGAGGCGAAGCTGCGTGGGCGGGCGAGGGAAATGACTCCGCTGTTGCTAGGGCGGGGCAAGACAATTGTGCGAATCTCGCGTGGTGGGCGGGCGGTGGCCGGGTTGTCCCACCGGGGTGTCCCATCGGTGTCCCGTCCCTGTCCCGTCCCTGTCCCGTTCTGTCCCGTCGGTCCCTTCGGTGTCCCTGCGGTGTCCCGTCGCTGTCCCGTTTTTCTCCCGTCGGTGTCTAGTAGTGAAATCGATATTGAGATCGATAGCGAGATCGATAGTGCGACCCATCGCGAGATCGATAGCGAGATCGATAGTGAGATTGATAAGAGATCGATGCTGAGACCGGTAATAATGTTTATAGCGAGATCGATAGTCATATCGATGGTAGTATCGATAGCGAAATCAATAGTGATATTGATAGTGAGATCGATCGTGTGATCGATAGTGATATCGACGGAGTGAGACGTTGCTTCCTCCCCCCGAGCCTCCTTATCACTCCAAGGGTGATCGCATAGGTTCAAAACTTCCAAGGTCCCCTCCAGGTTCGTACCCCTCGAGATGATTACCGGCCACTTCGGCCCCAGCAAGTGGGCCGCTGCATCAGACTTGGCAGAGGTCGCATCGGTGGCGAACGCGAGCAGACGCTGAGCCAACCCTCGGTCGTGCAGCCGATCGCCGTGGCCGCCCGCAGCAGCACCACCTCCACGCTGGATCCGCTGGCCGTGACAGCGACTGGTCGGGTTGAAACTGGCCTCGTGGCGCGGCGAGCCTGCGACTCCGTGGCCTCCGGCATGCGCTCGGGAACGGTCAGCATCGTGGGCCCCACCGCGCGACGGCCATCGCTTGCACTGGACCGCTACCTCGTACCCCTCGCCGTGCCATGGCCCCCGGCGGCGCCGACGCTCTGAGGGGACTCCTCCCCCACCGCGCCCGCCTCCGACGTCCGCTCCGCGACCGGCACAGGGCGCCTCAGCACAGTGGGCGTCCGCGCACCGGCACGGGCCGCCGCGCCCGTGCGGCGACGGCGGCGGCGGCGACGACGCCGACGGCCTCCCGCACGCCCAGGCGCGACCGAGCTGTCGGGCCGCGCTGGCGCGCGACTGCCGACAGGAAGCGCACGCGACCTGGGGCGCGCGCGCCCCCTCGGGAAGGGCACGCCCCCGAGGCGGGGCCGCCCCGGGTGAGGCGGAGCTCCTCGCCTCACCCAAGGAGAGGAGGCCGGTGCGCCTCGAGCGGCGCGGGCCCCGCGGCGACGAGGTCCAGGACGGCGATGCTGCACGGGTGCTCCCGCGAGCCCTCGGGGCGGGGCACACGCACAAGAGCAGCATCGGCCGCACCTCCCCACACCGCCCAGCCCGACTCCTTCTCCCAGAGCACTAGCTCGCCATCCGGAGTAATCGCGTTCGCCGAGACGCTTCGGGCCGGGAGGTCCGTCGCCAGCCGCCGGGCGCGCCAGGGGGCGTCTGTCCCTTCCTTGCCGACCCTGACGTCGAGCACTGCGAGCTTCCCCTCCTGGCTGGCCAGGAGGAGGAGCCTCCCTGGGCAGCCCGCCGGCTGCCAGCAGACCATGGAGAACACCTCGGTGGCGCCCCCCCACCCGGAAGCCTCCTGCACCGCGAGGGTCCACAGGAGCACGGGGCGCTCCTGGGCCGGGGGCCAGTGCCAGCCCTTGACCTCCTCGGGAGAAGCCGTCGCCACGACGTCGCCGCGCGCGCAGAGGCTCATCCCGACCAAGATCTGCCGGTGGGGCGCGCGGAGCTCGCGCCACGCGGCCGCGCCGGCCGCCGCAGCGCGGCCTGCGAGCCCGGCGGGCCACATGCGGACCACCTCGTCGCATTGCAGGAAGACGGCGGGGCCGCCGACGGCGACCGTGGGCCGGGCGCCGAAGGTCGGTGGTGCAAAGACGGGGATCCGACGGATGGGGCCCCGAGGACAAGGTGCCCCAAGCAATACGTAAGAATCCACCCCTGGATCCCACTCTGTCCTCGGGCCCCTCCAGCCCTCAGGACCCCGTCGTGGAACCACCGAGGAAGGGCGTGGCGAGCTCGCGGAGCAACGCGCCGCGCTCGAGGTCCACCACGAACAGCGCGCGCCGGCTCGCCGCCAGGGCCAAGCCGCCCTGCAGCGCCAGGGACTGCGCGGGCTGCGAGGCGCCGAGGGGCACGCGGGCGTGCGCGGCCAGGGAGGGCAGGCGCAGCACGTGCAAGCAGCCGGCGGCCGAGGCCGCCACCAGCCACCCGCCCCCAACGGCGATGGCGCCGAGCTTCTGGCAGGAGGCGAGCGGTGCCTGGCGATCGAGCGGCGAGTGTCGCCCCCCCTCCTCCTTCTCCTCCTCCTCCTCCTCCTCCTCCTCCTCCTCCTGCTCCTCCTCCACCTCCTCCTCCTCCTTCTCCTCCTCCTCCTCCTTCTCCTCCTCCTCCTCCTCCTCCCGCTTCTCCTCCCGCTTCTCCTCCTCCGCCTCCTCCTCCACCGCGAGAGGCGCCGAGACCCCAGAGAGCGGCGCCGAGCGAGAGCAAGGGGCGGCAGAGGAGGAGGGAGGTGGGCAGCGCGGGCGAAGGAATGCGCGGGCGGCGCCCCGTCGTGGCGATCTGCCCCTCCTCTGCCCTCCGGTGCCCCCCTCCCTCCTCCTCCTCCGTCTCCTCGTCGTCCTCCTCCCCTCCCTCCCCACTCCCCCACTCTCCATTCATCTGCCCCTCCTCTGCCCTCCGGTGCCCCCCTCCCTCCTCCTCCTCCGTCTCCTCGTCGTCCTCCTCCCCTCCCTCCCCACTCCCCCACTCTCCATTCAATGAATGTGCCCCCTCGATCGCCCCCACGCTCCAACCAGAGCCTCCTGCTCCCCTTCTTCCTCGCTCCCCTCCCCTCCCTCCGTGTTTTTCCCCGCCCCCGACCTCCGCCTCCTCCGCCACCTCCTCCTCCTCCTCCTCTTCCTCCTCCTCCTCGTCCTCCCCCCACATCCGCAACCATGCCCGAAGTACGAAATGGAAAATGACTAGGTCCCGTGGGTGTTCCGTCTGATTCGTCGCGTGCCCCCGTGTGTTGTCGCATGACTTCTCCGGAGGCTAGAAGCCCAAACGGGCCATGGGGGCCCCAAGAGGCCTCGAAGACGGTCTCAGGTAGTCCCGAGGCGGCACCAGAGCGCTCCGAGGTGCCCAGGATTGCCTCAAGACAGCCCCAAATGCTTCTTAAGAGGGCTCCGAAAGTACCCTGGAGTGGGCCTCGAGAGGCAAAAGTAATTGAGTATCCGTTTGGTTTTGAAGCAATGTGAAGTTCTCGCATTTTCGGGTGTCCAACGCTCCAAGACGGCCCAAGAGGTCCCCTATAGGGCCCCCAGACGCCTCAAAGGGAATCCCGGGGGTCCCCGCGACCCGACATTTGAAGCTCTCCGCCACACGATGTCCCTCGAGACATGCAGCAGCCCCCCAAAAGGCATCCCAGAAGCCCCAGGAGACCCCAGGAGGCCCAGTCGGGCCCCAAAAAGGCCCCCCGGAGGCCTCCGTGCAGCGTCCAAGGAACCCCAGAACCGCCCCCAAGGGCTTCATGGAGAGGTTTCCCAAGGGATCCCCACAGACATCCAAGAGGCACCAGGCCGAAATCGGAAACTGGGCGAGGGCTGGCGAATCCGCGGCTACTAAAACAGTCGTCCCAGAAGAACATAGCAAATTCCCGGAATCCAACTCAGCGCACTAAGTAGTACACAGGCTGCTTCCCGGAAGAACAAACAATATCCTGGAGCTCCGTTTTAACAGCCACGGGTTTGCCAGCCTTCGCCCGGCTTCTGACGAAAGCCCAAAGACCATGCACAGTGGCGGGATGGATAGGGATACCGACCAGGCTGGCATAGAGGACCACTCGACTGCATAAACATACTGCCTCGGAGGTCCGCGCGGAGTTCTTGGACCAGTGCCGGACCAACCCTCCCTGGCGCGCGGCGGCAGTGGCGGCGACGACCCAAGAAATCCGCACGAACCTCGGGGAAAACGCCAGGTTTCTGCAGCCTTGTTGCTGTTCGATGGTGCTCCTCCTCCTGATCACTCCCTCCTTCCTCCCAGTGCTGAGGGGCAACGGTAAGGGAGGGGACTGGCCATAGGGGGGAAACATCCACCTGGAATCGGCGATGCATCGCCGAGATTGCTCGGCGACTGTCCTCCGATCGCGACTCACCGCGCTCCTGGGCGAGGTGGGGCTATCAGACCCCTATCGGCGATGATAGAAGAAGAAAGGACGCCATAAACACAAACTCTTGGCGCCCCGCGCGGATTTCTTGGATCTGCGCCGGACCCCCCTCCCTGGCGCGAGGAGCGCGCTAGGGGCGGCCCAGCGCGGATCCAAGACATCCGCGCGGAGCGCCCAAAAGTTTAGGTGTACGTTTCTTCCTCCTCTTCGAGATGGGTGAGCGACTGGGGGTCGATGCGTCTCCCCCTGAGCCCATCCCCCGTAACGTTGCGCCCTGTCTTTCGGGCCATAGCTCTAGACGAGCGCGTGCCACTCCTCGCAAAGTATCTACCCTCGCATATGGCGCGTTTCCGTCGCGGGGGACTTACGATAAGTCGCACCAAGGCAGACGTACAGTTTGTTCGGACGTTGGCGGAACGCGCTCGGCGAAACTTGGGAGCGGCCACGAGGGGGGCGTCCAAGGGTGGGGGGTGCAAATCATGGCCGGCGGCATGTGCGCGCCCCATGGGGGGGGGGCCAGGGAAGTCTTGAAACAAGAGGAGGCGCCATGCAATCGAAGGCAATGTCATGGCCCAGGCCATGATGTCCCCCCCCCCCTGGTCATCACCCCCCTCCTTTTTGGACGCCCCGGGCTCCGAGGGCCCCCAGCAAGAGTTAGGTCGGGCGTGTCCCCCTACAGAGGGCTTGGGCGAAAATGGGAAAAAATGATCAAACATGGTCAAAACATATGATCGTCCCCGGACTAGTTGTTGGACGAGTCCTCCTGTAGAGGGACAGGCCCGACTCAAAACTAGGAAGCAGGAAAGCCGCCGTCCTCAGACAGTCACCCCGACACGCGGCGCCGTGCAGCAAACGCACCCAGACAAGGGCTCGAACCAGGCGGGGCTGTCAGAGGAGACGCCCAGCGCCGCTCCGCAAGCGCCAGCTGTCGGGCCCCGGGTGTTTTTTCCTCCCTTGAGGAGCATCGAGGGCGCCTCCGACTATAGCCCCCCCGCAGATCGTGGCCCCCGAAGTGCCCCCCCACCCCCCAGAAACATGAGGCCTGGGAGAGGAGGGGGGGGAGGAGGAGAAGGAAGGAGTAGGAAGGAGGAGGAGGAGGAGGAGGAGGAGGAGGAGGAGGAGGAAGGAGGAGGAGGAGGAGGAGAGGAGGTGGAGGAGGAGGAGGAGGAGGAGGAGGAGGAGTCGTGGGGCCCCCGCGGGGCGCGAAAGCGCTGGAGCCCTGGGAGCGCGCGGCGGCGCGCCAGAGGGGCGCGGCGCGGGGCGCCTCCTCGAGGGCACCGCCGCCCGCCGGGCCCGCGGGCGCCGCCGCGGCCGCGGCCGCGGGCACCACGGCCCCGCGCCCCGCGTCCAGCCAGAGGAGGCGGACGCCGCCGCCGGCGGCGCCCACGCAGAGCAGCGGCTGCGGCGACAGCACGTACGCCGAGATGAGGCGGAGGATCCGCCCGCGCCCCCCCGTGGAGCACCGTGGGGCGCAGGAGGCTCTACCGATGGGAGGCCGGGCGTGCCCTCCCACAAGCGGACTTGGGAAGGACGATGGCAAACGTGGCCGGAACAGATTCAGAGATAGAGGAGGACAAGCAGTGGACACATCGCCTCCGACGATGTCTTGGCTGTGTTTGAGCACTCCTCCTGTAGAGGGGCCTGCCCGACTTAGATGTAACGCTACGGGCGCTGCGTGCCTCTGCCGGGGGGGGCGCACGCCCGACCCGAGCACGCGGCACGGCACCCTGCAGTGCAAAGGGGGCCTGCAGGCCAGAAGCGCATCCCTCGGCACGGGCGATGCTCTCGGCGCCGTGCTCGCCGTGCCCTCTGGCGCAGGAGAGCCGATCGCCTCCTCCTCCTCCTCCTCCTCCTCCTCCTCCTCCTCCTCCTCTTAGAGTCAGCGGCCTGACCTAAAGAACGATGAATAAGGGACGGGTCCCCATTTTTTCCAAGGAGCAAGGCACAAGGAGCGAAACATCAAACATAGCGCTTAAGAACAGGAAAACAAACTCACGCAAGCCTAAAGAACGACCAAGCCACTTTTGAAAAGCAAGTGGTCTTCATTCAGGCCGCTCACTGCATTTCCTCCTATCGTACTCAAAAACCACATCCCAGAAGAGTGTCGAAAAAGTGTCGAACGAGTATCGCCTCCCAGGGCACTGCACTTGCAAAATCCTCCGGTCTCGGTGCTTTGTTCTCGAAAGTCGTTCTGGTGATCAAGGCTAACGTAGGTTGGAACATCATAGGCTTAAGTCGGGCCTGTCCCCCTACAGGGGGATTTTTAGTTCAAAAAATTTAATATCGTCAGAATTATTTCAAATTGGTCAGGAGTAATCAAAAAATAGTCCTCCGACAATGTTTTAAACTATGTTTGAACATTCCTCCTGTGGAGGGACAGGCCCGTCTTAATCATAGGCCTCGAGGCCCGCCGTCGGTCGAGACAAGCAGAACACCCGAGGCTCCCCTCCCCGGGGTGCACAACAACACCCCGCAAGCACGAGGAGCACCAGGGCAGTTCCTCTCCCCGGACCGTCCTCGACCACATAGCTCGGCCCGACGGCGCATGGCTGCCGGATCGGGGCGGCCAGAAAGCACCTTCCAGGGGGCTCATACTATGCGGTTTCCGAGCGCGCGCGCGTCGCGCTTGCATGGCCGACACTGCTATAGTATAACTACGTCCGGGTGGTGCTGGGCCAGTGCTCCAGGGAGGGGGGTAAGCAGGGAACCTCTGGGAGGTCATCGTGAAAACGTCACCAAGGGCTAGGAGAGGCCCGAGTCAGGCGCTGGTGGGCCAAATGAACCCGTCTCGTTGAAAGACCTCCGTGCCGATGTGGTCGAAAGCCGATATCTGGAGGGATATGCGGGGCGTCTGCCGCCATCCCCTGGGCCTCTCCTGGGGCGCGGTCTGACAGACTTTCACGGCATCCCAAGAAGCCCAAACCAGGGAAATCAAGGGAAGGGCTACTTGCCATAGAATAGACGTCCCTTCCCCGTGCATCTTCCACCTCCGCGCGTGCTCGTTTGCCAAACGATCCCGGATTGCCCTCGATGGTCCTCGCCTAAAAAAGATGCACACGTCCGACCGATGCCAAAGCAGGAGAGCCCAGAATCGAATCGATAAGTCGGATCGGCTATCGAAGTCAGTCGGACCATCCTGGCGAAAATCGGCAGCCGAGTAGGGAAAAGTCGAATCGGCGGAAATCGTCAGGCTGGTAGGCCTCCATTGAGAAATCGGGGCCCAAAATCAGAATCCGAAGTCGAATCGAATCGGAACCGAACGCCCTCGAAGTCGGGTCGGATCGCCTCGAAGGCGTCGAATTAAACCCTGCCAAGGCAACATAATCATACCAATTTTTCGGTGCGGGCAATACTTCTATCCATATCCATTGCGCCTTCGACTTACCCCGTTCGCACTGACTCCCGTCTCAAGGCTCGACGAGCGCCCTCCACTGCTCGCGAAGCGGCTACTCGCAAATGGCCTGAAGCCGCCGCGGGGGATCTACGCTCCATGACATGGAGGAAGCCCTCTCGCTCGGACGTTTGCGGGCAGGCACCCTGCGGGTAGTGGAACGCGCTCGGTGAGAGGCTCTCTCAAGGCTCGGGTCGGGCGAAAGGGGGGGATAGCAAAAGGGGGGGTGAGAATCAGCTCACGTAGCTGACTTTCGCGGCGTTTCCCGGCGCCGGAGGCGCCCATGCATCGAAGAATGGGCCCCTCCGTGGGGCCGACACCAGCTGCACGCAGCAGATTTAATAACCCTCCCTTTCCCCATCCCCCGAGCCCCTTTCCTCCGGCCCGAAAGGCCTCTGGGGGCCCACGAAGAGCTCCCGCCCGAGCGACGCTATGAGACACGAGGCCACGGCGCCATGGGTGCGCCTCCGTGGCGCTGCCGCCCAGGCCGCGGGCCCACGGGGGGCGCAGGCTCGCACGGGCGCCGCCGCGGGGCCGAGGCCGCGGGCCCCCCCGGGCCCGCGCCGCGGGATGGGGAGCCCCCCCATCGGGAGCAGCGGGGGGGCGAGGCTCGAGGAGCGACGAGCGAGATTCGGGGGCCGAGGCCCGAGGCTCGAGGCTCGAGGCGCGGGGATCGAGCGTCGAGGCTCGAGGCTCGAGAGGAGGAGGAGGAGGAGGAGGAGGAGGAGGAGGAGGAGGAGGAGGAGGAGGAGGAGGTCCGGCTTGGGGCTCGACTCCGAAGGCGCTTCGGGGGGCCAGTGGCCGGCGGGCAGGGGCCCGCGAGGGTCTCCGCATCTCCTGCCCGCGTTGCGCCAGGCGGTACGGGAGCGTGCCACGGCCCAGCCGCGGGCACGTGCCAGCGAGGACCGGGCGACGCCAGCCTGCCACCTGCGCCGACCCTGGCGAGGGCCCCCCTTCGGTGGGCCCAGGGCTCGGGCGCGGGGGGGCCCAACACCGTGTGGTGACACGCCGTGGTGACCTCGGAATCCCCAAATGAAGACCTCGCCGCGCGGTCCGTCAACGCAAGGTTCCCGGGCTTTGGGGGCCCCCGTCGCCCGAGACGTTCTCGGAGACTGCCCCGAGTCCCAGAAGCGCCCAATGACCCCGAATCCCCGCTGACTCACCACGCGGTGTGGTGCCCACACCGTTTCGGGGCCCCCGGGCAGAGAGGGGAAAGGGCACCGATGCCGGCTGCTCGTGCTGGAGGGCCCTTGCCGCCACGGCCAGATGCTCCTCGAGGTGCTGCCCAGCACGCACCGCAGGAGAGGTCCGTGGAGTGGCGGCATCGGTGAACTCTCTTGCACAGCTGTGTTCCAGAGCTCGGACCTCACTATTTTCGTTCGTCGTCGTCGCTCGCTCGTTCGTCGTTCGTTTTTCCCCCCCTGGCCACAGAAGGAAACTCCTGGAGGAAGGAGGCGAAAGCCTCCTGTCCCTCGCAGCTCCTTGGTGCAAGAGCCATGGCACGCGTGCCACTTGTCTCTGGTCCCCCCTCAAGAACGGGCGTGCGCGCGCCCCTCCTGGCCTGGCGTCGGGAGAGCGCCGGCCAAGACTGGGCCTTGCGCGAGACGGCACAGCGGCCTCACGCGGCGGCGTACGCGGGCCGCCCGCAGGGCACGCCACGCTTGAAGCGGAGGGCGCTTCCGCGCGACCCTCGCGCGCGAACCCCACGCGCGAAGGAAGGCTCAATGGCACCCGTGTCTCAGAGCGTGAATTACCTCCACCGCTCTCGCTTCCAGGCAAAACCAAGTCATACCACGCGCCTCCTCGTCAAGCGGCCTGACCAGCACAGGCTGCAATTTGGCATCGTTTGGTATCTCTTGGAAGCGAAGGCCTGGACAGGCGAGGCGCAGCTCGGCTGGGCGGCAGGCCCCTGGGCCCAGAGCGGGCGGGCACGTGCGCCCCCCCTCCGGCAGGCCCGAGGCGGGTACGGAAAACAGGGGCACGGTATCGAAGGGGCCCTGGGACTATATATATATATATATATATATATACACATATGTATATATACATATATATATATACATAAATCCCAGGATGTGTGATGTTTTCTCATCTTGTTGCTCGGCTTTCGACTTCCATAGCTCCCATTGCTTTCTGGTGGTCGACCATGACTTGTGTCGGTGTGTTCCTTTCCCTCCCGAAATGTGTACTATACCCAGCAGGGGAGGTGTTCCAAAACCGACGGCGGCCGCTTTGGGGCAGGCGTCCGCGTGTCTCGACTCAGCAGCGTCCGCCGCGACGCTGGTCGTCGAGCCCTTCCCCTCCGGGTACCCTTTTGAAACCTCGGCCCGGCGCGGCGTGGGCGGGTGGCTGGCTGGCGTCGCCCGGGAGGAAGGCGAGGAGCTCCCGCTCGGAGGCCTGTGAGGGGCAGCGACAGGAGGGGACCAGCACAAGGGGGGGAAACATCGACGCCAGATAGATCGGCAAGAGGCCCCCGACAGCGCCTGCGCACGCTCCCGGACGGGGTGGCCTATCGGGCCCCTATTGGCGATCCATGGGCGATAGGGGGTCGATGCACCACCCCACCCCCCGCAACCTTGCGCTCTGGCCTTCGTGGCATAGCTCGGCTCCCAGGCGGCCGCCCGGGGCGATCTGCGCACCCCCGGCCGCCCCTCGGCCACGCGCAGCTGCTGCCGCGAACCGAAGAGAACGCCCACAGACCTCGCACACCGAAAGCCTCGACCTTCGAGAGCCTGTCCCCCCCCCCGGATCGTTGCCCCGCAGCCTCGGTGAAGCGCCGCGGCGCGCGCTGCGGGCTCGCCATTGCTGGAAAGCTCGGGGCGGCGGATGGCGCGCGCCGGCACGGGGCGGCGGGACGGCTCGTGCGGGAGATGGGCGGCTCTCGGGCCTAAGTCGACCCTGCTGGACTCCAGGCCTCCTCGTCCCCCTTCCCTTCTCTTCCACCTCCACCTCCACCTTTCTGGCCTCCTTCTCCTCCTCCTCGTCCTCCTCCTCCTCTTCCTTCTCCGTCCCCTCCTCCTCCTCCTGCTCCTCCTCCTCCTCCTCCTCCTCCTCCTCCTCTGCCTCCTCCACCTCCTCCTCCCCCTCCTCCTCCTCCTCCTCTTCCATCTCCTCCTCCTCCTCCTCCTCCTCCTCCTCCTCCTCCACCACCTCCTCTGGGGGCTCTTAGGTTTCTCCTCCGAGTCCTGCCGCTTCCCTGAGTTCGCCCCCTCGCGACAATGGAACGCTGTCCAGCCGCTCATCCGCGCTGCCAGGGTATGCACGTCGGTCCGGAGAAGTAGTCAAAAACATGAAGTTGGAGTCAGGCCCGCCTAGAGGACTTGATCGGACAAGAACGGGAAGCGCTGATTTTGTCCTGTGGGTTCGTATGGGGAGAAGAAGAGAATGATGATGGCGACGGAGAGGCGGCGGATGCCGAGGATGGCAGCGTGGAGGACGGAGAGGGCAGCGAGGGACGCAGAAGGACAACGAGTAGGACGACGAGCAGCGTTCAGGCCCAGCCAGAAAGCGAGGAACACGACGAAAGTAAGTGGATTGGGTTCAGGCCCGCCCAGAACAAACAGCAAAAGCACCCCGAGCGTATCGATCGATCCTGGAAGTAGGACGGCGCTGGAAGTGGACTGGGAAGTCAAACATACCTGCTCTCAACGGCCGGCGTGTGCCCGTTGCTGGTTCCCCGGTTTGCGGGGGCCACCCTCCCGCAGACGGGAGAGGAGGCCTCGGAGGCGCCTCGACTCGCCCCCCCCCCCCCCCCCCGCCCTCCCCCCTCCCCCCGCGCACTGCCCGTAGAGGCCTCTCAGATGGGGTCCGAACACTGGCGGCGCGCAGAAGGGGGTAGGGGGAGGGGGGAAGGCTTGATAGAATAAGGCTGCTTCTGAGAAGGCGCCAGCCTCACATCCGTAGAGGAGGCACGTGCCTTCCAACGAGCCTCCCCCCCTCCTCTTACCCCCCGCCGCGCGTGGCTGAGAACAGACGGGGTCGGAGGATCGCGCCGCATCGCCGATGCATCGGCGATGCCTTGCCGATGCATATCGCGACGCACCAGCGATGCCTCGGCGACGTCGGCGTGGAGAACATGGGCCCCCGCATCGGGCCGCATATCGCCGATGCATCGGCGATGCGGGCGGCGCGATCACGAGACAACCCAAACCCAACCTGGAGACCCCAATTTCGTTCAAATTTCTGGCTGGGGGGGGTACCGGCTCCATATATGTTTCTTCAATGTTCAACGTTCTTGAATCAAGCCTTGGTTAATGTTGCTCCCATTGCACTTATGGACCACGTCCCAGAAATAATTTCGAACACCCAGACAGGTATCGGTGGCCCGACATGCGAAGACCTTCCCATTTCAGTACTTCCGTGGTGCTCGAACTTTTTCCTGGCGACCAAGGCCAAATTATGTTGGAACATCACAAGCCTTCGGATTGGGTTCGGGTGGATGGGAAATAAGTCGGGCGTTCGACCAAACATAAAAATGACAAACAAAATACTCCCACATGGCCAGAAAATGCCCCACAAACACTCCCCAGACAATGTTTCAAACTATCTTTGAAGAGTTCCCCCCCTTCGAGGGACACGCCCGACTTCAGATCGGCGGCCGGCGACCCATTCGCTCAGAGCCCCCCTGGGAGGCCTCCAGGCCGAAGAAGGCCGAAGGAGGCCGGGCTGGGCCGGGCACGCACCCCGGGCCCTGGAAACGACAGGGCCGTTTTCTTACTGGTTCCATTTTTGCCGTTTTTTGGCCGGCTCCGACGCCGTTGTTTCACCGGTCCCGTCGCCGTTGTGTGACCGGTCCCGGCTCCGGCTCCAACCCTGGAGCCGTTTATTTCTGCGTTTCCGGTCTCCGATTGTTTTACCGCTTCCATGTTCGAGGGACATTGATTTTGGAAACTGTGGATAAAAAGGGAAACAAAACAACAACAACAACAACAACAACAACAACAACAACAACAATCATTTAAGACTGGGGACACTCCGTTCTCACCAGTGCCAGGGTTTTCATAGGAGGCGGGCAATACCCCCACTTTGTGGGGGGGCCGGTTCAAGCTCTACCAAATTTCCAAACGACTCTTCGCCACCACCCACACCCAGCTTCCCGCCCTATGACGTTCGGACACTTCACTTCGTGGCATGCGGACGACCGTGGCTACTATTCAGGGCCCCGCGGCCGACGACGACGGCGTGCGCGCGCGAAGAAAAAACGAATGTGTCCCGCATGGTATTATTTGACAGGGATGATGGCCCTGGCAGGTGCGCAACCGTTGTCGCAGAAGTTCGAAAAAGTTGCTCGCAAAAGCCCGTTTGACAGAAATGTTTAAAAAGTGTTGGGTTTCCTACGAATCCGCAAGAGCGCGCGGGATGAGATTTTGACATTTTTTTGTTGAAAAACCATTGGTTTTTTGATGTTTTTATGTTAAAATCGCTCCGAACACTAAGCTTTTGGAAGGATTTCGTCTTGCGCGCGCGAATGTCCACTTTACCTTATTTTTTGCAAGGGATTCTTGAAATTTGATTATATTAGAACAAGAAATGTCATTTTATAGTGTTTTTTGCAAGGGAAAACGGATTACAACAAAACAACCGGATCTTGATCACATCGTTTACCTGAGGCTTCCTCACGAAAATGATGAAAATGTAGCTGCGGCCTAGGCGGCGCAGGGGGGCCGTGCACCAGGGGTCCCAACAATAATTATTCTTTAGAATTAATAATGTTCAACAACAACAACAACAACAACAACAATTACTAGCACGTGGGGACACTCCGTTCTCACCAGTGCCAGGGTTTTCATAGGAGGCGGGCAATACCCCCACTTTGTGGGGGGGCCGGTTCAAGCTCTACCAAATTTCCAAACGACTCTTCGCCACCACCCACACCCAGCTTCCCGCCCTATGACGTTCGGACACTTCACTTCGTGGCATGCGGACGACCGTGGCTACTATTCAGGGCCCCGCGGCCGACGACGACGGCGTGCGCGCGCGAAGAAAAAACGAATGTGTCCCGCATGGTATTATTTGACAGGGATGATGGCCCTGGCAGGTGCGCAACCGTTGTTGCAGAAGTTCGAAAAAGTTGCTCGCAAAAGCCCGTTTGACAGAAATGTTTAAAAAGTGTTGGGTTTCCTACGAATCCGCAAGAGCGCGCGGGATGAAATTTTGACAATTTTTTTTTGAAAAACCATTGGTTTTTTGATGTTTTTATGTTAAAATCGCTACGAAAACTAAGGTTTTGGAAGGATTTCGTCTTGCGCGCGCGAATGTCCACTTTACCTTATTTTTTGCAAGGGGTTCTTGAAGTTTGGTTATGTTAGAACAAGAAATGTCCACTTTAGCTTATTTTTTGCAAGGGAAAACCGATCGTAACAACACAACCGGATCCGGACTCCCCCGTTTTGCCTGAGACTTCCTCACGAAAATGATGAAAATGAGGCTGCGGCCTAGGCGCGGCGGGGGGGTCGTGCACCAGGGGCCCCAACAATAATTATTCTTTAGAAGTAATAATGTTCAACAACAACAACAACAACACCAACACCAACAACACCAACAACAACAACAACAACAACCACAACAACAACAACAACAGCAACAACAACAGCAACAACAACAACAACAACAACAACAACAGCAGCAGCAGCAGCAGCAGCATCAACAACAACAACAACAACAACAACAACAACAACAACAACAACAACAAAACAAACGGCCCTGCCGCTTCCGGGGCCCACGAAGCCCCGGGCGCGCGCCCGAGGCCCGAGGCCGAGAGCGCGCGCACCGCGCGCGGCGGCTGCGCGGGCCCGAGCCAAGACGGCGACCGACCGGGCGCGGCGCGCGCCGGGCGCCGCAGGGCGGAGAGAGGGAGTGCAGGAGGAGGGGGGGGAGGAGGAGGACGAGGAGGAGAAGGAGGAGGATCGAGGGAGAAGAGGAGGAGGAGGAGGAGGAGGAGGAGGAGGAGGAGAAGAAGAGGAGAGGAGGAGGAGGAGGGGGAGGGGAGGAGGAGGAGAGGAGGAGGAGGAGGAGGAGGAGGAGGAGGAGGGAAACGAGGAGGAGGAGGAGGAAGAGGAGGAGGAGGAGTTTATCCAGGCGCGGCTGAAAGCGTGCATGCGGGGCTGGCTACGCAGACAGACTCAGGCGAGAGCCTGACAAGTAAAGCCTCGGGCACATCCCTCAAAGGAGTGCCGCATGAGTAAGGGACAGGAGGCTAGCCCAACTCAGCGCAATCGTCCTCGACCACGACCAGGCCCCCGTAGGTGGCGTCGAGGACATATTCGCCAAATGGGCGAGGCCTCAACTGATCCTGCACAAACGACAGCAGCGGCTGCCCAGTACGAGGGTGCAGGCCCTCCCAAAGACGGTCTAAACGAGTGCGCGTCTTGGGGGGCACTCCATCGTGGCCAGGGAACGACAGGAGTTGCGCATTCTCGCTGGAGTGCGCACCACAGCGGGCGCAGAAAACGAACTGGCCCACGTGCCAGACGCAGTGGCCCCCTCCAGGGGCGCACGCGGCTGGGATGAAGGCGTCCCGTTGCCGAGCGACGCGGAAGCACCTGGCGCACCTGAAGCCCGTGGGGGACGGCACGGGCAAGTGGGCATCGGGGGGCGGCTCCGTGTCCGCCGTGAGGGCTGGCGTCGGCCCCCGTCGCTTGGCCCGCCGCAGCTGTCCGTGGCGCGGCGCCTGCTGCGACTTGAGGCCGACAGCCTGCATTGTCCTGGCTAGGAACTTGGCCACGACGGCGACCAGCTTAAAGGAGCGCTGCACGCGCTGGCTGGCCTCGGCATCCGTGGGATGGAGGGAGGCGCCCACGCGGGCGCCTGCATCAGCGTGGCGGTTTCCCCACCTCGCGACAGCACCCAGCTCTTGCTCGTCATCGTGACGGCGGCGAGCGTGGCCTTTCACCTTCCGCACTTCCACCCCCCCAACCTGAGACCACACGTCAGCGCCCCATGGCGCCCGTGGTCTCGAAACGGCCACGCTGGAAACTCGAGACCACCCAATCGCAGTCCGAATGGTAGCGAAAGGGGCCCAGCCCAGCGCGCGTGAGATACATGAGCAGGCCATAGGCTTTGGCCAGGTCCGACGCTTGGTGCGGGCCAGGCAGCAGGCAGCACAGGGACGCCACGAGACCCCCGCTGTCGTCGACCTGCACGACACGCCAGCCCGCGCGTATGAGACGCATGTCGCCCTGTACGAGCGACACGCACGAGCCGTCGCCGAAGGCCTCGCCTTCGAAATGGCCGTCCAGCGGACGCATGAGCCAGCGGACGAGTAGGGAGGAGGAGGGGCCGATCACCCAGGGCCGAGGGTCGGGGACAAAGCCGTGCCTCCAAAGGGCCCAGTCGGGGTGCTCACGGAGGCCCTCACGGACAGAAGGGGGGAAGTCATAGTCCCGCACATACTGCCAGGTTGCCGAACACTCACCCGCAATCTAGGCGGCGAGGGTGCCAGGACAACAGCCACACAAAGGGGGGCGCGACGGATCGGTCGTCAGACCGTGCTTGTACTTGCGAGCCTGATCCCAGGTACCATTCGCTGCAATCGCTCGGAGACTGGCCTGATGCTGGATGTTCCAGCCATGCCCGCGCGCTCCTTTGCAGAACTTGCGAATGGGTGTCAAGTACGGCCTATGTGAGAGGCTCGACATGTAGTGGCAGCTCTGGTGGGCACGATCCATCAGCCAATCCTCGATCGCGAGGCGAGCAACGTGCAGCACAGAGCGAGGGCACTGAGCCGGAGTTCGGACCGGGGCAGAAGCAGAATTGGACCTCCCAGGAGCTGCATCCGAATTTATAGTGCGCGTGGAAGCACGAGTCAAGTCTTATGTTGTTCCCATCCTACTTAAGACCACATCCCAGAAATAATTTCGATCACCCAGGAAAGTGTCGAAAGAGTGTCGAAACAGTGTCGAAACAGTGTCTGGCGAGTGTCTCCCAGGGCCCGACACGTGAAACACCCTTGAGCTTCGGTACTTGTTTTGGCGCTCGAAATGATTTTTCTGGCGATCATGTCTAAAGTAGGTTGCAGCATCATAAGTCAGGCCCCCCCCCCTGGCTACGACGCCGACACTACTTCGGCACGCCCACCGCGCCTTCCCTGCCCCACCCCATCTGCTGGCACCGCGGGCAGACTGCGAGGGCTTCCGCGCTCCGCGGCCGCTGGACCCCCCCGCGGGACGCCAGCATTCCCCCCCCCCTCCAGAAACGCTGCAACGATTGGTGCCGACCCGCGGCGAGGCAATCTCCATGCGAACTTCCCCCTGGAGGCCCACCACGATTCCCGTCCTGCGGGAGCCCAAAGAAGGCAAGGCTGCGCCCAGGAGCCACAACATATAACTGGAGTCCCCATCCCGGTGCCGTGGTTGACCCAGACAGGGGTCCAGCCAAAAAGGGGTCGGGCATAGATTCGGGGCAAGGGTTTTGCAAGTGTATTGCGCCAGAGATGTGGATTGCATCGTGTTGCAGCTGATGCACTGCGCGCAAAAATCAGGCAACATAATCTGCGCCTGGGAACCTGTTGCACGCGCCAAATCTCGTGCAACCCAATAAATCTCTTGCACAAATCTGTTGCGACACTCCGTGAAGCTGACCCACGTGTGGGTCAACCAACGCTGCCCTCGTCCACCCGACTCCGCCGAGCTCGACCACTTCTGGTTCCCTTTTTGGGGGCTCGCTCGGGGCCCCCGGGCGCCCCTTCTGAGGGCTTTCTGGGCCTCGCTGCGGCCGTCCTGGTGGCTTGTCGGTGCCCTCCCCGGCATCCAGGAGCCGCGCTCTACGGCCGATCTACCCTTGCTCCAACTCAGAAGACCTAGGACCTAGGAACCCCTTATATGCAACGTGATCTACCCACGAACCCGGGAAGGGATCCACAATTCTGACGCATGGACACGTGTCCAGGAGGAGGAGGAGGAGGAGGAGGAGGAGGAGGAGGAGGAGGAGGAGAGGAAGGAGGAGGAGGAGGAGGAGGAGGAGGCGGAGGACAAGGGGGAGGACGAGGGAGGAGGGAGGAGGGGGAGGAGGAGGAAGAGATGCTCAGCTGAGCAGGGAAGACTGCGGAGCTCACTCCCCCCTTTCCCAATTCCCTGCTCTGTGTTTCTGCCCGCCCCTCTCCCGGGCCCCCTCCCTCCTCCCAGCACGTCGTCCTCTCCCTGGCCTCCCTCGCTTCCCCTCCGGATTGTCCTCCGCACCATCCTCAGCCTCCTCCTTTCGTCTGCAGTCATCGGCCTAAGGAACGATAAATGAGGAAGGAAGCCTATTTCCCCCAAGGAAGAATGCACAGGGAACAATAAATCAGTACGCTACGCATGGGGAGCGAGTAATAACGCATGCAAGCCTAAGGAACGACCGAGTCCCTTTTGAAAAGTAGGGAACGAAACATGGCACGAACATGAAAACTCGGAGGTCCGCGCAAATTTCTTGGATCTGCGCTGGGCCCCCCTCCCTGGCGCGCGGAGCGCGCCAGGGGCGGCGCCGGAGGCGCCGCCAGGGGGCCCCAGCGCCGATCCGGGAAATCCGCGCGGACCTCCGAGTTGTTATGCTTATGTCATTGTTCGTTTCCCTAGGTTGTCCTAGGTTTTCCCCCAGGACACTCGGTCGTTTCCTCAGGTTTCCCAGGAGGCTCCTTTGAAACGCAGGCGTTCCTTCCTCAAGCCGCTGCCTGTACGACGCCGCCGATGCTCCACGCCAGCAGCGAAGCGAGCAAGGCCCGGCGAGCGTGGGGCGGGCGCGCCTGCCCCCCTTCGGAGGCCCTCGGCTCTCGGTGGCAGCTCCCGGGAGCCCCCCCACACACACCAGCTCGTCGGCGCTTGCGCATCGACGCTGGTCGACGCCAAATCGACGCCTTTCGACGCTGCATCGACGCTAAAACGGCGCTACATAGGCGTTGTCTCACCGAGTCCCAGAAGCGAATGGACGCTAGACGACGCTAGGACAGTACTACGAGGGTACCCGAGGCTCCCATGATTTGCTGCCGATTTTGCGTCCCCGAAGCCACGGCCACTCGTACATTTTAGTGCGCGCTGGTGCTGCCGAGTCCACGGACCCACCCTACGGAGGCTACCCCAAACAGCGCCACCCGTCTCCAGGGCAGACCAGCTGCGCTGTTCGCCTCCCCCTCCTCATCCTCCTCCCTTCCTCCTCCTCCTCCTCCTCCTCCTCCTCCTCCTCCTGCTCCTCCTCCTGCTGCGGCGTTTGGTCGCCGAGCGACTGTAGAGGAGGGGTACGTCAGGTTCGTGTCGTGCCGACTTCGGCGTTGGTTTCTGACACCGCGGTGATCGTTCAACCTGGAACGATCGGCCGTTTTCGAAATGTCCAAATCGTTCCACATCGAACGATTCTGGGTCGCCCGCGGCGTTCAACGTTGAACGCCACTGGCGGGATCGCCGCCGGTCGACACGACACGAACATACCTTAGGGGGGGTGGGGGGGGGAGCGGACACCTCTCGTGCGTGCACCTTCGCCACCCCCACCTCTAGACGGGCCAGGGGGGCCCAGCGGACACCTGCCTACGGCAGCGAGTGGATGGACAAGTCACAGCGGATTTTTTTGTTTTCTCTCTCTCTCTCTCTCAATATATATATATATATATACATATATATACGTGTGTATATATATATGTGTGTATATACATATATATCATAGAATGCAGGCCACGCCGACGTCCGACCTCGTCGCCCACTCCAGCTGGACGCCCCTGGTCCCATGTCTCGGATCGGGCCTCGCCTCTACTCCCTTGCCCCTGGCCTGTACTTCCGAGGCGCTCTTGGCATGTCCCGTTTAGAAGGCACTGGGAGCCAGCACTGCGCGTGTCTGTATGTATGTATATATATAATGACTCTGTCTGCAGTAGGCGACCGACTGCACCGACCCTGGACGGGGGGAGTGTGTGGGAGGCGAGCAGTGCGGGGGTTGGATACGACTGTATGCAGCAGCTTTAACGCAATGAGGGATCAAGGTAGTACAGTCGGGGCGTTGACCTAATTAACCCTAAATGAGGAACGAGGCGCCTTTTTCCCATGAGATAAACTTCGATTTCCCATGGACCCCCCAAGGAAAACCCAAGGCACGCTGTAAAACAATCAAGGAACGCCGAGCCCCTCCCCAACGAAAAGGGTTCCTTCTTCAAGACCCCTACTGTAGCACTTTGAGCCTCACCCAAAGGTGAGGAAATGCGCCCAAGTGCGATGACCCTCACCCGTTCCACGCACCCACCTTCGGAGAGAATCGGCCCAGTGTCGAAGCGGGCCCGAGAGGCTCAACAGGCCATGGGTCCCGCAGGCATCCCTCTGCAAAGCCAAATGACTTAGCCAGCAGTTCGAAGCTCGAAGCTCCAGTCGTGCCGCGCCAGTCGAGCCGCGCCCCCGCGCGAGACAGAGGCCACCGAGCTGCCGAGGCTTCCGACTCCGACTCTGGCTCCTCCCCCTCCCCCTCTCCCTCCACCACCGCTCCCTGCGAATTCGGCGCGGGGCCCGAGGCCACGAACCACTGCAAAGACGGCAGAGAGGGCGCGCGCTCCCGGAGCCCCGAGGCGCAGGAACATATGCAACGCCAGCGGGCGCCCGAGGCCGCCGTCCCTACACGGAGTGCCGTGCACGCGCGCGCCTGGCCAGCCAGCGAGCAGCCCAGCGAGCCAGCGAGCAGCCCAGCGCGCCTGGCCAGCCAGCGAGCAGCCCAGATCGATTGCCAGCCGGCAGCTTGAACAGCAAGCCGGTCGGCCGAGCTGCCCGCCAACCGACCGGCAAAAGACACCAGCCGGCCCACCAGCCGGGCGCGGCCATCCAGGCGATGCGAAGGGGGGCGCCGTCGGCAGAGGGTGAAGCGCTGCGGATATACGTGGACCCTGGACTTCCTCCTCACCCGCTTGCGCCTCCAACTCCGCTCGCCCCCTCCGTCTTCTCCCTTCCCCCCCTCCTCCCAACTACAGTGCCTCGTCGCCCCACGGATGCCTTCAGAGACGGACGAACATCCTTCAAGAGCATAGAACCCTCCACCTGCCAAAACTGAAGTACATTCGGTGGTATCCTCCCCCAGATGCACAAGAGCATCCAGCAAACACGAACAACATGATGGTGCCCTCTCCAAACCAACCTCGATCGTATATCTCGGTCCGACTGTAATCATAACACCTCAACATTCCTACTGATCGCAATGCTTCTTTAGTGCAAGCGGTTGGAGAACCGTTGAGACGAGCAACCCGTTTGACCTCTGATCTCATGACTCCTCGAAGCATGAACCCCTGGATCTGGCGACCCCTTCCCCGATCCGTCCTTTGCGCTTCCTGATTAGTTTGACGTCCCCGGGCTCCGAGGAAGCCCCTGGATGCCGAGCAGTGCGAAACACACATGCTTACGTCTCATGTTCTGCCCAAAACGCCCGAGGCCTGGTCAGGAGCCGTCCCTCTGCTCCGAGCGCGCCCCTTGTGCGCACCAAAGAGCGCAACCCGGAGCCTTGAGAGCAGGGGGGGTGGGGCCGCCTTGAAGATCTCGCCGCCCACGCCGCCCGCCTGGTGGAAGGTGATGCCCTGGCGCACGGGGAGGGCTCGGTCAGGGCGCCTACCAAACAGCTTAAGAATAGCAAGACCTCCGACATGGTGACGTGCCCCTGAATAGCTTATCTGTAAAGGTCCTATAACTCTCTCGAATGTTTCACAAGCAGGTGTGAACAAACGCGGATCCAGAATCGATGACTTTTGGACCGTGGTCTCCCGCATGGTTCTCCCGTGTGGTTTTAAGTGGTCTCTCGCATGGACTGAGAGGTGGACGCCTCCTAGGCTTTGCTCGAATAAAGGGGCCCAGGGACCCACAAATAAACACACACACACACACACACGAATCCCATATTCCCAAATCTTTGTCAATCATTTCTGGAGTTTCGTGTCCCCCCCGCAATTCGCGTATTTTGCAATATTTTTCTCAGAGTCGCCGATTACTTGTGTCTGTGTGTATATTCCTCTCCTGATCAGAGCCCCTGACCACCCGTGGGCAGACCTGGCGAGGAAGGAGGAGAGCAGGACGAGCAGGGCAGAAGGATACGGTGAGGAGGGCACGAACAGTGGGAAGAGAATCCGAGTTCGCGGTGTACTCAGAGCCGGTGATTCTAGCCTCGTTACAGGGTTCGAATCGTAGTGCGAGCTCCAGCCCACAGAAAGGGCCATGGCCTGGAAGGCGTCGAAGAGAGGCGTTGTGCCGACACTGCCACACGGACCCCAACCGCTGGCAGGAGAAGGGGGACGAGGAAGACACGAGAAATAATTTTGAAGACTGGCTGAGGGAGCCGGAGGACACAGTTGAGTGTTCCCCCCACGGCGTCCGATCAAGTACTGCCAGAGGTGGCGGTCGAAAGCAATCGAAATACGAATGTCACGCCAATGGGTCGGGAATCCAAGCAAAACAAACCCAGCCTGGCCAGCGCGACAGCGACAGAACAAATATACACTGCAACGCTTGCAAGGACGCATCACCTGTACACGCATGCGTCCCCACCGG
Source organism: Prorocentrum cordatum (assembly GCA_963575745.1). Lineage (NCBI taxonomy): Eukaryota > Dinophyceae > Prorocentrales > Prorocentraceae > Prorocentrum > Prorocentrum cordatum. The sequence goes on from CAUYUJ010002470.1 coordinate 589,865, forward strand.
GGTGAAACACTGCAGTCGCGACGGCGAAGCGGAAGCCTGAACGACTGCACAGAAAGCTTCCCCACTCGTCCACGAAGGCGCTTCTCTCGGGCCGGGCGAAAGGGGGGGATAGCAAAAAGGGGAGGGGGGTGAGAATCAGCTCACATCGCTGATTCTCCCGGCGCCGGGAGGCGCCCACGTCTCGAGGAATGGGCCCCTCGGCGGGGCCGAAGCCAGCTGCATGCAGCAGATTTCGTGACCCCCCCTTTCCCAATCCCCCCACTTCGCCCACGAACAGGGGAGCAAAAAGTGGCATAAGCATAACAACTCGGAGCTCCGCGCGCATTTCTCGGATCCGCGCTGGAGACCCCCCTCCCCGGCGCGCGGAGCGCGCCAGGAACGCCGCCCCGCCGGGGAGCCCCAGCGCCGATCCGAGAAATCCGCGCGGACCTCCGAGTTTTTATGCTTATGTCATTGTTCGTTTCCCTAGGTGTTGCTAGGTCTTCCTCAAGGAAACTCGGTCGTTTCCTCAGGTTTCCCAGGAGGCTCCTTTGAAACGCAGGCGTTCCTTCTTCAAGCCGCTGCCTGTACGCCGCCGCCGATGCTCCACGCCAGCAGCGAGAAAGGCCCAGCGAGCGTGGGGCGGGCGCGCCTGCCCCCCGAGGAGGAGGAGGAGGAGGAGGAGGAGGAGGAGGAGGAGGAGGAGGAGGAGGAGGAGGAGGAGAGGAGGAGGAGGAGGAGGAGGAGGAGGAGGAGGAGGAGAGGAGGAGGAGGGGGCCCTCGGCTCTCGCGCCTTCGCTCCCCCAGCGAAGGCGCTTCTCGGCGCAGAGAGGCCGCCGAGACGGCCGCGGAGGCCCGCGCGCCGGGCCTCGGCGACCACGCCTCGGCGACCTGCTCGTGCGCGTCGGCGGCCGCGGCCGCGGCCGCACGCGTGCGCGTCTGATCTGATAAAGGGCCCCGGTTAGGGTTAACCTCCTCCTCCTCCTCCTCCTCCTCCTCCTCCTCCTCCTCCTCCTCCTCCTCCGCCTCCTCCTCCTCCTCCTCCTCCTCCTCCTCCTCCTCCTCCTCCTCCTCCTCCTCCTGCCCCCCCCGAGGAGGAGGGCCCCGGGGACACACACACACACACACACATAAAAATACACACAAAGAGTGCGGGCAATGTCTTTGTCCACATCCAGTGCGTCTTGGAGTTTCGGACTCTCTTCCCAAGAAGCATGAGGCGCACTGGATATGGATTATAATCTGCCTCCAAAAGGCTCAATTTTTGTCCATATCCAGTGCCCATGTTTTCCCATATTTTCTGGCCTTTTGTCTGCCCCCCCACTTCCCGTACTTTCCCAGATTCTCCCGGGGGTTGACGATTCATTGTGTCTGCGTGTTTTTTCCCCCTCCTGGGGACTGGGCTTTAGCAAGAGTGGGTTCAGTGGGACCCTGCTTCAGGATGTGCGCTTGGGCGCGCCCCCCCCCGCCCCGTTCCACTGACCGGAGCTGCCGTCACCCGAAAAGCACCTGTTGTGGCAAACCGGGTTCTGTGACTCTGGTCGATCTTCTGGGCTTCGAGGTTCAATCACTAACCGGCGTGGCTTACTGGGAGGAGCAGGAGGCGCACATGGCCAGCTGGCCGTCCCGACCACCACCTCTACGTGAAGATGCTGGCGGTCTGGAGCTCGGACTGTTGATGAAGGACATGCTGAACTTGAACTCCGCACAGGTCTGCCCAAATGTGCCCCCCTCCGGACATCGCGTTCTGAATGCTTCTGGTCTTCATCTGCGTACTGAACTCCCTCCTGGCGGCCCGCACGATCAGGAGCAGGCCGATGGCGATGCCACCTCGGTTGAGCTCCCTCACGTCGTGCACCGCGAAGCCCGCCGCTATCCTCTGCAAAAGACATGGGCGACGTCGCGGGGCTATCATGTCAGGCAGTGGAGAGTCAGGGCGAATAACACTGTCAGGCTCAACGGCTGGGTCTACGGCTATGCGCGGGCCAAGCGTCAAGCGGCAGCCCATCCCGACGCGACTTCTTGCGACCTGCCAGCTCACAGGAACGGGGGGCCCACCTGCGACGTCCAGGCCATCCTCTCATGAGCCCGAGCCGAGGCTCGAGCCAACGACCGAGCCAAAGGCTGCCAACGTGCTGGAAGAGGCGCACTGGTGATCCTGAGAACGCGTGCTGGCGCCAGCGTGTGCTTCCTCCTCCGCCTACCGTTCGGTAGCGGCGCGTGGGAAGCCATGCACCCTGCGCAACGTTGCGCCGCGCAGGCAGCCCGCTCGGGCCAGGCCCGTTGGTTTTCTCGCTCGACCGCCCCGACTCGGTTTCGGTGGCTTGCGCCAGTGTCGTCTCAAGTTTCTCGGGCCTTTTCGGTTTATCGTTGACGCCTCGATTTGGGTTCTGCCTCCTCCTCCTTCTTTCTTCTCCCATCCCTGAGGGGCGGTCCCCTGCGGAGTCCTCTCCTTGCAGCACCTTGTACACGACGACCTCCTCCTCCTTCTTCTTCTCCCATCCCTGAGGGGCGGTCCCCTGCGGAGTCCTCTCCTCCTCCTCCTCGAACGGGAGGATGGGGGGTCGCCGCGCCCCGTCCTCCTCCTCCTCCTCCTCCTCCGACGCACCTCAGTGCTACGGCGGGGGCCAGCGCAGCGCCTGCCGCGCCACCGGCGGGGCGGGACTCGGGGCGAGCACGTCTCGGCTCGCGGCGCCGGCGGGCGCGGGCGCGACCGCAGGACGGACGGGCAGCGCCGGGGGCGCGCTGCAGTCGGGTCGAGCACGTCCTCCTACGGCAGGTTCGTGTCGTGCCGACCCCAGCGTTGGTTTTTGACACCACAGGGATCATTCAACCTTGAACGATCGGCCGCTGCCGCAACGTCCGATCGTTCAACATCGATCGATTCTGGGTCGCCGGCGGCGTTCAACCTTGAACGTCCGCGCTGGGGTCGCCGCTGGTCGACACGACGCAAACCTACCGTACAGGCGGGTCTTGAGGAAACAACGAAGACTGGCAGCGAGAGATACAGACACGGGCGTCCACTCTACCATTGTCTGGCCAGTTTGGGCACTTCCTCCCGCAGAGGGGCACGCCCGACTTCACACCCGAGCGGGCGGAAAACGTGCGGGACGTCCGCGGACGAGGGGGGGAGGAGGCTGGGGCCGCCGAGAATCGGCGGAGATCGCGCGTGCGCGCACGCAGGCGGCCCAGGTGGGTAGTTAAACGCACTCTTGGGCGAACACGTTTTTTATGTTCTCGCTCTTCTTTTTGTTGTTCTCTCTCTATATATATATATAGCTCACAAAAAAACGCAAAGACATCGCCCCGCGGCTGGGGCAAGGAGAGCAGAGCAGCAGGGGAGGGGAGGGCAAGGGGAGCAGCAGCAACGCAAGCGGGCGCACCTGGGCCAACATATCCAGGGTGTGTGAAGAAAATCCTCGAGGCATCGCGCGGCAACGTAAGTACCGTACGACTGATGTTGCTCCCATCATACTGAAGGACCACATCCCAAACAGAACTTGGAGCACCCGGAAAAGTGTTGAAAGGGTGTCGAAACAGTGTCGGACGAGTGTCTCTCAGAGCCCGACTCCCGAAAACCCTCGAGTCTCGTTTTTTTTTCTGGTGCTCGAAATTCTCTCCGGTGATGAAGGCTAAAGTAGGTAAAACAAACAAAACATCATGACGTAAGACCCGATGTACGTCGGATCCACGTCGGATTCACGTCGGATTCACGTCGGGTTCACGTCGGGTTCCCGTCGGGCCTACGTCGGACTGACGCTGGAACGGGTGGACCAGACAGTGCTATTAAGTCGGTCGTGTCCCCCTACAGGGGGATGCTGGGCGAAAACACATAAATACTCCAAACATGCCCCCAAGATGGGCAAAAACAGTCAAAACATAATCCCACGACTTTGTTGTCTTCTTTTTGAAGATCCCTCCTACGGAGGGACAGGCCCGACTTAACAATACTACTACGTATTACGCGCCGCGCGAGGCCTCCAGGATGTTCCTTCTGGCATCCAGGGGATCAGCAAGCGAACAGATAGGGGGGCACATGCGAACCCTACCCCTACCCCCCACGACTTCTGAGGGGGAGGGTGGGGTTCACTTCGCTCGGGAGCTCCCGAACGGAGTGAACCCCACCTTTTTTTTTTTTTTACTGACAGAGACTGACCGCAAGCGAACCAGCCTTCGTTTGAAAGACAGCTAGCCAGCGCAGGGGACGCATTCGACCCGACCCCACGCACCTTGGGATGGGTCGCCGTCGTCCTCCTCTACGCTGGCAATGGGAAAGCCAGAGAGGCCGTCCCACAAGGCCAGATCGGCCTGGAAAGCGGGCGGCGGAGAGCACTCCTGCCCCGTCCACCCCACCCCCACCCCCCCACTCCCAGTCCCGACAGGAGGAGAAAGAGCAGGCAGAGGCGGCAGTTCGGCCGACTCCAGCAGCCTTCGCTTCCGCAGCAAAATCGGAGGGCCCACAAAATCGCGGGCCCGTAAAGGATGGCAGCCTCGCATGAGGTTGCGCAGCCTGTAGTATCTCGAGTCTCTCACCAGGACACCCTGCCTACGATTCATCGGTAAGCAATCCTGCGAAAGACCCTGGCTCTTCTTTTCCGAAAATGCCCCGCACAGAGAGCAGAACAGGAAAGGCCCCGCGCGGTGAAGTGCGTGGGAGCTGGACCTGTCGTCACATCGAAGCTGGCGAAGCACCGAGCGTGTCCTCGCTGACCGAAGGCACACCATGCATCGGAACCTGTGCGCAACCACCGTCACTGCAGGGTCGAAACGCGAGTGCGGCTTCGGGGGACCAAGTCCCCCCTCAATCGTGCCTATGGCACGGCCGAGTATTTGCGCTTGGGCGTCACGTGGCGTGATGGTGCCGATCCGAGCGACCAGCCTGGTACAGAACTGGGCTACAAGGCGGATGGCGCTGCGCGACGCGCCATGCGCAGATCGCAGCTGGAGGGAATCACTATGCATGGCGGCACCCCATTTAGCCGACTGATCAGCCTGGGCATTGCCGACACGCTGCCATTCTGAAATCCGTCCCTCTGCTACGGCAGAGGCAGGAGTATGCGCTTTGACGTGAGAAACCTCCACCGACTCACCCCCACGGTCAGACACAAGCCTCCAAACCTCCCTCCAAAGTAAGGCAAGCGGGTCACTCGCAGCGGTGCCCGCTCCAACGCCTTGGCGCCAGACATCCACGAGCGGCTTGCAATCCGTATAAAACTTCATCTGAGCTCCCATATACCTCAGCGCCATCAAGAAACTGAAAAGCTCAGCCGCTGGCACAGATTGAATGAGACAGGGCAGAGGGCCATGCAGGCGAGCAACCACTCGCTTGCTGTCGTCAAGCGAACAGAGTCCCCATCCGCAGCGCCGTAAGCGAGAGAAACTTCCGTGCCTCCCCGACCCATCACCGAACACGTGCACGTCGAGCAGCAAGTCGGGAGACCGCACCGTCCACACGACTCGCTCCTCGAGGCAGGGGCTCGGGAAGAGCCAAGCAGGGTCAGGAACAAGAAAGCGCGTGAAAAGCAAGGTATCCACCGCAGCAGCTCGGGCCATGTCTAGCATTTGACCAGCCATGGCACTGCCAGCTCTGTAATCCCGACGGAACTCGGTATGCAGGGGGCAATCGTAGAATCGGTGCCAGGTAGATCCAGCACTCTGACAGGCAAGGCAGCTCGGGTTGACGGCTCCACCTGACTCGTACAGTCGCTCCTGCGACCAGAAACCTCCTGCAAACAGGCACCGCAGCAGTCCCTGATGCCTTGGGGTCCAGTCAGGGCCTCGGACAGAATGAGGCTGGAGGAGGGACCTCAGGGGCTCCACGAGAGGAGGATGAGGGCAGGGCGAGACCCACGAGGGATGCTTCGCGAGAACCTGGCGCCACACCCACCGCTCGGTGGCCTCATCAACTAACTTACCTCCATCCTTCGGGGAAATCTGTTCAATTGCAAGAGGACCTCGGTGGGTCTTCCAATGAAAAGGGTCAGATACAGACCAACCCAACCGCAAAATTGTCGCAACTAGCGCAGAAGCAGGTCCGCGAATGTCAGACCAAACTTGAGACACAGGAACTCTAGACAGGCGTGTCCATGCTCCACTCAGAAGTCGCGCCATATCTGCTCTGGGGGCCCATCCGTCCCACAGCGCCTGCAGCCAGAGGAAGATCGGGCTCCTGTTGCACTCGAAGGCGGGGTCGACCTGCGGCCCAGCCAGCATGAGGTCCAATGAGAGCGACCTGCCCGTGTGCCTGTAGACCATGCCCGCGCGCGCCAGTTGCCTGGCGCTCAGTAGGTGCGTGTTGCTGATGCCGTGAACTCCCACTGCCCAGAGCATCCCAGGCTTGAGGCCAGTCTGCACCAGCTTGATCGTCTTGCCCCCAGCTTTCGCGAGCCGCTTATACCGAGGGATCCGAGACGCCATCCTGCCCAGCCGCTGTGCACGAACCGAATGAGAAAGCCGATTTCCACCGCCAAAGTCCAGCCCCAGGTTCCGAACCGAGCGTGTGAGGAACCTCGACGAGGACGGGTTGACTTTCCTAAACACCTTCCGTATGCCTTGGCCGATGACCACCTGGTGCTTCTTGGGCAGGGAGAGAGTCAAGCCGATCTGCGTAAGCTCAGCCGCCAATAGGTCCTCGGCCCCCTTGAGTTCCCTGGCGACTTCCCATGCCTCGCCAATACGTTGCAACTGCAGATCATCTACCACGACCGCCACCTCGACATTCACGAAGCGAAGAGAGACGGCATCCACTGGCGACAAGAGCACCAGACGCAGTAGGGAAGTCGCGCAGCTGCAGCCCGCGACAATCGTGCGGTGCGTCACCACCACCTGCGTGGCGATGTTCTGGAAGAGCACCATTCTGTCGAGGCAATATGATGCGAGCAGGAAGCGAAGGGTCTTACCTCGGAACTTGTGCCGACGGGCTGCTGCAGCTAAAACATGGTGGGGCACGTGCTCATATGCTTTGACCAGGTCGAGCAGGGTTGTCCCTGCCGCTCTGCCCTGGTCTCTGGCCAACTCCGCCTTGAAACTCTGCTTCCAAACGCAAATGTCACATGAGGCCCCTGAGTCACCATACCAGAACCCGCGAGGGTTTGCCTTTTCCCAAGGGCCAGCAACTTTCCATCGGGCCCAGCGGGACCACAACCGAAGAGGCGTCGCGAAGATCCCAATAGGACGATCTCCCCCTTCAGGCGGCGGCTTCGGTAGAAGAGCAATAAGCAGCAGAGCCCAGCACCTCGGAATGTGAACCAGGCGCTGCATCTCGGCCCAGATCCGAAGGAAAACCGCGACAGCGCCGTCGTCGAGGAAGGACCAGTGACGGGGATGCAGGCCACAGACTCCGATGGCCGTGTGCGTGCTGTAGGTCCTGGTAAGGGCTAAGAGCTCCTCATGGGTGGGGGCCTCCAGCTCTGGCTCGTCATCGCACCAACCAAAATCAGGCTCTGGGAAAACTTGTCCGACACCCCAATGCTGATGCCACTTTTGAGCCCGAAGATCGGCTTCAGCAGCAATCCCCAGAGGCTCACCAGACGGCCCCGAGAAACAAGAGAGCCCAGATGCAGCCCACTTCGGAACCTCTTTGGTGAACCGGTGGCCCAGTCGAGCGCTCCCAGATAACGCATCTTGAACCCACTCACGCCAGGCTCGGGCCCGCTCCGAGGCCGCATGATGCTCGTGCTGAAGGGCCCACTTTCGGACCTGCCAGATCAACTCCTGGAGCTCCGAGACGTTGGCAGGGTTGACGGCCAGAACCCGAACTCGCCAAGAAGCCCAATGCTTGCAATCGGTGAAGGGGGACAGGTAGTTCACGAGCTTCCGCAAGAGGATCCCCGCTTGTTTGATCCCCCCCAAGGTGGGCGCAGGCCCATGCCAGAGATACACGATGTCCTGGAGTCGCCTTTCCAAGACACGCCACATACGGCCCTCCCCAATAGCCCTGGGGTGAGTGGAGGCAGGGGGGCCGAGCAGAGGGACTTGCACCACCTTGGGGGGGCCTCCTCGGCCTCGGTATCGTGGATCCCCATCGACATGAAATACGCGAGAAAGCGCCACCTCAGCCCTTTGAACCCACAGAGAAGTGACAGCATCCAAACGGTCCTTGGTACAATCCCCCTGGGAGAGCTGATCACGCAAGTCGTCCCACTCCAGGGGGCGAGGGTCGCATCCAACAGGGCGGTGGAGAGGGAACGCCGACGGCTTCTTGAGCCTGGGAACTGTCACCTGCCGCGGGTGGCCAGACATGCTCAACACCACAGGGCGGTGCGGTCTGGTACTGGTAGACCATGTCGCAACTGAGCAGCTCACCACAAACTGCTTGAGCGAGGAGGAGAGGACAAAGTAATCGATGGACGACCGAGACGTACCCAACTGACAGGTCCAATTCGAGACGTCAGAGACCACCTCAGCCTGAAGATCCCCAATCCAACCAGACTCGACCAGTTGCTCCGCTGAAAACTGAAAATCTCCACCCAGAATAAACGGCATGCCATACGCCCTCAGGACCTCCCCAATACTGTGCAGCAAGGAAAGATTTTGACCGCGGCAGCCGATTCCAGTGTGCAGGTAGACCGATCCGACTAAAACACCTCCAGTACATAACCCACTCCAGAGCCCCAGACGAAATCGACATCCAGGAGGAACCGCGATACCCTCAGGCAAATCATCGAGTCCTTTGAGGCCCCAGAGCTTCGAAGTCGCAATGCCCACTCCTCCAGTGGTGCCAGCCTCTGAACGACCTGAGGGGGCAGCAGGAGTGAGGAGTGAGACCATGCCAGCCTTGACCAGCGCCTGCTGAACGTCCACCAAACGTAGCTCCGTCTGGTGGTGCTCTTGGAAAACGTAGATGTCGGCATCCACAGAGTCGCAGAGCTCCAGGAAGGGCCTTCTCGTGACCTTACCCCTGTCCCCGCACTCGATGCCCCACGAGGTGATGTTGGCCGTACACAGCTTCCATACCTCAGGCCGACGGGCCGCAGGAGTCTCCTCCTGCACCGCAGGAGTCTCCTCCTGCACACTCTCGCCTCGAACTCGTCGATGGCCAGTAGCCCCAGCCCGCGCCGCCAGGGAGCGCCACCTGCCTCGGTGTGAGGCGGGCTCAGGCAGGCGGCGTCCAGCAGCTGCAGCGCCGACCCCGCTACCCCGACGGGGGTGGGGCACCAGCGACATCGCGGTCAGCAGGCATAGGAACATCAGCAGGAACATCAGCAGCCGCAGGGCCAGGCGCGGCCGAGGGGGCCGCCGCCGCCGCAGCCTCTGGGCCTGGCGCGTCCCTCCTGGGCCTCTTGCTGAGGGCTGAAGGGTTCTGCAGGAAATCGAGCATGGTCCTGTAGAGACCTTCGTACTGCCCTGCCTGTCCGCCCTCCAGCAACTCAGTAAGTTGCTGCTTGCAATCCTCCGCCACACGTGAGTCCGAGGGTGCCGCTGGGGCTGGCGAAGGGCCGCTGCCCGACATGGCACGCTGCGCGGCCTCCTCGGCCTGTGCCTTCCGCCGTGCTTCCTCCTGCTCCTGGAAAGAGGCCCCAGCAGCAGCCAGGTCGCCCAGGAGGTCCACCGCGGTGCGGAGCTGGTCCGCCTTCGCCACTCTGAACGACTCGGGCAGATGGCCGAACAGCGTCTCCACCAGCCCGTTGACAGCCGCCTTGCAGTCATCACCAGCAGGGTGAAGAGCAGCACGTCGATGGAGCCTCTGGAGCTCCTCCTCTTCCTTCTTGACCGATTCCGCCAGAGCCGCCTGGGATGCAACGCAGTCCTCCAGGTCCTGCTCCAGCTCCGTGATCTGTTGACGGAGGTTGGCCTCCGTCGCCTTCGACGCAGTAAGCTGGCCCTGGAAGTGGGCCAGCTTGTCCTGATGGGACCGAACTCGCATCCATGGCGGTGGGCCACGTTCGTCAGGCTGAGCAGCAGCAGCGGAGGGCACCTGAGCCTTGGCGGCCACCATGAGCGGGTGGTCGTCTGCCAGCCCAGCAAGCGTGAGCTGCTCCACTGCAGCCGCGAGGTAGTCGCGCTGCGTCTGCTTGCCACCTGTGTCCGATCCTTTGCCACTGCGCTGCTGGGCCGAGCCGCCCTTCCCACTCCCAGACTGGGACTGGTCAGCACTCGTGCCTGGGCTCGACTTGGCCTTGCGGCGCGTGGACTCCACCTGTTGCCATGCATCCTTGGACTGCTGCTCGCCTGACCAAGGACGGGGGGGCCCCTTGACCGTGTCCCGAACCGGGTCGTCGCGGAGCCACTTCTTGCAACGATAGCAGCGAGCCCAATCCACCAGATTATACTGATAGCCACATGAGCTCTTGCCATAGCACGTCTTGTAGCCGCTCTGGGAGCGGGTCTGGTGTCTGCTCTGGGAGCGGGGCTGCGGGGGCGCGGGGACCATGCCACAGCAGCTCGAGAGCAGGAGAAGCCAAAATCCCTCGTCTGGCCTGGCAGACGAGGAGGAGCACTGTGGGGGCCGCTGCTCCCCCCTTGCCAGTGAGGCCAGGTCCTGACCCGAAAGGGCTACGGACTTGAGCCAAAATGGCTACGGAGGAGTGAACCCCACCCTAACCCTCGGAAATCGTGGGGGGTAGGTGTAGGGTTCGCATGTGGCCCCCTAACAGAGGCGGCGGAGGAGACCCGCCTCGCCCCCACAGGGCGGACACGCTTCGGCTGCAGCAGGGGCCCGACCACAGGAGACCCTCCACAGAGAAACCCAAGCCTGAGGCCCGGGGACGTCCATCGAGTTCTTGGTTTATGCTGTTCGCATCCCACTCAAGGACCGCATCCCAGAAATAACTTCGAGCATCCGAGAAAATATCAAAAGAGTGTCGAAACAATGTCGGGCGAATGTCTCCCAGGGCCCGAAACGTGAAAACCCTTAAGTTTCGGTACTCTTTCCGGCGCTCGAGATTCTTCCTGGTGAGCAAGGCTAAAGTAGGTTGGAGCATCATGATTCTTGGCGTGGGGACGTCGCGCGCCCCGTCGCCAGACCGCCAAAGCCCAAGAAACACAGGGCACCCTCCTCCCTCCTCCTCCTTTCCCTTGTGAGGAGGAGGAGCGAGGAGGAGGAGGAGGAGCAGGAGGAGGAATAGGAGGAGAGGGAGGAGGAGGAGCTTCTTGGCATGGGTCTCCTCTGCAACACGCGTCCAGGGGATCAATCGAGCGAGCAGAGGCGGGCGAGGCCCGACTCGCCCCCCACGAGGCCGCGCGCGCAGCGCGCTCCTCCGTCTGCCCCTTGACGGCCTCGAACTCCTGCCGGAGCGCCTCTCGGGGGGGGCGAGGAGCTTGCGAGGGCGGCCGGCAGCGGCGGCTCGCCATGCGGCCCCTCCTCCTCCATGCGTCCTCCTCCTCCTCCTCCTCCTCCTCCTCTTCCATGCGACTTCCTCGCTCCTCCTCGCTCCTCCTCCTCGCTCCTCCTCCTCGCTCCTCCTCCTCGCTCCTCCAACTCCTCCTCCTCCTCGCTCCTCCTCCTCCTCCTCCTCTTCCTCCTCCTCGCTCCTCCTCCTCCTCCTCGCTCCTCGCTCCTCGCTCCTCGCTCCTCCTCGCTCCTCGCTCCTCGCTCCTCGCTCCTCCTCCTCCATGCGTCTTCCTCCTCCTCGCTCCTCGCTCCTCCTCCTCCTCCTCCTCCTCCTCCTCCTCCTCCTTCTCGCTCCTCCTCCTCGCTCCTCGCTCCTCCTCGCGTGGCGGCGCTCAGAAAGGGGGCCGGGGGCCGGGCGAGCGGGGCGGCCCCCGGGAGGGGGGAGGGGGGGCGCTCCGCCCTCCTGGGAGGGCACGCGCGCGCGGACCTCCCAGGTGGGGCCTCCCGCGCCCCTCCCGCGAGGGGAGGGCTCGGCAGAGTCCTCGACTCGAGCTCGGCATCGACGTCGTCATCGTCGCCGTTGCCTCGAGTCGGGCGTGTCCCCCTGCAGGGAGACTTTCGTCTGAAAAAACGTTACTCCAAAAATATCCCCAAATGGCCAAACAATACTCACAAGATAAACCCCATACTACTATTTTTCGACTACTTTTGAATATGCCCCCTGTAGAGGGACAGGCACGACTTAACCATTGCCGTGAGCGTCGGCAACGGCTTCGTCACCAGCACAACCGCCGTCGCTACCGGAACAGTCCTCGTCATCGCCTGCATCGTCGCCATCACAAGTGCAGTCGTCATCGCCATCACCGACGCCGCCGTCGGCATCATCAGCATAGTACTTATCATCACCATCACAACATCGTCGTCATAATCATATTCATTATAAATACCATCATCGCACAACCATCATCAGCAATAACATCAGCTTCATTGCAATCAGTATCAGCGCCAGCATCATTATCACCGCCATGATAATCATCAGCATCAGCATCATCACCAGCATCACCATCATCATCCAAGTCAGCATCAGCATAACCAGCATCATCATAATTCAACTCATCATCACCATCAAGAGCATCACAATCGCCATCGGCATTATCATAGTCGCACAGTCATCATCAGCACCAGTATCGTCATCAAAATCGGCATCTCGTCGTCATCATCAACATCATCATGATCATCATATGATAATCATCATCAACATAACCGTCGTCTTTTGGATCCGTGCCATCACGATCACGTGTCCTTTGCTCTCCACCTCATCCCCTTTCCTCCTTCTGCCCCCTCAGTCTCTACTCATGTTCCTGCTGGTGGTTATCCTCTTCCTCCTCTGCCTCCTCTCCATGCTCGCCGCATCCTGCTCCCTCAGTCCTGATCCTCCTGCTCCTCCTCTTGCTCCTTCCCCTTATCCTCCCCCGTCTTCTCCTCAGCCTGCGCTTCCACTCCTCCGTCCTCCACTTCCCCTCATATTCTACTCCTCTTCTCCTCCCCTGCCAATTGCACAATACGAATGCGTCTCTCCTCTCTCTCCAGAAGGTGTCCCGAGAAGAAACGCCCCCTATCCGCGTATTGTTTCTTTACGCAGATGTTCTGCGCGACCGAGCTTGTCTCTCGTGCTTTCTGAAATCTATCCCTCCGCGTCCTGCTTCTTCGCGCACGGGATGTGCGCGAACTGGCTTTCATTTGTATGTGTGTCAGCATCTGACTGTTCACATGTCAGAAGATGGTGTCCTCGCTTAAACTTGGGCCTCACATTCGGATCGACGATGTGCTCCTGTTGTCCGGAATGGCGCTCCCAACTCAGCGCTGGCCACTATCCAAGATTCGCAGCCACGACAGGTCTAACAAGAGCCACAAGTGTCGCAGGCCCCACAGTTCCGACCGTTACGATAAGGCTCCACAGATCCCACGAGTTCCACACGTGCCGCAGCTCTCGCAGGCCCAGCAGGTCCAACAGGTCCGACAGTTCTCGCAGGTCCCAGAGGTCACGCAGGTCACGTCGGTGCCGCGGGTCCCACAGGTCTCGCAGGTCTCACAGGTCCCAAAATTCGCACAGGTCGCACAGATCCCACAGGTTCTACAGGGCCCACAGGTGTTGCAGGCCTCCCATGCCCCACAGGCCACAAGGGTCCCCGACACGATGGGGCCTTCTGTGAACTTCCGGGCAGGGCACGACATGCGTCCAGGGGGGAAAAAACTTCAGAGCAGCGGGAGGGAGGCAGGAAAGGACAGCATGTAAGGTATGGCGCGAAAACACCTACCTTGGTTCCCTCCGCCTCTGCACACACCCCGGCGTTTTCCTCCTCCTCCCCCCCCCCCCTCCTCCTCCTCCTCCTCCTCCTCCTCCTCCTCCTCCTCCTCCTCCTCCTCCTCCTCCTCCTTCTCGCTCCTCTCAATTGCCGCCGTGTCCTCCTCCTCCTCCTCCTCGCTCCTCCTCCTCCTCCGTCCTCTCAATTATCGTTCCTCCTCCTCGCTCCTCCTCCTCCTCCTGCTCCGCGCTCCTCCTAGTTCCTCCTCGGTCCTTTTCCTCCTCCTTCTCCTCCGCCTCCTTTTCCTCCTCCTCCTCCTCCTCCTCCTCCTCCTTCTCGCTCCTTTCAATTGTCGCCCGTGCCCGTTCCTCCCCGAAGGGGGGGCCTTGCGCGGCGTCGCCCGCCACTGCCTCGGCCCCAACATTTCTCCGCCGACGCGATGGACGGGCAGAAGCGCGCGGGGGAAAGCACGATGGGAAAAACAAGGCCCCCCCAAGTTCATTTACCATGGCCCCCTCGTTTCTGTACAGTCGGGGTTGATTGGAGTGTACACGCGAGAGGACAGAAGACCCTTCCGAGCGTCAAAATACCATACAAATGGAGGAGGCACAGGCCGCGAAACAAACAGGACACAAGGGTACCTTTAATGTGGCAGGGTCGACCCACCAATCAACCTCGTTTTTTGCATGCCCCGCTCCCACCCCCCTGGTCCCGCAGCATCCAGTGGTCGGGCGCTTGTCGCTGGAGGGGGGCGGCCTCTCGTGCACCTTCTGGGACCGCGGAGGGCACTTAGGGGAATCTCGAAGGGCCCGTGCAGGGCCCCGTTCAAGGCCATTTTCCTCGAGGGCGCCTGACTTCGCGCCTGGCGCTGCGCGCGTACCTTCGCGTTGTCGCGCCGCCCCCCCCCCCCCAGGGAAGAAAAAAATAATGAGGAAGACTGCCAGCCGAACCGCGAAGCGCAAATATACCCCCGAGGGCGCCGCATTAATCCTGCAATCCTCGATCCCCCACCTTGATTTCCGCCTGTTGCCGATCTCCCGATTTGGACGGGCCTCCAGGTGCACCTCGGCGTCCTTCACGGAGCTCTTGAGCTGCTCGTGCTCGTGGTCCCGGTTCAGGAACTTGTGCACGATGTCCTGCCGCTGTCTTCTCCAGGGGGCGCAAGCCAAAGGATGTTTCTTGCAACGCGGCCGCCACCTGCTAGCGGCGTCGAGATCCCCAATCCCGGAAAAGCTCTGTGGCGATGTGCGGCCGGAGTCTCGGAAGGCGCACCAGGTCCGGGCGGCCAGAGGCGGAGGACAGGGGGGAGGATCAGGAGGAGGAGGAGGACGACGAGGAGGACGAGGAGGAGGAGACGGGGAGGAGGAAGGGGAGCGAGGAGGAGGAGGAAGAAGAGGAGGGGGAAGAGAAGGAGGGAGGCCCGCACACGACCCTCAAGCGCAGACCAGAACAATCATCGAATCGGTGAGTGGAATTGGATCGAAATCTGCGTCGGGTTGGGATGCACCGGCGCTGAACCACAGTCGAATAACATCGGCCGCGCCAGCATGCAAAATCACGCATCGCAAGCCCTGGTCCGCATCGAACCGCTGGGATATCGGAATCGACTCGGGTCAGGCCGACCAGAAACGACATCGAACCTGATCGATCGTACTCAAACGTGCCCTGGGAGGGTGGATGGGAATGACTTTGGACGCCCAGAATACGTCCGGACAATACTGGGCACGAGCCCCCCAAAAAAATGCGGACCCAAACCAACGGTGGTCACTGTTGTGCAGGCGACGGATGCCCCAGATGGACAACGAAAGCCGGCGGCGCCGACAGCGAGTCCGCCAGGAGCACCTCCGAGGGCAGCCACCAGCCCTGCAAGACCGCCGCCAGGGCCACCCGCAACAGGAAAAGGACCGGCAGCGGCCGCCACGAGGGCCGCGACCACTGGGACGCCCACCCCGGCACGGCCAGCGAGGTGGACAACAATAGTGGGCCCGACGGGCACAGCGCCGGCCGTCGCGTAGGCGGCGGCACGGGCAGCGTCCACCGCGGCGGGCAGCGGGCGGCGCTGGAAGTCGTAGACCTCGTCAAGAGCCATGACCGCGGCTGGGGCGCCGATCGTGCCCTGCGGCAGCATCGTCCACTCAGCGATGTTCGCAACATCGTCGAAGCCCTGATCGTACTCGTCGCGGTCGGGAGTGGGGACCCCGACGAGAGAGACGCCCCCCAGCACCAACGCCGTGACCAGCCTGCGGTGCCAGAGCCGTCGCCCGCACATTCGATAGCGGACGGCGATGAAGTCGCCCTCGGCAAGCCCTGCCGTTTTGAGCCGGTGGCGCGCCGTGGCGCCAGCCACGGAACGCAGCGGACCGTCGAGCTGCGACTTCCGTCAGTTGCGCCCGCGCCTCCTCCGACAGGTCCTTCAGGACGGGGGCAAGGCCCGACGGCGCAGGCGAGGCCGAGGCAGGCGTCAGCCACCGCTGGACGCACAGCACCGCGGCGCCGCGCAGGGCTGCGCGGAGCCCGAACAAGACGAGGCAGGCTTTCGGCGCGGG
>CAUYUJ010002471.1:2500-12538 GCA_963575745.1 Prorocentrum cordatum
AGCATCATCATCGGCATCAGTATCATCATCGCCATCATCATCATCATCATCAGCATCAGCATCACCAACTCATCCTCATCATCATCATCATCATCATCATCATCAGCAGCAGCAGCAGCATCAGCGTCAGCATCATCATCATCATCATCATCATCATCAGCATCGTCATCATCATCATCAGCATCATCATCATCATCGTCACCATGAGCAGCAGCAGCAGCAGCACCCTCATCCTCACCCTACCCCATCCCCCCCGTCGTTCCGCTTGGCACCCTCGCGCTGTCGCGACACGTGCTCGCCGCTCCGCGTCCCACGTGGCGGCCTCGGCGGCGGGGCCGCGCGGGGCCGTCCTCGAAGGCGGCTCTGGACTCCTCCCGCTCGAACTTCTCGAAGAAGCGCGGCACCTCTGGACTCTCGCGGCGCCCCTTTTGCCGAGCTCTCCTTGCACTTCCTCGCTCCTCCTCGCTCTTCCTCGCTCCTCGCTCCTCGCGCCTCGTTCCTCCTCCTCCTCCTCCTCCTCCTCTTCTTCCTCCTCCTAATGATTTCTGCCTCTTCCGCTTATTACTGTTCTTACTATTGGTACGATTGGTCATAGTATCATTAAGATTCGTATTATTCGGTTTCTTGTTTAATCTTAAGAGTTATCACAGATAGTATTATTGTTAGTATTCGTCGTCGCTCCCTGTGCACTAGTATGTATGTGTGTCGTATTGCTACTTGTTTCTACTACTACGTGGATTCGTAGTAGTCGCATTCCTCTTCTTGGTAGTATTAATATGTTTCTTGATAGTGATACTCGTATGAGTCGTTGCCTTGATAATAATAGTAGTATGGTTGGTATTAGTAGTAGCGGTGTTACATGTATTGGTACTAGTGGTACTAATGCTATAATGAAGAAAAGTGGCATTCCTATACTAGAATTACTGCTATTGAATTACTGATATTGGTATTAGTAATACTAGGATCATGTACCGTAGCATTACCATTGTAAACAGTAGGGATAATGTTATTACGCATAGTATGCTTAATGATTATTTCTAGTACCATCATTAATCGTGATATGTATTCTTAACAGTCGTATGCGTATACGAATTAGTATCAGCACTATTACGCTGACTAGTATCAGTTGAGTTATTAGTAGTACCACTCTTAGTAGTATGTCTCTCAGCCTTCCTCCTCCTCCTCATGAACATGCTCGTCCTCCTCCTCGATCTCCTCCTCCTCCTCCTCCTCCTCCTCATCATCATCATCATCATCAGCATCGTCATCATCATCATCATCATCATCATCATCATCATCATCATCATCATAATCATCATCATCATCATCATCATCATCATCATCATCATCATCATCATCATCATCATCATCATCATCATCATCATCATCATCATCATCATCATCATCATGCTTCTCCTCCTCATCATCATCCTTTTCCTCCTCCTCCTCCTCCTCCGCCTCCTACTTTTCCTCCTCGTTTTCCCTCCCTCCCTGCCACCCCCTCTCATCCCCTCTCCTTCCTCCCCCCCAGCCTCGGACAGAAAGGGGCGGGGGAGCGGCGGGCGCGTCGGCGCCAGGTCCCGCGGCGGTCGCTTCATGGGCTCGGCCAACTGGTGTATCTGGGAGATGATCTGGCCCTGCTGGTCCACCGGGTGCCCCTCCTCCTCGACCTCCTCCTCCTCCTCCTCCTCCTCCTCCTCCTCCAACTCCTCCTCACCTCACTCCTCCTCCTCCAACTCCTCCTCTCCTCTCCTCCTCCTCCTCTAACTCCTCCTCATCCTCCTCCTCCTCCTCTCTCTCCTCCTCCTTCTCCCCTCCTCCTCCTCCTCCTCCTCCTCCTCCTCCTCCTCCTCCTCCTCCTCCTCCTCCCCTCCTCCTCATCCTCCTCCTCCTCCTCCTCCTCCTCCTGCTCATTCTCCTCCTCCTCTCCCTCCGCAGGCTCAGGCCTGCGCCTGGGCCTGCGCTCGTTGCCGCCGCGGCAGCAGGGCGCGCTGCAGATGCTGCGGCCCGGCCGCTACCACATCCCTGCGCGGAGAGGGCGGCCGTCGAGGGCTTCGGCCGGACGCCTCGCCGAGCGTGCGGAGCGGAGCACGGCAACTGCGGGCACCAGTGGTGCGAGTGCCCGGAGATGCCAGAGGCGCAGCGGGGGGAGCCCCCGGCCGCCGCTCCCGGAGGCCCTCGAGGCCACCCGGGCCATGCCGGCTGGCGCGGGCTCGGTCTGCCACTTCGACACCCTGGAATGCGGGTACGGCCTCCAGGACGTCCCGCACGCGTTCACGGTGAAGGCCGCGGAGAGCGAGCTCCCCACCTTCTTCTGGGGCGGCGCCGAGGCCGGCGCGTGGGGTTCTGAGTCCTGTACAGATGGCTCAGGTTTCGAGTCGGCGCAGCCTGAATCGTCGCGCTGCGGCTGGTCCGCAGTCCAGATCGATGAGAAGATGTTGCCTGCACGCACGATGTGTGGCCCTCTCCCCGGCATTCAGACTGTCGGTAGAGCTGAGCGTTGGGCGGTGTACCGTCTTGTGCAGCATGCCCCGGCCACCCAGCACGCAGTGAGTGATTCGGCGAGCTTGGCTTCTGAAGGTCTCTCCTGGGACTCCGCTCTTGAGAGCTCCAGGGGGAAGCATGCTAAAATTTGGAGGCTCATGCTCGGGGCCGTAGGCTCCCGAGCATGAGCCTCCAAAGGAGGCCCACAAGAGCCCCGAGGAGGCCCTCTCTCTCGACTCCCCCCCTTCCGCTGGTGGGTTGGCAATGTGCGGGCTGACTGGCCCGCCGAGCCCGGGGCGTCAGCACGTGCCGTGTCCTCGGCCCACGCTGCGCACCTCTCGCCGGCGCTCCGGCGTGCCCGGGCGATCCTGCGATAGGCTTCCTCTGGCGGCCTGTCCGGCGGTGGAGCTCGATCTGCGGCACGGCCCGCCCGAGTCTCGCGTTGGGGTGCCCCGCAGAGGTCTTGGGGCCCCCTTGTGGAGATCGTGCCTCACGACCTCGCTCGCGCCGAGCCGTCCAGGGAGGGACGGTGCCGCAGGTGCTCCTGTGCTGCCCGCACGGGCGGGCGTTTGGCGCACCTCCTGAAGGATGAATGCAAGCCGCCGCCCACCCAGGGCGTGGGCGGCCCGCGTCTTCTTCTCGAGGCCCTTGTCTGGTGGTCAGCGACTTCAGGGGTCCCGTCCGTGGTCGGTGCGTGCCCGACGCCCTGGCGGCAGCTGATGAGGTCCTGTGGGGCCCGTGCCTGCGCCGCCGGGGGGGCCACCAGACGGGCTCGAGGCTCTTAGGGAACTGAAGCATGTTTCGGTTACCCATGGGGCAGTGGTATGTTGCACCCGGTGTGGGGCCACCACGTCGGGGGAGGAGGGGTGGAGCGGGTGCGCGTATCTGAATTCAGCGTGTCTGGGGCCATCTTGCAGCCCTGCCACCAGGGCTAACCAAAGCGGAAGGCCGAGATGGTGGGGAAGGGTCTCAGCCCCAAGACGGGGGCCCCATTGCCCCCAGTGGCCTGAATCCGTTCAGCTTCATTCCTGAGGCCTCGCCTCCCCCGTCCGCCATAAGTGGCTAGGGGGTTCATGTGTTCCATGGTAGATCGGCTTTTCGGAGAACTTCTGCAGGCTGCTGGTTCCTCCCCATCCTCCTCCTCGTCCTCCTCCTCCTCCTCCTCCTCCTCCTCCTCTTCCTCCACCTCCCCCTCCTCCTCCCCCTCCTCCTCCTCCTCCGCCGCCTCCTCCTCCTCATCATCATCTTCCTCCTCCCCCTCCCC
This sequence comes from Prorocentrum cordatum, assembly GCA_963575745.1. Lineage (NCBI taxonomy): Eukaryota > Dinophyceae > Prorocentrales > Prorocentraceae > Prorocentrum > Prorocentrum cordatum. Next base: position 6,249 of record CAUYUJ010002471.1, read on the forward strand.
CTCCTCCTCCTCCGTCCTCCTCATTCATCAATCTTCCTCCTCCTCACCTCCGCCCTCCTCCTCCTCCTCCCTTTCCTCTTCTCCGCCTCTTCTCCGCCGCGCCTCATCTCCCCTCATCTTCCTCCCCATCTCTCCCTCATCTCCTCCCCAATCTCCTCCCATCTCCTCCTCTTCACCTCCTAATCTCCGCATCTCCCTCATCCCCCTCATCTCCTCCTCCTCCCCTCGCTCCAAACTCCTCCTCCTCCTCCTCTCCTCCTCGACCTCCTCCTCCTCCTCCTCCGCCTCCTCCTCCTCCTCCTCCGCCTCCTCCTCCTCTTCCTCCTCCTCCTCCTCCTCCTCTCCTCTTCCTTCCTCCTCCTCCGCCTCCCCCCACCTCCTTCGTTTTTCGGCCTTCGTCTCCGTCTCCGTCTCCCGTCTCGTCTCCTCCTCCTCTCCTCCTCTCCTCCTTCTTCTCCTTCTTCTCCTTCTCCACCGCCTTTCTCACTCCGCCTCCTCCTCCTCCTCCTCCTCCTCCTCCTCCTCACTCCGGGTCCCTTCAGGCTCCTCATCATCATCATCATCATCATCATCATCATCATCATCCATCATCATCATCATCATCATCATCATAATCATCATCATCATCATCATCATCTCATCATTCGTCCTCATTTCATCAATCATCATCATCATCATCATCATCATCACCACCATCACCATCACCATCACCATCACCATCAACCATCACCATCACCATCATCAGCATCAGCATCATCAATCATCATCTCATCATCATCATCAGCAGCATCAGCAGTAAAAGCAATCCAAAAAAAAGCAATCATATCAGCAGCATCTCATCCTCATCATCATTGCATCATCAGCATCATCATCAATCATCATCATCAGAATCATCATAATCCTCATCATCGTCATCATCATCACCAATCCTTCATCATCATCATCATCATCATCATCATCATCGTCATCATCATCATCATGATCATCATCATCATCATCATCAGCATCAGCATCATCACCAGTCAATCATCATCATGATCATCAGCAGCAGCATTATCATCATCATCATCAGCATCATGATCACCATAATCATCATCATCAGTATCACCATCATCATCATCAGCATCATCATCAGCATCAGTATCAGCATCATCATTATCATCATCATCAGCATCGTCATCAGCATCATCATCATCATCCTCATCCGCTTCATCATCATCATCAGCAGCATCAGCAGCAGCATCATCTTCATAATCCTCCCCACCACCACCACCACCACCACCATCATCATCATCATCATCATCATCATCATCATCATCAGCATCAGCATCAGCATCGTCATCATCATCATCATCATCAGCATCATCATCATTGTCATCATCATCAGCATCATCATCGTCATCATCATCAACAGCATCATCAGCATAATCGTCATCATCAGCATCTGCAGCATCATCATCATCATCATCAGCATCATCATCATCATCATCAACATCATCAACATCAGCGTCATCATGAGCGTTATTATCAGCAGTATCGTTCTCATAATCAGCATCAGCATCGTCAGCAGCCGCATCAGCATCATCATCAACAACATCAGCATCATCGTCAGCATCCGCCGAATCGTCATCATGTCATACCATAGCATCGCATCATCAGCAGCAACATCAGCATCATAAGCATCAACATCATCAGCAGCAGCATCAGCATCATCATCGTCAGCATGAGCATCATCGTCATCATCATCACCATCATCAGCATCATCAACAGCACCAGCGTCAATACCATCGGCATCATCAGCATCATTAGCATCCTCATCCTCATCCTCATCCTCATCCTCAGCATCAACATCCTCATCCTCATCAGCATCCCCATCATCGTCACCATCATCAGCATCATCAGACTCAGCATCTTCATCAGCATCATCATCATCTGCATCATCATTGTCATCATCATCAGCATCAACATCATCAGCATCATCATCATCATCAGCATCATCATCATCATCATCATCATCATCATGGGCATCATCGGTAGCATCATCCTCCCCATCCTCCTCCTCCTCCTCCTCACCCTCCTTCTCCTCCGCCCACTCCTCCTCCGCCTCATCATCCTCATCAGCATCAGCATCAGCATCAGCATCAGCATCAGCATCAGCATCATCATCATCATCATCATCATCAGCATCATCATCAAATTCCCCCCCCCCTCCCTCCTCGTCCTCCTCCTCATCCTCTTCTCCGTCGTCGTATTATGGTCATCAGTCTTCTCCGTATTAGTACTCGTATTCGGATCGTTCGTCTGCTTATTATTATTATTCGTGTTCGTCTTCGCCTTCGCCGTCGTCGCTTTATGATCCATAGTATTCTGGATAGTAGTAGTGTTGTTCGCATGCGTCGTCTTAGCGTGCGCCCGCGCAGTCTTAGTATTAGGATTCGTGTCCATGGTCGTATTGGAATGCTTCGTAGTATGGTTAGTGTCTGATTCTTCTGCGTGGCCTTATTAGCAGTATTCGTCTCATTGTTTTTCTGAATATGGTTCGTACCAGTATTAGTAGTAGAATGCATAGTCGTATCCGTCGTCGTCTTATAATTTTCATTGACATTCGTCTCAGTACTGTTCTTCTTATGTGTCTTCTTACTATCAGTTCTATTCGGCATCGGTTTCGTCTATTGCTTCTTCGTAGTATTCGTCTAGTCTTCGGTATCCTCCTCCTCCTCCTCCTCATCCTCCTCCTCATCCTCCTCCCGCCCGCCCGCCCGCCCGCCCGCCCGCACTCCCTCCCGCCATCCATCCCGCCCAGCCTCCCTCCATCCCTCCGTTCCCCCCCCCCCCTCCCCCGCCCTCTCTTCTTCCCGCCCGCCCGCCCGCCCTCCCGCCCCTCCCGCCCCGCCCGCCCCTTCCTCCCGTCCCTCCCCTCCCCGTCCCTCCATCCCATCCCTCCCCTCCCTCCCCTCCCCCCCCCTCCCCGCCCTCCCCTCATCCCCTCCCCTCCCCTCCCCTTCCCCCCACAATCACCTCCCCTCCCCTCCCCCCCCCCCCCCCCCTCCCCTCCCTCCACCCTCCGCCCACCCCCCGCCCTCTCTCCCTCCCTCCCTCCCCCTCCCCTTTCCCTCCTCCTCGATTGCTCCCCCCCTCCCTCCTCCTCCTCCTTTTCCTCCTCCTCCCCTCCTCCTCCCCTCCTCCTCCCTCCTCCTCGTCCTCCTCCTCCTCTTCCTCCTCCCCCTCCTCCTCCTCCTCCTCATCATCATCATCATCCCCTCGTCCTTCTCCTCCTCCTCCTCCTCCACCTCCTCCCCCTCCTCCTCCCCCTCCCCATCCTCATGTTCCTCCACCACTTCCTCCTCCACCACCACCTCCTCCTCCTCCTCCTCCTCCTCCTCCTCTTCTTCTTCTTATTATTCTTCTGATTCGTCGTATTATTCGTATTCGTCTTCGTCTTCTTATTCTTATTATTAGTATTCGTATTCTTATTCTTAGTATTATTCTTAGTATTCTTATTCTTCTCATTCTTAGTATTACTATTATTATTATTCGTATTCTCATTATTATTATTCGTCTTATTATTCTTCTTCTTCTTATTATTATTCTTCTTATAATCATTAGTCTTCTTATTATTATTCTTCGTCTGATTCTTCTTATTATTATTTTTATGATTATTATTCTTCTTCGTCTTCGTCTTCTTCGTATTATTATTATGCTTCTTCTTATTATTCGTCGTATTCGTATTCTTATTCTCCTTCTTATTCGTCGTATTCTTCTTCTTATTATTATTATTTTTAGTATTATTCTTATTGGTCTTATTCTTCTTATTATTATTATTAGTCTTCTTAGTATTATTCTTATTACTATTATTATTATTATTCTTCTTCGCATTCTTCTTCGTATTCTTATCCTTCTTCTTATTATTAGTATGCTTCTTCTTAGTCATCTTATTATTCTTCTTCGTCTTAGTATTATTCTTCTTATTCTGATTATTATTCTTCTTATTATTCTTATTATTAGTTTTCTTATTCGGTTTCGTCTTCTTCTTAATATTCTTATTATTAGTATTCGTCTTCTTATTCTTATTCTTCTTCTTCTTATTATTATTATTATTCTTGTTTTTCTTCTTCTTCTTATTATTATTCTTCTTCTTCTTCCTCCTCCTCCGCCTCCTCCCCCTCCTCCTCCTCATCATCCTCCTCCCCCTCTTCTTATTATTTGTCGTCTTCGTCTTCTTCTTATTCTTCGTCGTCTTCTTCTTCTTATTATTATTATTCTTAGTATTATTATGCTTATTCTTCTTCTTATTATTATTATCATTCTTATTCTTATTATTATTCTGCTTATTCTTATTCGTCTTCTGATTATTATTATTATTTTTCTTCTTATTATTATTCTTCTTCTTCTTATTCTTATTATTATTATTCGTCTTATTCTTCGTATTATTCGTATTATTATTCCTCGTATTCTTATTATTATTAGTATTATTCTTATTATGATTCGTCTTCTTCGTCTTATTCTTCTTATTATGATTAGTATTCTGATTCTTATGTTTATTCTTCTTCTTATTAGTATTATTCGTCGTCTTCTTCTTATTATTATTATTATTCTTATTATTATTCGTATTATTCTTCTTATTCTTATTCGTATTATTCGTCTTCTTGTTCGTATTAGTATTATTCTTCGTCTTATCATTATGTTTATTATTATTCTTATTATTCGTATTATTCTTCTTAGTCTTCTTCTTATTATTCTTCTTAGTAATATTCTTCTTCGTACTATTATTATTAATTCTTCTTCTTCTTCTTCCTCCTCCTCCTCCTCCTCCTCCTCCTCCTCCTCCTCCTCCTCCTCCCCCGCCTCCTCCTCCTCCTCCTCCTCCTCTCCATTCCTCCTCCTCCTCGCTCCCACCTCCTCACTCTCCTCCTCCTCACTCTCCTCCTCCTCCTCCTCCTTCCTCCACCTCCACCTCCTCCTCTTCCCCCTCCCCCATGTTTGTCTTCTTGTTCGTCCTCCTCGTCCTCCTGCTCGTCCTCCTCCTCCTCCTCCTCCTCCTCCTCCTCCTCCTCGTCCCCCTCCTCCGCCTCTCGTCCTCCTGTCCTCCTCCTCCTCCTCCTCATCCTCCTCCTCCTCCTCCTCCCCTCCTCTCCTCCTCTCCTTCCTCCTCCGCTCCCCTCCGCCTCCGCCTCCGCCTCCGCCTCCGCCCCTCCGCCGCCCTCCTCCTCCTCCGCCGCCGCCGCCGCCGCCTCCTCCACACTCGCTCCTCCCACCTCCCTCCTCCTCCATCCTCCTCCTCCTTCCACCTCCTCCTCCACCTCCTCCTCCTCTTACCCTCCCTCTCCTCCTCCTCCTCCTCCTCCATCCCCTCCTCCTCCCTCCCCTCCTCCTCCGCCTCCCTCCCCTCCGCCGCCTCCTCCTCCTCCTCCTCCTCTCCTCCTCCTCATCCTCCTCCTCCCACCTCCTCCTCCTCCTCCTCCCTCCTCTCCTCATCAGCAGCAGCAAGCAGCCAGCATCATCATCATCTTCATCAATCATCATCATCATCATCATCATCATCATCATCATCATCATCATCATCATCATCATCATCATCATCATCATCATCATCATCATCATCATCATCATCATCATCATCATCATCCGCCGCCTCCTCCTCCCCCTCCTCTTCCGCAAGTCCTTCTCCTTATAAAGAACTCCTCCCTGTCGCACCCCGAAGCCAGTTTTTAGGGCGGGCCAGGCGTTTCGCCTGAGACTCCCTCACCATGTATGACTCTGAAGCTTTCAAAGTGACCACCGGTTCAGAGATGGACGGCAGGTCGTGTTCAACATGTGGCTATCGCCTTAGTGTCGCGCAATGTTTGTAAAAGTTGCAAGGAGCTTCAAGGAATGAGGGCGGGTCGTTTTCAAAATGTGGCTTTCGCCTCAGCACAGCGCACATTCGTTCTCTAAACTTGCAAGACATTCACGTTTTGAGGGCGGGTCGTGTTCAAAATGTGGCTATCGCCTAGCACCACACATTCGCTTTCAAAATCTGCAAGAGCTTAACAGATTAATGGCGGGTCGTTTCCAAAATGTGTTTCTCGCATAAGCGCCGCGCACATTTGTTTTAAAACTTTGCAAGAGCTTCGCGGATTGGGGGCGGCTCTTACTAAAGCTGTGGCTCTCGCCAGGAAATTCCTGCAATGAAAATGATATGTTGCAAGGGTCTATGGATAGGGAGCTTGGAGGGAGGGTTAATTCCAACATCGTTGATGACCCTTGGGTTTCCACTGGTCCTCCTCCTCCTCCTCATCCCCCCCCCCCTC
>CAUYUJ010002471.1:12638-15138 GCA_963575745.1 Prorocentrum cordatum
ACTACTACTACTACTACTACTACTACTACTACTACTACTACTACTACTACTACTACTACTACTACTACTACCACTACCACTACTACTACTACTACCACCACTACCACCGCCGCTGGCCCTCCGAGCTGCGGCCTGGCGAACCCAGGCCCCAGGCCGCGTCCTGGCGGCAGAGCTTGTAGCACAAGTCGTGGTTGCCCTTCATCTCCTCCTTGGCGAGCGAGCGGGTGAGAAGGGAGAAGAGGAGGAGGCAAGAGCGAGCCTGCACAGGAGGGAGAGAAAGGAGGATGGAGGAGGGAGGAGGGAGGAGGACGATGGAGGAGGACTCCTCCTGCTCTTCCTCCTCCTCATCCTCCTCCTCCTCCTCCTCCTCTGCTCCTCATCCTCCCTCCCTCCTCCTCCTCCTCCTCCCTCCTCCTCCTCCTTCTCCTCTTCCTCCTCCTCCTTCCTCCTCCTCCTCCTCCTCCTCCTCCTCCTCCTCCTGTCCTCCTCCTCCTCCTCCTCCTCCTCCTCCCCCCCCCCGGACGAACGGTTCGACGCGCGACATCGGGTCGGATCGGATCGCGCCCGAATCGGTGCGAATGCGAGTCGGGGTCGGATCTCCTGGGATCGCAGATCGGGCGCTCGGCCGCCGAAGGCGTGGGGGCCTCGGTTGGTGCCGGATCGAGTCGGACCAAAGTAGCCCCGCTGGCCGTGTCGGATCTGCATCGGACCATCGGAATTAGAGGCCTCCCACATGGGGTCCGAGTGGATGGGGTCGAGGGATGGCGCCGCATCGCCGATGCATCCGCGAGGCATCGACGATGCATCGGCGATGCATCGGCGACGTCCGCGTGGAGAAAATCGGGCTCCGCATCGAGCCGCATCGTCGATGCATCGTCGATGCGGCGCGATCCTCGTAACCCCATCTACTCCGACCCCATCCAGGAATCAAAACTCGGGGATCGTACCAGATCGAGCCGGCCCGTGAGCAGCCTGCTGCCTGGCACGGACGGGCGGCGGCGCTGCCCCCAGACGAGCGAAGAAGAGCTGAGGGGAGGGGGAGCGTTCTTGGGGGACTGGCTCCCGCGGGGGGGGGGGAGGCACGGCGAGCTTGCTGCATCGGCGATGACATCGCTCGCCCAGAAGTCGGCGACGGGTAAAGAAATAGTCCCCAGACTGTTTTTTGACAATGTGTTGACTATTTTTGGGGTATTTTTAATTCTTCGTCGAATATCCCCCCCGAAGGGGGACACGCCCGACTTAAGGCTCGATGCGTGCCCCACTGGGTCTACTGAGGGGCATCGATCGGGGGGCACTGGCACAGGTAGACGAGCGCGTTCCACGTCTCGCAGAGTAACCGCTCGCAAGCGGCCTGGATCCGCCGAGGGGGGCCTACGATAAATCACATCGAAGCAGACATGTGTTTTTTTGGACGGTTGCGAGTAGGCACTTTGCCAATAGGCTCTGGGTCTACTGAGGGGCAAGAGACCGTCCTTTCTGAATCGGCGATAACCTGGGTTATCCGGGGGGTCGGGAGGAGAGGGCCGGCCGACGACCTAACCCTCGCGCTGTGGGCAGCCCTGCATGTGCCCGCGCCCCCCCGCCCCGGACCTGCACAACCGGCAAGGTTTGGTTATCCTGCGGGGGGGGGAGGGGGAGGGGGCAAGCCCGATAACCCGGGTTCTCGCCAGACCCTAAGAAAACAGTCTCCAACGATAGGGAGGAGGAGCAGAGAGGGGGACGCATCGACCTGGACTCGGCGGTGCATCGCCGATAGACCAGCGACGGGCCCCCGATGGGCCATCCTGCACCTTCCGCGTCTGAGTGCCCTCCGCCTCCTCTCTGCCCTTCACGGCCGCCCTGTCTGACTATAGTCCCCCCTCTCCTGCATGCCGGGCCATTCGCGTTTCGGCCCGATCCGCTCCTCGCTGGTGCAGCTCTGCTGCCTCGCCGCCGACGAAAGAAACTGTGCAGGTTGGGGCTATCGGGCCCCAATCGGCGATCACTGGGCGATTGGGGATCGATGCATCCGCCCCCATATGCCTGTCCCCCCCTATCTTTGCCCCCGATCTACAGTCAACCCGTGCTATAAGAACGCACGATGAGGGTGCAGGGGCCTCGGAAGGCCGTGTCGGCGCTTTGCGAGCGGGGCGCGGCCAGCGAAAGCAGTCAAGGATGGGCCGACGAGGAAGGATGCAAGGGTAACCTTGGAGAGCCGCTCATCCAAACTATATGCGGGCTGATTGCACCCACCCCCTGACGCCTGCCCCCTGGTTCAGAACTCGGCCCTCCGGCAGCCAGTCAGGGCGAACCGGGCAGCCCCTGGGCGCCCCATGGGCGAGGCGCAGCTGCTGGAAGGCACCCCGAGGCTGGGAAGCCGCCGAGAGCCAAACAGAACACCAGAAGACCTCGAACCCGTCGTACCCCTAAACGTTGCCTCTGGAGAGAGGGAGGAGGAAGGCCAGGGTGGGGCGGCGAGGGCGGGAGAGAAGAGAGACGAGCGCGCGCGCGCGCGGGCGGC
>CAUYUJ010002471.1:17638-25138 GCA_963575745.1 Prorocentrum cordatum
GCGGCGGGCTCGGCGGGGGCTGCCCCCGGCAGCCGCGCGGCCAGCAGCCGCGCCTGGCGGGCCGGGCTGGCCGCTTGTCTGAGCGCCCGAAGTGGGAACGGAAAGAACGGGCCTGGGAAGGAGGAGGAGGAGGAGGAGGAGGAGGAGGAGGCTGGCCGCTTGTCTGAGCGCCCGAAATGGGAACGGAAAGAACGGGTCTGGGGAGGAGGAGGAGGACGACGAGGAGGAGGAGGAAGAGGAGGCTGGCCGCTTGTCTGAGCGCCCGAAATGGGAACGGAAAGAAGGGGAACGGAAAGAATGAAACGCCCGCACAAACATACACAAACGTGTGCATAGGGTACCACATCGATTCTCCGTTCTAGAAACAGAATGGGTTCTGCGACCCTCCCCCCCAGGGTTGAAGACCCCCCGGGAACCGATGCGAAACACATAGGATTCGGACCCAACGTCCGGCCTATTTGGACGCCCGAAATGGGAACGGAAAGAAGGGGTACAATGCCCAACAGCAAATGTTGTCCCAGACCAACAGCGGCCGCTGTTGGGCAGACGGCCTCCTGCCTCGAGTGGCCACAGGCCGCGGCGGCGTGGACAGCGAGTCCTGTTCAGAATGAGCAGGAACTGCTGTTGGGCATTGTACCCATTCTTTCCGCACCCATTTCGGGCGCCCAGAGCTGGACCGACCGCTCGGCCGGCAGGCTGGTGGGTCGGGCCTTCGTTGGCGGCGCGCACGGCGGGGGTTCCAAGGGACGGGGGCGGAACAGCACGGTGCACCGCCGCTGATCTGGGACTTCCAGACGGCGCCGCCCCAGAACACTCACCCGAGGCCTTTTGTCGGCGGCGCGCAGAGGGGCGCCAGGGGAGGGGGGACGGCTCCTGAGAAGCAGGGGTGTCTCTAAGAAGCCTCCCCCCCTCCCCCATGTTATGCCACGCTGTGCCATGCAACGCTGTGCCATCCTGCGACATCCGACAGTGCGAACGGAGAGAGGATCTGCGCCATGGTACGTAGACGAGCGCGTTCCACTACTCGCAAAGCAGCTACTCGCCAAATGGCCTGGATTCGCCGCGGGGAATCTACGACAAATCACATCGACACGGACATGCGTTGCTGGGACGCCTGCGAGTAGGCACTTTGCAAGTGGTGGAACGCGCTCGGTGAGCAAGGGATGGGAGGGGGGGGGGGTAGAACGTCAGATGTGACGCGAGCGCACCGAGCTTGCCCTGACACCCCTCCCCAGACCCCCGACGTCATGATTTTTTCATGACGCGACCCCCAGAGCTCCAGACCCATTTCCCGGGACCAGTTTCTCCTCCCGAGTCGCTCTCTGACGGTCCTGAGGGCCGGTAAGGGCCCCTGGAGGCCGAAAATAGCGAAAAACTTCCCGTCGTGATTTCTTCATGACTCGAGGGGGTCTGGGTCTGCACGTGGCCGATGGCAGGTCGGGCCCTCGGGCGGTCGGTCGCTGGGCCGTCGGGCCGCCCGTCGTCGGCTGGCCGGCCGTCGGGCGGCCGGTCGGTCGGCCGGCCATCGGGCGATCGGCCGTCGGGCGGTCGGGGCGGCCGATCGGTCGGTCGGCCAGTCGGTCGGTCGTCGGGCCGTCGGGCGGTGGGCCGTCAGGCAGTCGGTCTGAGGTTGGGTCGGGCATGTCCCCATACAGGCGGATTTTCGACGAAGAATGGAAAACAAATAGTCAAAAAACGTATCCCGAAATGGTCAAAAGAGAATAGAAGCATCGTCCCCCGACTCTCTTTTGCTATTCGTGAGTATTCCCCCTGTAGAGGGGCAGGCCCGACTTACGCGTTGAGCCATCGAGAGGAAGCACGTCCCGCATCCACGCCCTCGCACGCGTTTGCGAACGCAGGCCCGGGGCTGCAGGGTGGGCGGCCACGGCACGCCGGGGCCGAACCGATCGAGGGCGTCGCACCGCGGAGGAGAGGAGAGAGGAGGGCCGGCGACGCCGAAGGGTGTGGTCTGCAGAGGGCAGAGGGCGGGGTCTGCAGCCCGCACCAGGGGGGGGGGGGGGGGGCGCGCCCCGGTGGGCGGGCGGGGGCCTCGGCAGCGTTGCCCGCCGCGCCCCGAGGAGGCCCGACGAGGGCGGCGCGTCGCGCCCCCCCCAGGAGGCCCCATCGGCGCCGACCGCAAAGCACACCCTGGCGGAACCACACCCTCTGGAAGTCGCCGTGGAGGGCGCGCGACGTCTCGTGCACGCGGCGCCTGCGGCGCCCGTCCTCGGGCCTCGCGACGCGCCAGGAGGGCCCGCAGGAGGCCTCCAGGATTGGCCCACGACGGCCCAAGCCTCCCGGATGGCCCCAGCCCCAATACGTTGCGGAAAAGGACGTGGAAAATCACGGCTGGGGCCCTAGGCCAGGGCGAAGCCAGGACGTGGAATAGAATCGGGCGAGGACGAATCAAGAATCTCTGAGATCTGGCAGCTCTGGAGGATGTATCGGGCGCCGCGGCCTTCTCAGAACGTTCCCGAACGCTCTCAGAGCGTTCGGGAACGATCTGGAACGGATCTATCCTCGTCCTAGCCCCGTCCGATAGACCCCATCTTTCTGCTGCATGTTCCGAGCCGGATCGATCTGTGATGGCCCTGGGGCCCGAAGCGGGTGAGAACGCCCGGTGTGAGAAACTGCAACGCCCAAATCTCAGGGTATAGACATGGCATGTCCGGATGTTTTCGATCTGGGGTCCCCGAGGTCCCGACCCTTCCCTGGAGAGGGCCCTGGGGCCTGGCACGGGCCCCGGTGGGTCGAAGACTACGAAAACCCTCCGCTTTGCGGCGCGAACGTCTGGGGATCGCAGGGCATACAAGGAGCGGGCGTGCAGCTGTTCGCGGCTGGACTGCGGAGACCGCGTGCCGCGGCGGCTGCAGCGACCACCGCGGCGGCGGCGGCAGCCGACGGCCAGCCTCGGCCCGCAGGTCCGCGGGCAGCGGCGCGAGGGCCTCCAGCGCGCGCGCCACCTCGAGGGAGGGAGGAAAACAGGATGGAGGCAGGGCGGGCATGGGGGGGGGGAGGAGGAGGAGGAGGAGGAGGAGGAGGAGGAGGAGGAGGAGGAGGAGGAGGAGGAGGAGGAGGAGGAGGAGGAGGAGGAGGAGGAGGAGGAGGAGGAGGAGGAGGGGAGGAGGGGGAGGGGGAGGAGGAGGGGGGGGGGAGGCGGAGGCGGAGGCGGAGGCGGAGGCGGAGGCGGAGGCGGAGGCGGAGGTGTAGGAGGAGGAGGAGGAGGAGGAGGAGGAGGAGGAGGAGGAGAGATGAGGAGATGAGGAGATGAGGAGATGGTGGAGGAGGTGGAGGTCGCGGGGGTGGAGGAGGTGGAGGAGGTGGTGTAGATGGGAGGACGAGGTGTGAAGGAGGTGGAGGAGGTAAAGGAGGAGAAGGAGGTGGCGGAGGAGGCATTGGAGGGAGAAGGGGGAGGAGGGGCGGAGGGGCGGGGAAAAGAGGGGGAGAGGATAAAGGGCGAGGAGGAGGTGCAGGTGGAGGCGGAGGAAGGAGGACAGGGAGGGGGGTTGAGGGCGAGGGGACTGTGGGAGGGCGCGCAGGACTGTCCCCCGCGGCGACCCGGGCGGCCGCGCCCTCGGCGTCGCCGCCGCCGGCGGGGCGCTCGGGGTGGGCGCGGGCGCTGACCTCGCCGCGCGGCGGGGCCCCTCCCAGGCAGCGCAACGGCGTCGACGACGACGACGACGACGACGACGACGACGACGACGACGACGACGACGACGACGACGACGACGGCGGCGGCGGCGGCGGCGGCGACGGCGGCGGCGGCGGCGGCGGCGGCGGCGGCCGCGGCGGCGGCGGCGTCCTCTGCGGCCTCGCCGCGCGCGCGGGGGGCCCCTCCTCCCAGGCAGTGCCAGGGCGTAGGCCTCCCGAGTGGGGTCCTCGATCGGCGGTCGCCCGAGGAGCGGCCTCGAGGAGCGTCGAGCGAGGAGCGGCCTCGGTCGATCGCGGGTGGAGGCTCGTCGTCGCCGAGCGGGGTGGCCTGTCTCCACGCCTCCAGGCGTCGGCCAAGGTGCAGGTAGGTCTCCCAGCTGGGGCCTGGGGGACCCAGAGGAAGCGAAAACCTGCACAGACTTCGAGAGGATCGACTGCGACATCGACGCCTGCCAAAATTGGTCTGTCCGTGGGAGCTGCAAACAGATGCGTAGAACGCTCCGCTGACCTACGCTACGGAGCATGTCTGTTACACATGTTTCGCATATCTGGCGGGAACAAAAAGGGAAACGATTATGGGGTGAATCAATTCTGCAGCCGAGCCCCTACTCGAATTGATTTGTCCGTCGAATCTACAAACAACTGCGTAGAACGCTCCGCTGATCTACGGAACATGCTTGTTACAGTGAGAAGGAGCAGGCCCTCTCTGAAGGCGGCGGGGCTTCTCAGAAGCCCTCTTGGCCTTCCGAGAACTGTTCGGTGCGTGTCTGTGTGTGTGTGTGTGTCTGTGTGTGCGTGTCTGCGTGTCTGCGTGTGTGTGTGTGTGTGGTGTGTGTGTGTCTTCGGGGAGGGCTCGGAACACTTCTCGGAAGACCCAGGGAGCTTCCGAGCCTCCTGAACAGGGCCGCCCCCTCTCGCCTCCCCCGGGGCCGAGCGCCAGGACAGGAAAGACAGCCCCCGAGAGCCAGGGCTGAACCTAAACGGTGTTTGTCGTTTTCGTTTTGTCCTCGTTTTCACTCGTTGTGTCTTCAATCCACCTTCTCCGCAAAAGGAAGTCGAAACGAAGACGGCCCACGAAATCGCCAAAGCACCGTTTAGGTCCAGCCCTGCCAAGAACATGAGGCCCTCCGCTGGCCAAGACAGACAGAACATCCAAGGGTGCCCTCCCCGGGATTCACAGGAACACCCAGCAGACGCGAAGAGCATCAGGCTGCCCTCCCCGGGACCGACCTCGATCTTGCACCTCGGTCCGACATGTGTCCTTGCGCCTTCCTCGACGGTGGCCCTCCAGATGGAACCGCCTCCGCCTGGAATTCGAGTAGGGGAGCGACTACAGAATCGGCGTACCCCAAAATTGACTACCTCGTGGAGTCCACGAGATGACCGCGCAGAGTGTTCGTAGACCTACGTCGCGCTCAACGTGGTGTTCATGGCCTTTGTGGGCCCCGGGAACGGCAGGGCCGATTTTTAAATGGAAAAGGCAAAAACACGGCGACCGGAAACGGCAAAAAAAACGGCTCCAGGATTGGAACCGGAGCCGTAATCGGCCAAAAAACGGCGACGGAACCGGTAAAACAACGGCGTCGGAACCGGCAAAAACACGGCAGCACGGGATCGGTAAAAAAGACGGCCCCGTCGTTCCCAGGGCCCACTGAGTTCACTCGACGAGAGCATCAATCCTGGGGGCAGATCAATCCTGTAGTCGATCCCCTGCTCAGGGAACTGCTCCCGCTGGACTGGGGGCCGGCTACAGAATCGACGTGCCCCAAAACTGACTACCTCGTGGAGTCCACGAGATGACCGCGCAGAGTGTTCGTAGAGACCTACGTCGCGCTCAACGTGGCGTTCATGGCCTCGACGAGAAAATCTATCCTGAGGGCGGATCAATCCTGCAGTCGATCCCCTGCTCCAGGGCACTGCTCCCCCAGACCCGCGAGGTAACGATTTTCTCACCACGTCGACCCCCAGAAGTCCCGACCCCTTCCCCATGACCGGCTTTGCATCCTGAGTCGTTTCTTGACGCTCCGGAGGCCTGGTGAGGGCCTCTGGAGGCCGAAAATGAAGGAAAACCTTCCGCCATGATTTATTTCCGTCCTGATTTTTTTCATTGCCCTGATTTCCTCCGTCCGATTTTTTTCATTGCCCGAGGGGGTCTGGGCCCCCTGGGCTGGGGGCCGGCCGCCCCGATCCGCCCCCAGGGGGGCCGAGGCCGCGGGGGGCCGCCGAGGGGGGAGGCCGCGCCGCCGCCTCGAGGAGGCGCCGCCGCCTCGAGGAGGGGGGCCCCCAAGAGGTGGGATTGTAAGTCGGGCCTGTCCTCCGACAGGGGATTTTGGGACGAAGGATGGAAAATTGCCCCCCCCCAAAACAGAAAATAGAAAATAGCCAAAAAGTCGAAAGAGAGACAGGATTTTAAGTCGGGCCTGTCCTCCGACAGGGGGATGTTGGGCAAAACTTATGTTATATATATATATATATATATATATATATAGAGATATCGATATGTTAATTATTATTATAATAGTAATAATGATAATAATAATAATGATAATAATGATAATAATAATAATAATAATAATAATAATAAACATAATAATAATAATAATAATCATAATCATAATAATATTAATAATAATAATAATAATAATAATAAGAAGAAGAAGAAGAAGAAGAAGAAATGGTCCGAAAATACTTGTTAAAAATCGTCCCCATGCTATTTGTTGACCGCTCTGAAACAAATGTATCCTAGTCCTGGCCTTAAGTCGGGCCTGTCCTCCTACAGGGGCATTTTAGATGAAAAATAAATTATACCGGAGAAAAAATCCAATCCGATGTTTTAGTGCTATAGGGCTATAGGGCTATAGGGCTATCGGGCTATAGGGCTATAGGGCTATCGGGCTATAGGGCTATAGGGCTATCGGGCTGGGCTATAGGGCTATAGGACTGTGACCTATAGGGCCATAGGGCTATAGGGCTATGGGGCTATAGAGCTATATGGGCTATGGGGCTATAGGGCTATAGGGATATAAGGCGATTATGGCTATAGGGATATAAGGCTATAGGGCTACAGGGCTATAGGGCTATACGGCTATAGGGCTATAGGGCTATAGGGCTATAAGGCTACTGGGCTATTGGGCACCCCCGGGCACCCGGGCACCCCCGGGCCCCCGGGCACCCGGGCACCCAGGCCCGGCCACCGAAATCGGCCACGCACCTCACTGGCCACCCGGGCACCCGGGCACCGCCGGGCACCCGGGCACCCGGGCACCCGGGCCTGGCCACCGAAATCGGCGACCAACCTCACCTAACCCTTTAATCCGCTAGGACCCCTGCAGAGGCAAGCTCTGATTGGGGAAAAACACTCAAAAAATATTTCGAAATGGTAAAATGATACAAAAAAACGGTTCCCGACTATTTCTTGATTATTTCTGAATTTTTTCCTGCAGAGGGACAGGCCCGATTTAGTCCTGGCCCTGGCCGGCAAAAACCTCCTCGAGCTTTTTGAGCCTGGAGCCACTGCTTGTTCCCAGGAGCGGCGGGCGACCCCGCTGGTCGTGGCCCCAGTGACACCCCACTGCATTCCGTGGGATCCGACGTTGCGACAGGAGCGAGCATGGGTGCAACATCCAGAGGGTTCCAAAGGGGGTTCTTGGGGAGGGGGTTTTCCAGGAGGGGTCCCCCAGGGGCTTCGCACCCCCTGTTTTGACGAGGCTCCCAGGCCCCTGGGGGGCTCTGTGGAAAACCCCCTCGCCAAAGACTCCCTTTGGAACCCTCTGGGACATGACCCTGTCTGTCTGCGTCATCCTTCGAGCCCGATCGAGCTGCGCTGCGACACGAAATGCAACGCCAGGA
>CAUYUJ010002471.1:30138-47638 GCA_963575745.1 Prorocentrum cordatum
GCCATTCCCTGTCCATGTGACCTGCGGGTACGCCTAACACCTTTACCCCGACCCTTACCTTTACGGTGAAACCCACGTCGCACTGTTCGTATGAGCTTCCGAATTGGTTTGCTCATCAATCGCCCCCAACGGCGTTTTGCCTGATGGTAGCCTAAACACTGGCACTGTGTTGCTTGCTCGTCGCCGTCCATCAGGTCGGACCAGTCAATTCCAGCAACACAAGCTGAGGAGCTGCTGTCCGTGTCGGCTCCTGACTCAAAGGACAGGTCGTTTGTTGGTCTGACGACCCCCACAGTGTGGTTGCAGCAAGTGGTGGCCCACTGGGTGCGGCTGTAGCCTACCAGTTGGCGGCTTTGTCAGCTGATTGTGCATTGCCAGTTCCTTGCCCTAGAAGCGTTGTGGATTCGTTTGGCGCCTGGTCGTCCCAGTTGCCATGCGCGGCTGCCGGCGTGTTGCTGACGTCGCCACAAGAAAAAGTCCCAGCTGACATACCACTGAAGATCCAACCGATGTTTCCAGGTGCGCGCCCAGCTAGATGTCCAGAGCTGCGCATGCATTCCAGCAGTTGGTCCAGCAGTTGGTCATACTGTTGTTGGGTTCGGGGCATCTGGTGGCTAACGGGCTGTAAGGGGCCCCCAAGCTCGAGAGGTGTTTGCTCCCAGAGCGCGGAAGACGAGGAACACCAGGATCTGAAAAATGAGGATGTCGAATCCAGCTGAATCCGCTTCCCGTCCTACGATCTAAAATCGGCCCAGTACTGAATCGACACGTTCACCCATGTCGACCCTGAAGTCGACGAGGGTTGTTCCTGATGTGAACTGTCGTTCATCTTCGAAGCTTCCGAATTTGATGCTAACGAAAAATGATGTATGTGACACCGTCAGCGTGTTGCCCCTGCAGGGTCACTTCGTAATTTATGATTGAGGACGGTACTCTCGTAGCCAGGGTCCTCACTAGGCCGCCAAGGCTTCGCTGCAAGGCGGCAACTTGCTGCGATAGAGTCATGGCTCCACTGGTTACGTTGAACTACGCGTGCACTTCGCGAACGAATTAGCGGAAGGGCACGTTACCAGCAGGGTCCCGGAAGGGCCCCCATGGTACGTGTTTCGTCCACTCCCCGCTGCAACCCCATCGCGACAGTAAGTTACCAAACGGTTGATGGCGGGTAGGAACGTAATGGATTCGGGCCGTGGCATACATGTGTAAGCCGACGTGCCCGTCGGTAAGGGTGCTATCACGTGTAGGAAAGGGATGCCGGCGCAGCAGGATGTACCACCACAGAAATTATCCACCATGTTGTGCCGTGGAATTCCGCCACCAGTTAGAGCCAGTCACATGAAGGTGAGGCCAGCTCCGCTACCAAGTGGAAGGGGGCATGGCGAGCCGTACCATACATTACGCCTCAGGCATACGATAGTATGCCATAGCTTATCCATGCAGTGGGCATCAGTGGGTAGGCGAGAGATAAGACATGGGAAACAAGGGTGCATCGTCGAAGGATGCGGACGTCTCCTTTTTCATTACTCGTACGCGATGAAGATCCAAGTCTGGGACTGTCATGTAGCGCGGCGCCGCTTGATCCAAAGAGGCGTCGGACGCGGGCGCGTCGGTCGTATCTCGCCTTTGCCTTCCGTTCAAAGTGTGCTGCCACCTTCGGGCCGTCTTCGACAGTCTTCGCGCACTCTTAGGACATCTTGGGCCCCTCTGGGCTGTCGTGGAAGTCTCTTGAAGCCGTGGGTCCGTCTGGGGACGTCTTGGGATCCTCTTGGGCTGCCTTGAGCCCCTTGTTCGGACTGTTTGGGGCGCTCTGGGGCTGTCTTGGGTCGCTCTCAAGCTGGCGCGCAGGCCATGCTCGGGCTGCTCTTGGAGCCAGCTCGGGTCGATTTGGAATTACCCCAGTGCGACCCTACCTAGAAGTTGGAGCCCCGAGGAAAGCAGCATCAGTTGCTATACTATGCAATGCTATGCCATGCTATGCTGCGCTATGCTATGCTATGCTATGATATGCTATGTTGCGCTATGCTATGCTATGCTATGCTATGCTATGCTATGCTAAGCCATGCTATGCTATGTCATGCTGCGCTGTGCTATGCTATGCTATGCTATGCTATGCTATGCTATGCTATGCTATGCTATGCTATGCTGCGCTATGCTATGCTATGCTGGGCTATGCTATGATATGCTGTGCTGCGCTAAAGTATGCTACGCTGTGCTATGCTATGATGTGCTCTGCTATGCTAGAGCTCAGCGAAGCTATGATGAAGGTAAGCTAGCTAATATAAACCTGAGCTAAGATGAACCTAAGCTAAGCGAAGATGAAATAAGCTAAGTTCAGATGAGATAAGCAACGCTAAGCTAAGGGGACGTAACTGGGGGAACCGCGGGGCGGATACTGGGGGAACCGCCCGGGGCGTGGTCCACTGCCCGGCCCTGTAAGCACACCGAGTGAGAACCCTTCTAGGCAGAGCCTAGGTAGGGAACAAGATTGGAGGCTTACCAGGCCGTATCGGGCGCTCCAAAAACCGAAAAGGCGAGTACGCCAAAACCATGCAAACACCTCGGGAGCATCAGTCACTTGTGCGTATCAGCGGGCGCTTTCGGGCTCCCTGCACACAATTGAAGGGCCGCTTGGCATCTGTTTGGGACTGCCTTGAGCCGTCTTTGAAGCGTTTGAGCTGTCTTTGAACCCTTCCTTCTTTGTGACACCATCGCATCTAGCCAAAGGAAGCGGTCAGAACGAGGAAAGCATCAGTCTCCAAAAGGGCGAGAAAAGTCTGAAACGGATTCGCCGGCCCGGCGGGCCAGAGGCGTGCTGAGATCTCCGATAACATACTTCGAACACTTCAGTTCGCGCGCGCGGGCCCCCCCTGGGGGTCCCTGGACAAAAAGTTCCCCGGCAAGGTCCCCCCTACACCCTGCGAAATGCTTAAGAAATCATGGGTTAAGAAATTCAGAGTCTCAGAACTTGAATAAAAACCCAAAATTTCCATTCAAACCTTAGGATTTACCTTGAAACATTAAGAATAATCGAGACTCTGGCCGAAAACTTTGGTTTTCTTAAGCATCGCCTAGAGTGTGTGATGCCAGACCCCGAATCGGTACACGATATCGGTGCCTCCGGTCGGCCGAGAAAGCGCCCAAGACGTCCGACGGGGCCTCCGGGACCCCTCCCGAGAGGGCCCCGAGAGGCCAAAATTGAAGGGGCCCCAGGACACACAAACACACACACACACACATAAAAAAAAAAAAAAAAAAAAAAAAAAAAAAAACATTCCCCATATTTTCCCATACTTTTCTGTGTTTCTGTCTTCCCACCCACTTCCCATAGTTTCCCATATTTTCTGGGAAGTCGACGATTCATTGTGTCTGTGTGCTTTTTCCCCTGCTGGAAAATCATTGATTGCCCTCAGGTTCTTCAATGGTTTGGGGGTTCTCCACTTTTCGAGTTTCCGACGCTCCAAGACGTCCCAAGAGGCCCCCACGACCGCCCCAAGACGGCCCAACACGGCCCCAAAAGGGCCCGAAAATGGCCCGAGAGGCGCCCATGGCGGCCCAAGAGGCCCCAAACAGCCCCCCGAAAGCGTCAGAACTACCTCCAGGAGGCCCCCGGCAGGCCTCGACGAGATCCCGACGAACATCCAAGAGACCTCAGAACCACCACCCAGGCACGGTGGCGGGGTGGACCGAAGTCCATTAAATATGGGCCAGCGGATTGAGCGAAGCGATTCAGTTATCTGACAAATAGCGCCGGATCCATGGATCGCCTCCTGCGAAAATTTGCGGGGCGTCAAAAAAGAGAAAGAGAGAGAGAGAGAGAAACTAGCAGGGCAGTGGACACGCAGAAGAGAGACGAGGGTAACACCAAAAAAGGCAGAAGAGTTTCTCCTGCACGTGTGTGGCAATAGGAGAAGAATTATCCCGGCAAAGCAACCTAACAACGATGTGTCTAAGTATAACTGAAACATGCAGCAGCAGTGAGAGGCACTGTGATACCAACAGTAACAGTAATAGTGATGCAAAAGCTGTTGTCATCGTCGCGCTGAGCTTGATTCGATGTGTTGTCAAACAAGGTACTGCCATGGACGCATGTCGCTTGAATGACTACATGTATAAACGAGACACTGCTATCAACGCACGGAACTTGAATAGATATATGTCCAAACGAGACACTGCTATCAACGCGTGGAAAATGAATGGATGCTTGTTCAAAGGAGACATTGCTATCAACGCATGGAGCTTGAAAGTATGTTTCTCCAAACGAGACACTGCTATCAACGCACCGACCTTGAATGGATGTCTGTCCAAACGAGACACTGCTATCAACGCTGGGAACTTGAATGGATGTGTATCCAAACGACACTCTGCTATGAACGCATGGAATCTCAAACGATGTATGTTGATGAAAGCGAGGACGGCCTGTATGCCAGGACAGCCCCGGGATTGCCGGGATGTCTCGGGAATGCCGTTCCAGACAGCCAGATAGCCCGGCGTGTATACCTGTTGTGTGCGATTTTTCCAAATGTAGCCTGGGAATGGAGTTCTGGGAGGTCTCGGAAGTGTGTGACTCTTGCATCCTGTTATTCCGAATGTGGCCTGGGAATGGGGTTCTGGGATGCCAAAAAGCTCGAAATGTGTGACTGCTGCATCCCGTTAATCAGAATGTGGCCCGGGAATGGAGTTCTGGGGTGTCAAGTACGAGGAATTGTATGACTGTTGCGTCCGGCTATTCCGAATGTGGCCCGGGAATGGCGTTCTGGGAGGTCAAGGAGCACCAAGTGTGTGACTGTTGCATCCGGTTATTCAGAATGTGGCCTGGGAATGGGGTTCTGAGAGGTCGACGAGCACGAAGTGTGTGACTGTTGGTGAAAAACGAGCCCGGCACAGGCCCGGCACCCTGCCGGCCGGCAACTCCCAACGCCTGCCCGGACCCCCCTGTGGAGTGATCTGTGAGCTCTTTTGAGTCAACTAGAAACCTATCAGTCTACGCTGTTAGGTAAAAAACGCTGTAAACATAAACGTTTGGTGCTCCGCACGGATTTCTCGGACCCGCGCTGGACCCCCCTCCCTGGCGCGCGGAGCGCGCTGGGGGCGGCGCCAGAGGCGCCGCCAGGGGGGCCCCGCACGGATCCGAGAAATCCGCGCGGAGCGCCCGAAGTTTATGTAAGATCGTTTTTTCTTCTTCGAGACAGCTACCACTCGAGGTGCGGTGCTCGGCACTGCGCAGAGAAAATTCACAAGGAGAGGACGCGGATCTCTGAATCCGCCGTCCCACTGGGGTGTCTACGGCGTGTGAAGGCGTTGCTCCTCCCCGCCTCTTGGGCAGTCCCAGGGCGACGTCGATAGGGGAAACGAAACATGACACAAACATGAAATCTCGGAGGTCCGCGAGGATTTCTCGGATGGGCGCTGGACCCCCAGCCCCCTCCCTGGCGCGCGAAGCGCGCCAGGCGGCGCTGGAGGCGCCGCCAGGGGGCTCCAGCGCGGATCCGAGGAATCCGCGCGGACCTCCGAGATTTTATGTTTGTGTCATTTTTCGTACCCTCAGTTTTGAAGACCTCTTCGGTCGTCCTGGACCACGCTGAGCTCAAGAAGGCGAATACGCTGAAATGTACGCTCCCCTGCGGGAACGGGGCGATGTCTGATCATCGGGGCCCTCTTGGGGGCCCTCTTGGAGCGGCCTTGACGCGTCGTGGGCGCCTCCTTGAAAGGCATCTTGGGCCGTTGGAAGCCCCCCGAGGCCCGGTTGGGAATGACTCGGGGCCGTCTTGGGCTGCCCGGACGGCTGCCAGAATCCTCTCGGAAGCGACTTTGGGCCTCCAACCGCGGACCCGGCCCCCGGGGCGCACATCCGCGATCGAGGCTCTGGCCCGGGGGGGGGCCCGGGACCGGTCCCCCGTTGTATGACATACGCATACTGCACATCGCAATTCGAATCAGCATGGCCTCCCACAAGCAGATCAACCTCAGCATCGAAATGATCGACAGGCACATTGCGACGCCAATCGACCAGCAAAAACCAAATGAAACCAACACCGGAATCGGCCAGGCAATTGGAATGGCAGTCCAAATGCAAATCGAAGGGCACATCGAACGAAATAGAAGTTCAACCATGTAACACACTGAACATAAGACCGACACGCAATTCGACATGTGAATGACAATGCAATCGGCATGCAATTGAAATGTGTCGGAATGCAGTCCGCGACCGAAAGGCTGATCGGCATGAACGTCCGATTGCAATCAAAATTCAAGCTCCTCAACCACCAGTATCCTTATCACCCGAAGGGGTGGTCACTGAGGTATCGTTCGAGGCATCTACGACCTGTTATGGAATGGCGGACTGGTTAAAAGAACCCTATCGTGCCCAGGTGGTCGTGTATTGGTTGTGTTTCCGTCTCGCAGGCCGCACTCGCTGCAGATCCTGCGCGCTGTTCCCGGCATCTTCCAGGGCGATTATGTCGAGGGACGGTCGTGAATCGCGGAGGCTTCAGGACTTCGCCTTCAAACCACATGTCGAGCACCCCTGAACGACCCACCCCCATCGGTCCTGCCAAAAATGAGCGGGCCCGCTGTGCCACTCTACCGACTGCTAACCCGAACCACTGCCACCCCCCACGATCCCAGCCAATAACAAATTGAGATACCCCCAAATGGCTCCCCCATGGGAGCTCAGAAACGCGATGCGATACGTCAGAACCATGATCATCGGATACACCTGCTTCTGTAGATAAAGAGGAGTCCGAGGTGCAACAGAGACTCAAGATTCCAGGGGCGACGCTCAGGCCTGGATGTCTCGCCTGAACCCTGGACCCTTCCTGCCGTGCTCGGAAAGGCACCCTGACAAAACAACGAATCAAATATAAGTCGCTGAATTGGGGTCGGCGGCAGAGGCGGCAGCCTGAAAATCCGGCCGCTCCCACCATGCGGGTTGGGCCGTGCGAGATCACTCTGACAAAATGCCTGGTAGGATTCGCCTGGGCCTGGCCAAAATCTCCCGGAAGTCCCTTCTGTGGGCCTCCACTCTGTCGGCGGTCCCTCGAAGACCCCCCCCCAGACTAAGCCTTCAAGAAATCCGAACAAGGGCCCAAAGACGGCCCCAAAGAGCCCCAAGAGGGCCCCCAAAAGGGTCCAGGTGGCTCCACGTCGCCGACAGGCCCCCCCAAGACGCCCAAGATGGCCTTGAGACGGTCCACGAGGCCCCAAAGACGCCCCAAGAGGGCTTCAAGAGGCCTCCCAAGAAGGCCCCCAAAATGCAAAAGCCGTCCCATTCCTACTGGAAAACGCATACGTCTAGCATGTGCGACTTGTGAGACTCTGTGCGCCCACGACGGCCCTAGAGGCGCCCCAGATCGCCCGACTATGGACCGAAGAGGACCCCAATACGGCCCAAAAGAACTCAAAGACGGCCCAAGAGGCGCCCAAGACAGCCGAAGACGGCCCCAAGACGGACCTAAAGGGGCCCCAAAAGGGTCCAGGAAGGCTGCACGTCGCCGACAGGCCGCCCCAAGACGCCCAAGATGGCCTTGAGACGGTCCACGAGGCCCCAAAGACGCCCCAAGAGGGCTTCAAGAGGCCTCCCAAGAAGGCCCAGAACTGCAAAAATCGTCTCGCTCCGATGGGAAAACGCATACTTCTAGCATGTGCGACTTTTGAGATTCTGAGCGTCCACGACGGCCCTAGAGGGATGTGATATTCCCCTGAGCGGCTCCCGCTTGGGGAATCCCAAAATGTCATGTCTGATCTAGGATCGAGGCAATATGAAAAGACACGTTTCTGCCTCTCCCCACCTCCCCGCCGAAACCCACCCCAACTTTCAACGCGATCCCCATACATATAAATCTGGCATAACGGTCTCTGTTCTCAGTCTCAGGACACCCGCGAGCCTAGCTGTGAGCTACGCTGTCACAGAGATCCCTCGTAAGAAGATCGTGACCTGCGCTTCGAACTCGCCAGTCACCCAGTAAGCCTTCCAACAGGCCAGCAAGCCTGCGAAGCAGCACTTCAGCCAACGAACCAGCCACCAACATGCCAAACCTCAATCATACACCGCCAGCCAACTAGTCGAGTTCCCTCCTCCTCTCCTCCTCCTCTTCCTCCTCCTCTTCCTCCATCTTCTCCTCCTCCTCCTCTTCCTCCTCCTCTTCCTATTCATCTTCTTACTCCTCTTCCTCCTCCTCCTCCTCATCCTCCTCCTCCTCCTCCTCCTCCCTCTCCTCCTCCCCCCCTTTTCCTTTTCCTCCTCCTCCTCCTCCTCCTCCTCCTCCTCCTCCTCCTCCTCCTCCTCCTCCTCCCTCCTCATCCCTCCCTCGACCCCGCCGTCTGCCGACGCTGCCCCCCTCGCGGGGAGGCCTCGGATTCGCGAGCGCCTCCAGCAGCGCGGCGACGTCGTCGAGCTGTCGCGCGCGCAGGCGCGCGCGCGGCGCGAGAGCACACGAGCGGCGATCGGAGGCGTGGGAGGTCACGGAAGTGTTTTGCATGTTGTTCGAATCGGGGAGATGTAAGACAAGACGCGGGTTCGGGGGACTCGGGTTCGACTGACAGGGCCATCGTGAAAATGACAAGAGGCGGCTCCCGCTGCGAGCACCCCACGAAAACTGGGCCGCCAACATATCCAGGGCGCGCTCGTCAAAATTTGTCGGCTAACCCGAGTTCCTGCGCACTCGAGTCTCATGTCTCCCCGACAAAACCCTTCGGGCCCCACGGTGTTTACCAGCAGGTGCGCCTCGTCGACGAGCGTCCAGGGCTGCCCGGAACGTCCCGAGCGGCCGCCCGAGTCCTGGGCGGAGGGGCGGAGCGGCGGAGGGGCGCGGGCGGGCCGAGGAGTGAATAGGATGGAGGAACACGATTATGAGTACAATGCGGGCGCGGTCGCAAGAAACACGCGCAAGAAACCCAACCTTGAAAACCCGCGCGCAGATTGCACCTGAGGGGAAACCCTGAGCACCCTGAACAAGGCAGTTCCTTCCACGGCCGCTGGGAGTTACCACGTAGCGCGCGGAACGAAGAAGACCAGGGTACCCTGACGAACCGCATCTGGTTTCTTGATGCGCGTCCCCACTGTATGAATATGACCATATGACAGAATCAACGAAAGCCTACACAATGTGACGAGATACGCGTGCTGGAAGAAGTGCGGGCGGAGGGGCGAGGAGGATGAGGGGAGGAGGGGGGCGGGAGGGCCGGAAGGAGGGCGAGGTAGGAGTAGGAGTAGGAGTAGGAGTAGGGGTAGGGGTAGGGGTAAGAGTACGAACCAATGGCGATGCCAGCACCGATCAACCACACTCAAGAGAAGACCCTCGCTGCCGCCCCGCCGTTCAAGGTCGGCCTTGCTCAGAACTTTGGGGCATAACCCACTCTTAATGCGATCGAAATATTCGCTATTCGCGCCCCGTACGTGTGGGGGGCCCGCAGGATTTACCAAGGGACCGCAATTGCTTGCCAGCGATAACCCCGCAACACCCACAAACCAGACATGCAAGTGCATATGGTAGTTGAGAAGATGAGAGGTGCGCAGCCAGCCCCCCGCCACATGAATTCGGGCCCCCTCGGAAGGGGACACTATCACTCCGTCGACGTTGACTTATGCAGGGCAGGCAGTATTCCACCACTCGGCAGCCGCGGCCAGTGTGGCCGAGCCGCAGCATGTAAGGCACTTGCGCTTCCACTCCGAGAACCTGCGAGACGACATGGGGGAAGCGACAGCAGCAGCAGCAGCAGCACCGGGGCTTGCGGGGGAAGGGGGAGGTGGGACCCCCTCCCTGTTCCTATTCTTCGCTCACAGGGCAAACACCTTCGCAGCAGCACAAGAATCAAGCGCAGCACGCAAGAAACGCATCCTGAACAGCACAGCCTCCTGCTCAACAAATTGGGCCTGGTGTCTGATGGCCCGTGGAATCCTACACAACTTAGCTGTACAGTCGGCCAGCTCATCGGCAACAGCTTTGGTTATCACGAAACTGCCCACTGAACGCTTCGAGACTATGCCATCTTCATTTTGATGACTCCGATAAAACAAGAACAACTACCTGCTTAAATAATCTATGTTGCATGAGCTCTGGCCCACAAGTCAGCATCGGGACCATTCGGCTCACATACTCGTGGAAATATCAACTTTCAGCCAGCGATTCGAAATAATAATGTACATCACATGCCCTTAGTTACATGCAATGCTTGATAAATGCGCCCCAAGTTCCCCGCGGGCAACTACTTGTCTCCGCCCTTAGAAAGGGACCCAGGATGGGCGCCTCCGCCGAGAGCGGGGCGAGGGAAGAAACCTTGGCAATAGCGAGCCCTACTCGGCGCAACCTGGGCCTCGAGTCGGACCCCCCGAGGCATCGCCAGTGACCGGGATAAGACACTCGCGCACCCGCGCCGAAGCAACCCGCTCCAACCTCTTTCGCGCCCGTCGTGGTCCAGGAGTCACTACGGGCTCAGGAACCCTGGCCCACTCAGCAGGGATTCGGCCCCTGAGCGAAAAGCCTCACAGTCTCAAGTTGGGTGGAGGCTTGCATCGCTAATTCATCGGAGACCCCATAGGCCCTGTACCCCGCATTCTCACTACATTCCCAATACCTGCGGGGCTGAGTCTCCGGCGTCCGGCGGCATCTATTACAAACATGGTCACCAGCAGAACCTTTGATCAAATCTAGTCTACGAGTCTTAGGCCAACACCCTGCAACTGCAATCATCGCCATGGTATCCGCCAAATGTATGCCATGAGGTGAGGCGGCAAGGTGGCGAAGCAAGGCACAAAACGAAGCATGATCAACTCCTTTGTCTACCCCTCCTCCCGCATGCTGCGCACTGGTTCGCCTCCATACCGTAAAACGGGCGACGGCCCCCAGGTCGTTGAGCAAGTGCTGCCGATGGCCGATAGCCGATGTGCGGTTTGCCTGTGTCGCTGGAGACGGGGAATGACCACTCCTCGCACGTGTTGTCGCTAGTCGGGTAATTCCATTCCGTCGCAGGTGACGGAGTCCATCCAACTCGAAGGGGGTTGAGAATAATAGCTGATTTAGTTCCACAGACGTGTCGGGCCTGATCCGAGTGTCACACCTTCTGCATTTGCTGCACTAGCTTGGGCCGGATCCCCCTGGTGCCATCGCGGATGCGTGGGCGATCTCGCCACGTCTTCAGCCATGGGTCAGCCCCTCGCACCACCGACGAATAGCTGGGCCCGGCTTCCGCAACTTGAGGTCCAGCACAGTTGTCAAGCATCGGCCCCGATTCCCATTAAAACAAGGCCGGGCCAAGCGTCTGCGCATCAACTTCAACCGTTCTCCGAATACTCCATGAACCTGGTGGCCAGATGTCAGCAGGGAAGCCACCTTGCCCCTGCAGCTTGGAGGTGACATGGCACTGCCGAAGTGCCTCTGTGAAACGTCCTGCTGCTGCTCCTCCGAAGCGGCCTCGGCCTCGGGCCCCACGGGCGCTCCTCCTGCCGACGCGCCTCCGTCGCCATCGCCCGCCCGAACAGCTTCACCTGTCTTTGCCTTGCGCGTCTTCGCCATCCTCTCCGTGATCTCTTGCTGGCGGGCTCGGGCCCGCGCCGGCCGCGCCTTGATCTCCTCGGCCCTCGAGATACGAGCGCGTCGCGCCGACGTCCTGGCGCAGCTTCCCGAGGCTCTGGCGTTCGGCGCCGGCGGTGATATCCATGTCCGCGAGATTGTCAACAAAACTCTGGCCCCAGTCGATATTGAACATGGTGCCGTCGCCCTTCGCGCTGCCGTCCTGAGAACGAGAACGCACTCCCTCCGAGACTGCCAGCACCCGCGCCGCGTTGGTATTGGCTTCCTCGGCCTCCGCCAACTTCATGGCCGCCGCTTGCTCTTTCAACTCCGCCGCTGCCAAACTCGAGCGAGGTCGCAAGACCGATGCAACAGCCTGCTCACGCAGATGGCTCGCATTCCTGTACGCTCCGTCCGCCGACCGCCAACGGCAGTGTCTCGACGGGACTCTGCGAAGCCGCACTCGGAGTGATGTCGTCCTCCTCCAAGCGCGCGAGTTGCAACTTCAGCGCGTTATGTAAGTACTTGTCCTCTGTGCGGAGGACGGCCTTCTGGAGAAGGTTGGACACCTTTGAACCTGAACCTCTGCCTCTGCCCAAGTTGCGCTGCGCGACGCCCCTGGGGGACTTGCTGCGGCTGCTGGGCTTGGGGGTACCCTGTACGCACCCAGCGGCGTCGCCTTAATAGCAAACGAGAAAACTCGCCGCCGGAGCCCCGCTGACTGAGAGACACCTTGCGACCACGGGGACGGTGAGACAGCTCCGCTTTGCCCGTGCAGCTTGGGCACGTCAACTTGTCCATTACCAGCACACGAGTCCACCGACATCGCCCACCATCGCGCCTGCTCCACAACGCTTGGGCCCGTCAGTTTGTTCACGACCAGCACACGAGTCCACCCACATCGCCCACCATCGCAGCTGCTCCACCACGGCTTGGCAACCAACGGGGCCATGGCGGCTGGCTGAGCGCGGCCCCTGCCGCTGTCTTGGTCGGGGCTCCGGTGGTGCGGCGGGCACTCAAAGGCTAAGTCCCTCCAGCACTGCGGGGGAGGGGCCCTGGGCGCCAGCAGAGCGCTCGAGCCCAAGCTGCTGGAGCGGAAGGAGGGCGGGGAAAAAGCGGAGAAGGCGGAGAAGCAGGAGGAGGGGGAGGAGGAGGCGAGTCGAGACGAGACGAGACGCGCGCGTCCGCCGGCAGGCGGGCCCCTCAGGAGCGGCGCGGGCGTGCCGGGGCCCGATCAGATGTGCGCGTGTGCAAAGCTGTCTTTCTCCCACTTGTTCCAGAGTGTCTGGTCTCGAGCAACATCGAAGCACGTTTTGGTTTTATCACCAATGGCAGCGCGTACAAAATGTGATATGTCGTCGCACCACATCTTTCGCTGTCGTCCCTGTCTGCGTATCGCTGGTCTGGCGTCGTGAACATCGGGCCCCCACGCCGCAGCATGTCTGGTCCATCTGAGGCGGGATTGCTCTGCGATTCGCCCTGCCCGTCGCCATTTTGCGCTTGTGGCAGACGGTCGTCCACTCGTCGACTTTGAAGCGTGTCGCTAGATCGCTAGAAAGAAGAGGCGGGGGAGGAGGAGCAGGAGGAGGAGAGGGAGGGAACGGAGAAGGAGGAGCAGGAGGAGGAGGACGACGATGACGAGGAAGAAGAGGAGGAGCCAGAAGACGGCAGCAAAGGGGCGGGAGCCGCAGGAGGAGGTGGCCAGGGAGAGGCAGGGAACAGGCTGGCCGGGCGGGGAGGAGCGCGAGGAGGGCGGGAGGGAGACGAGGCAGCCGCGGGCGCAGGGATCCCCCCCTCTCCGTCCCTCGTCCTCGAGGGAGCGGCAGGGAGCAGGCCGGGAGGGCGGGGAGGAGCGCTGCGGGGGGAGGGAGGGCGACGAGGCATCCGCGGGGCAGGGGCCCTCCCTCCTCCACCCCTTCTCCTCACAAGTCCGCTGCCGTGCCCTCGGCACGCACTGGAGTGCTCCAGGGCTGACTTGTCAGGTTTGCAAAGCCAGGGCCACCGGCCTGACACGGGGGATTTCCGGAGACTTCCCGGGGATTCCTGGGGTGTGTGGCGTGCGTCCCCAGGCAGCGCAGCCAGCCCAAAGGGGCCCCAAGACGCTCCAAGAGGGCCCCGAATCGCCGCACGATCGGCCCAAGGCGCCCACGATGGTCTCCAATCGGCCGGAATAGCGCCCCAGACGTCCCAAGAGGCCTTCAGGAGCCGTCCCAAGTGGGCCGCGAGAGGCCAAAATCAATGTGTTTCCTGAAGGTTCTCCTTCTTTTCCGGGCCCTCAAGATCGCCCCAGGACGGCCCAAGAGGCCCCCAAGACCGCCCCAAGACGGCCCAAGACGCCCATCAGAGGGCCCCTAGACGGCGCAAGGGGGCTCCAAGACGGCCCCAGAGGCGCCCAGGGTGGCCCAAGAGGTCCCAAAAACAACCACAAGAAGACCCTAAAAGGGGGGCCTGAAGAGGCCCGAAGAATCCCCCAAGAGGCCCTCAAGACGCCCCAAAAAGCCACAAAACGGTTCCCAAGAGGCCTCCAAGCAACCACAAAGAGGCCTCTGGGAGGCCCCCCGCGACATCCCAACGAACATCCTAGAGGCACTTGACCCACAACCCAGGCATGGTGGCGGGATGGGCCGAAGGCCATTCAATCCTTCTAAACCCCCAAACATGTTGGTAGGGTGGGCTGGGCGCTTCGCCTGATAATTCCTCACCATTAGCATCCTGAAGCTTGGAAGAGAGGAAGAAGAAAAAAACAAACAAACAAACAAAAAACAAAAACAAAAAAAACACTGATGGAAGGCGGGTGGTCTTCAACATGTGGTTCGCGCCTCGGCGCCGCCCGCCTTCGTCTCAAAAGACTGCAAACGTTTCAAAGATGGGGGGCAGGCCCTCTTCATAATGTGGTTCTCACCGTAGTGCCGCGCACATTCGTCTGAAAAGCTTGGCGCGGTTTCGGAGATGGAGGACGGATCCTTTTCAAAATGCGGTTATCGCTGCAGGTCCGCGCAGCTTCGTCGTAACGGTATGCAACCAATTAAAGGATTCGTATGTTTGAAATCCAGGACTGGTGCTCTGGCACGATGGATCGTCAGGACGCAACAGTCACGTTGATTCACGGTGTTGCTGTCCCAGGAAATGTGTTCTGACACAAAAAGGGATTCTCAGGACGCAAAGGTCACGTGCATTCCCTGCGTTCAAATCCAAGAGCTTGTCTTCTGGCACGACTGACGATTCCCAGCCGGTTGTCTTCCAATGGGAACCTTCCCGCACTGAAAATCAAATCTCGAAGGAACCGGTGGAAAAGGAAATTCGAAGGAGGGTTGAATGCAACCTCGCTGATGCGCATTCGGTTGACATTGGTCCTCTTCCTCCTCCTTGTCTTCCTCCCTCCTCCTCATCCCTCCTCCTATCCTCTCTTCATCCTTCCTCCCTCCTATCCTCCTCCCTCCTTTCCCTCCACCCTCTTCCTCTCTCCTCCCTCCTCCTTCCAGACGGCGGTGAGGGTTAGAAAACAGGGGGGCCAGACATCCGGCGTCGTGACTTTTTCGCAGCGTGGCTCCTCAGAGGTCTGGACCCCTGACTGGCACTTGTTTGTTCATGTTCCTTGCGCTACGGCGCGTGCGAGTTCAAGCCCTCTATCCCAACAAACCAATTTGTTTTTCGGCCAAGCGTTCGCAACGCCTCGCCCACGCCATCAGGCAAAAGCAAGCGTTTCTGCTTCCGTGGGTTAAAGTCACAAATTTAATGTGCGACGTTTGCCAGTGGCGCGCATCATGATTTTCAGACAAACGTGGTTTGGCTCGACTGTCTTTCGCACCATCACTTGAAACAGCTGATCTGCCTCGCCGGTGCACAGTGGCTCTGCACTGGCGTATGCATGTAAGACTTGAGCGTAATGAACAACAGTGCCCTTGACGCAAGTGCGCTCCATCTCGCAGAACCATTCGAATGCCTTCTTTGAGCGTCGCGCCTGGGCATACCCACTGATCAATGAACCATAGCATCGAATGTCAGGAGCCACCTTTGCGCGGTTCATCTTTTCCAGCCGCTTTTCTGCACCTGGCGTTTTGCGTGGTTGCGCATGTATGTTGATCATGTTACTAAAGGCATACGTGTTGGGCTCAACATGCGCAGTTAACATATGTGCAAATACATATTCGACAGCTTTAGCATTGGCCCTTGGCTGTCCTTGCATGAGGCTTCAGGAGTGTGCAGAAAACAACGACATCTGGCACAATTCCGTCTGCGCCCATAAGCGATTACGATTTCTCGGATAGTCTCCCATCGCCCACTGTGGCAGCAGCATCTGACAGAGAACCATACGTGATTACAGTTGGCGTTATGCGCCTCGCTACCATCTCTGCCAGCCAGCACTCTGCTGCGACAGCATCACCTGTTTTCGAACAAGCATCGACCATGGACGAATAACTGATCCAATTCGGGGCATACCCGTGTTTCTCCACGATTTCATGCCAGTCCTGGGCAATGTCATGTTTCTCCGCCTCTGCTGCAGATTATACTAGCGCCCCGAAGGTCCGTCGGTTTGGCTCGACAGTCAACTTCATCATGTTGTCGAAGATCTCGCGGGCACGTCTATAATTGCCTGCATCCGCCCATGGTTCGAACAAAGTGTTCCAGGCGATACGCCTTATAGAGTGCCCCTGAGACTGGGCTTCGGTCGTTCCAAATAACTTCTGCACTCGGCACGTCACCACTCTACGCGCAAGCGTTCAAGTCGTCCACCAGAGCTCTGAAATCATGCGGGCTCGCTGCTCTTGTAGATGCGAGCCTGTTAAACGCAGAGCCAGGACACGACGACGCTTGCGCGCGGCAACTGAGCAAAGACCGCACGATGTCTGCACGGTTGACAAGCTCAACATTCACTTCTGAGCGCCGCGGGGCCGTGGACAAATTCTGTCGGAGCTGTACATATACCAAAGGCAATTTGCGAGAATTGATCGAGCATCGAGACGACATGGCGCGAAGCACATGGCTACGGATCCTGGGGGCCGGTTTTCGTCCCGAACGCATTCCGTCGTCTGTCGCGACGCTGGGACACGGGCAGGAAGGAGGGAAAAAGGCCCGCCCCAACCCACCCTCCCAATTTGGGGGCGGGGGGGGAAGGGTGAAAAGAGCGGGGGGTGCTGAAGGCGCCCCTGGCCCAAGGTGACCCCAGCTTGTCGTTCGATTTTGGAGCTCCTGGGGCCATCTGGGCATCGTGAGGGGTGCACTGTTCCACGCTCGCTGCATTCTATAGCGAGGATGTTGCACGCTGTCGCGCGTGTCGCAGGGATCTCTCCCCCTGTTTACCCGCCGACATTCCTGGTTTCATCTCGAGCCCCTTCGAATTCCCACCTGCGCGCGTTATTTTACATGTGTGCTTGTGCGGCACGCCAGAGGATTCGCCCACCGCGCGATCGGCCGCCGCCCCCGTTTGGCGAGAGCCCCCGCACGCCACAACAAAGCGCGGCCCTTTGAGGGGCACTGGTCAGCTGCATAGCGCAGTAGCATCCGCGATAACATGTCGCGTTTTCCCAAATTGTCCCTGCTTCCCCTTCCCCGCCCCCCCTTCTCCTCCACCCCCCCCCACCCCACCCCACACCCCCCCAGCCCCCCCCCGCGTTCATCCGCAGCTTCGGCGCCCCTCACCTCGCCCCCCCCCCTCGTTCCTTCACCTCAGCAACCGTGGCTCACGACGGCCCCGCTGTCGGATGATCAAGGTCACGGGGGTTGTTCGGGCTGCCCCCTTAGCCTTCAACCCCCCCTCAATGCAGCCACTACCACAGGCGGACGATCTGTGTTTTGGGTGCGCCCACAAGGCGCCACAGACCAGAGGGGGGTGCCCTGGGCTGTTCCCATAGCCCTGAGGACTCCTCAAAACGGAGTCCAACACCATATGCATTGTAGCCTGCGCAGGCGCCCCCGTTGGCCGTGGGTTGCGCCATCAAGGCACCGCGCCACCAGGGACGATTGTCCCCTGACGGCCCCGCCGCTGGATGATT
>CAUYUJ010002471.1:50138-55476 GCA_963575745.1 Prorocentrum cordatum
GGCTAGGCTAAGCTAAGCTAAGCTAAGCTAAGCCAAGCCAAGCTAAGCTAAGCTAAGCTAAGCTAAGCTAAGCTAAGATGAGATAAGCTAAGCCAAGTTAAGCTACCATGAGGCAAGCTAAGCTAAGCTAAGCTAAGCTAAGCCAAGCCAAGCTAAGCTATGCTAAGATGAGAGAAGCTAAGCTAAGCTAAGCTAAGCTAAGCTAGGCTAGGCCAGGCAAAGCTAAGCTAAGCTAAGCTAAGCTAAGATGGGATAAGCTAAGCTAAGCTAAGCTGAGCTAAGCTAAGCTAAGCTAAGCTAAGCTAGGGGAACCCAGGGGGCGCAACTGGGGGAACCGCGGGGCGGGGACTGGGGGAACCGCCCGGGGCGTTTTACACTGCCCGGCCCCTTTAAGCAAACAAAGTAAGAACCCTCTAGACAGAGCCTAGGTAGGGAATGATAGATCTGTAGACACATAGAGAGGTATATCGGTAGGTGGATGGTAAATGTGGACACATAGAGAGGTATATCGGTAGGTAGGTGGAAAGGTCGATATATAGACAGCTGTATACATATATAGAAAATAGAAGGGTCGATAGATAGACAGGCAGATGTGCGCGACAAGGACAGTTGAAGAAACCACCAAGGAACCCATAGCCATCGCAAATCGACCGCCTCCCCCTTCCCCCCCCCAACGACCGCCTCCCCCTTTCCCCCCCCCCCTCAACCTCCTTATGACCCGTAGGATGGTCCTATCGGTATATACACATCCATCCATCCATCCATCCATCCATCCATCCATGCATACACACATACATACATACAAGGGGAGCGAGAGAGAGAGAGAGAAAAAGAGAGAGAGAGAGAACAAGAGAAGAGGAAAATATAGAGGCAGAGAGAGACCAGCCAAAACGCCGCACAACAATATCGGGGCGGAGCCGACGGAGCCTGGAATGCGTGCATCCTTCGGTGCACGCGCCCCACGTATGCCTTCGCGAGTCGCCGGCTACGGGGGAGACTGATAGTGGAAAATGGGACGAGGGGGAAGGGAAGGCGACGACATTGAGGCCGTATGGAAACAAGATCTGAAGCTATACGAGGACAAGCATCGGCTTCACGCAGACGCACGAATGGCTGGGCGCCCGGAAAAATGCCCTGGCCATTTCGACCACCATCGCCTTCGTCCGTCGACCGAATTCCTTCGCTGTCGTCCTCGCCGTCGCGCGTCGTCCGCCGCCATCTCCTCGCTATCGCCGTCGCCATCGCCATCATCATAATCGTCCGTCCTCTGTTGTCCCCATCGCCGTCGCCCTCGCCGTCGCCGTCGTCAACGTGGATGGCGACGACCACCTGGAGGGAGTCCCAAGGGGCCGAAGGAGGGGAGAGGGAGACAAGGCCTAGGCCAGTGCCCCCTTCGCGCGCGCGCGTGAGAAGGGGAGGAGCAAGGATAGAGTTAAAGGGAGCATGGAGGAGGGAAAGGGACGTCGTCGTCGTCGTCGTGGTCGTCGTCAACATTATCATCATCATCATCATCATCATCATCATCATCATCATCATCATCATCATCAGCAGCAGCAGCAGCAGCAGCATCAGCATCATCATCATCATCATCATCATCATCATCATCATCATCAGCATCATCATCATCATCATCATCATCATCATCATCATCATCATCATCATCAATCATCATCATCATCATCATCATCATCATCATCATCATCATCATCATCATCATCATCATCATCATCGTCATCATCCTCATCATCATGATCATAACCACAATCATCATCATCATCATCATCACCATCACCATCACCATCATCATCATCATCATCATCATCATCATCATCGGCATCAGCATCATCCTCATCATCATCATCGTCGTCATCATCATAATCATCATCGTCAGCAGTATCATCCTCATCATAATATCATCATCATCATCATCATCATCATCATCATCATCATCATCATCATCATCATCATTATCAGCATCATCGCCAACATGATCATCATAATCATCATCATCAGCATCAGCAGCAGCAGCAGCATCAGCATAATCATCATCATCATCATCATCATCCTCATCATCATGATCATAACCACAATCATCATCATCATCATCACCATCACCATCACCATCACCATCATCATCATCATCATCATCATCATCATCATCAGCACCATCGCAATTGTAAACATCATCTTTAGCAGCAGCATGATCATCCTGATCATCCTCCTCATCATCAGCATCATCGTTGTCATCGTCATCAGCATCATCATCAGTAGCAGCCATATAATCGACATCAGCATCAACATCATCATCATCATCAGCATCATCATCATCATCGTCATCGTCGTCCTCAGCGTCATCCTCAGCATCGTCATCATCATCAGCATCATCATCGTCATCGTCATCGGCATCATCATCGTCATCATCATCATCGTCATCGTCGTCCTCAGCGTCATCCTCAGCATCTTCATCATCATCATCATCAGCATCATCATCGTCATCGTCATCGGCATCATCATCGTCATCATCAGCAGCAATATCATCAGCATCATCAGCATCATCGTCGACATCACCATCAGAATCAGCATCAGCATCATCAGCATCACCATCATCATCTTCAATACCAGCATCATCATCATCATCCTCATCATCATCATCATCAGCATCAGCATCATCATCGGCATCCTCCTCATCATCATTAGCATCATTATCATCATCAGCATTAGCATCAGCATCAGCATCATCATCAGCATCATCATCGGCATCAACAAGATCATCTAAATCCGATTTCGCCACCTTCTCCTCCGACTCCTACCCCTCCTCCTCCAATTTAAGCTTCGACTCCAACTCAAACTCCTCTTCCTCCTCAGTCCCCTCCTCGCCCTCCTCCTCATCGCACTCACCATTATCATCATCAGCAGCAGCATCATCATCAGCATCATCATCGTCATCATCATCAGCAGCAGCATCAGCATCATCATCAGCAGCATCATCAGCAACATCAGCATCATCATAACCAGAATCGTAATCATCACAAGCCTCATCCTCATGCTAGTCCTCGTCCTCACCCTCATCAGCATCATCCTCATCATCCTCAGCATCATCCTTATCATCAGCGTCAGCAGCAGCATCAGCAGCATCAGCATCACCACCAGCACGAACATCGTCATCGTCATCGACGCCACCGTCGTCACCAGCATAAGCATCAGCAGCATCATCATCATCATCGTCAGAAGAAGACCAACCTCAACGTCAACATCACTATCAACAGCCGCAGCAGCAGAATCGTCAACGTCATCACAATCATCATCGGCAGCAGCAACAACAACACCATCATCATCAGCAGCAGCATCAGCATCAGCATTAGCTTCATCATCATCGTCATCATTGTCACAATCAACAGCATCGTCATGATGATCATCATCAGCAGCATCAGCATCAACCTCAGCATCAAAAAGAAAATCATCAGCATCATCATCAGCATCATCATCAGCATCATAATCATCATCAGCAGCATCACAATCATAGTCATCGTCATCATCCTCAACCTGGTCCTCATCATCATCAAAGTTATCCTCATCCTCATCATCCTCATCATCATGGTCGTCAGCAGCAGCAGCATCGTTGTCAGCATCATCATCCTCATCATCGTCACAATTTCCATCACCATCACCATGACCATCGCGAGGCGGCGGAACATGCAGAGAAGCGTGACGAAGCTAGGTCGTTCTCAGGACCGCAGCAGCCGGACACAGAGAGAGAGAGGGGAAGAGAGAGAGAGAGAAAGAAAGAAAGAAACAGCACGCGCCCGCCGTGAGGAGCTGCTCGTCCAGCCAGTCGGCGCGAGAGAAGGCTCGGAGCAGGTAGCACAGGTCGGGCTCGTAGGTGTCGCTGACCTCGGACAGGCCCCTCCCCTGCCTCAACTACCACCACAAGAAGAGGGAGGAGAGCGGCGGCAGCAGGATTGAGGCTTCCGGTCGTTCGCGACCTGCCCAGCGCCTCCAGGGGCCTCCTGGCCCCTGGGATGGCCTCCAGGGCCCCGAAGGGGTCCTTGTGATCCACGTGGTCGTTCTGCTCGCTCCTCCCTGCTTTCTTGCCCTCGTTTACCTTCCCCTGCGCCTCCTTCCGAAAGTATACGCACAAAATCAAGCATGCACAGGACCAACCCTTCATCCTCCTCCTCCTTCTCCATCTCCTCCTCCTACTCCTTCTCCTTCTCTTACTCTACTACTATTACCACCACCACCACCACTACTACCACTACTACTACTACTACTACTACTACTACTACTACTACTACTATTATTACTACTACTACTACTACTACTACTACTACTACTACTACTACTACTACTCCTACTACTACTACTACTACTACTACTACTACTACTACTACTACTACTACTACTACTACTACTACTACTACGACTACGAATACGACTACGACTACTACTACTACTACTACTACTACTACTACTACTACTACTACTACTACTACTACTACTACTACTACTACTACGACTACTACTAACTACTACGACTACTACTACTACTACTGCTACCACTACTACTACTACTACTGCTGCTGCTGCTTCTACTACTACTACTACTACTACTACACTACTACTACTTACTAACTAACGACTTACTGCCTACTACTAAACTACTACTACAACTACTGACAACTACAACTAACTACTAACGACTACGACTACGAATACTGACTACAAACTGACAACTACTAACTAACTACTACTACTACATAACTAAACTACACTACTACTACTACTACGAACTACACTACTACTAACTACTGCGGCCGCTGCTGCTGCTGCTGCTTCTTCTTCTTGCTTCTTCTTCTGCTTCATCTTCTTCTTTATTCTCCTTCTTCTTCTTCTTTCCTTCTTCTTCCTTCTTCTTCTTCTTCTTCTTCTTCTCCTACGACAAGCTACAACTACTACTACTACTACTACAATTACTACCACTACTGCTGTTGCTACTACTACTACTACTACTACTACTACTACTACTACTACTACTACTACTACTACTACTACTACGACTACTACTACTACTACTACTACTACTACTACTACTACTACTACTACTACTAACTAACTAACTAACTAACTAACTAACTACTACTACTACTACTAATACTACTACTACTACTACTACTACTACTACTACTACAAACTACTAACTACTAACTACTACTACTAACTACTACTACTAACTACTACTACTAACTACTACTACTAACTACTACTACTACTACTACTACTACTACTACTACTACTACTACTACTACTACTACTACTACTACTACTACTACTACTACTA
>CAUYUJ010002471.1:55576-89403 GCA_963575745.1 Prorocentrum cordatum
CTGCGGGACTCCTCAGAAGCCCTCGCGCCGTCTGGGGAGTCTTATGCGTCTTCCGGGAAGGCTGAGAAAACTTCTGATAAGGCCGCGGGGTTCCGAGCCTTCTGAGAAGGCCAGCCCCCTCATGTTCCCCCCTCGCTCGCCGCCGAGAGGTAGCAGTAGAGACCAGCTAGTGCACACTTACACTCAGAGTGGAGTGTCAGAAAGCCCCGTCGCATGGAGCGCTGCCATGCCATCATGCTTGGCACGAGACGCAAAGAAGCAATACGCATTCGGGTCACAGACGGATGGCAAACAGACAAAGCACGATGTCCGCTCGGGTCCAAGTAGAACCACTCGATCGACATCGCTCCTCAGGTAGTACCTGTTGCTGGCTCGCCACACGACCTCTCCTGAATCTCTCGCCATCGTCATCCTCATACCCCTTATCATCCTCATTACACTCGCTCTCCTTCTCCCCCTCAATCTCGTCCTCCTCCACTTCAGTCTCCTGAACAATTCCAAAGTGATCGTCCTCTTGATCTCGTTCCCTCCTCCTCCTCCTCTTCCTGCTCCTCCTCCTCCTCGTCCGCATGACTATCTCGGGCCTGCACAGAGCGCCGGCGCAATCAGCTGCCTGTTAGCCAGCGTTCATTGATTTGAGAGTTGAAAGGGGAGAGGAGCAGGGGACGCAACACGAATTAAGCTCCATGCAGCGACGCTTCACGGAGAAACGTTGCGCCTTTCAAAACGCATCGATGCACAGAAGAGGTGTTCACACGAATGACTCCGAAGTCCTAGTAAAAGTCCTTCGCCACAGCAGGCCTTTTTTAAATATCATTGCTAAAACCATGGCGCGCGCTTCGTGCGCGCTCAGGTTCTAGCCCAGGCCAGGGGTGGGCGCTGGAAGATCTTGGACAGCGCTATCAAACACAGGCACGTGACATAGTCGTACCCATCCTCACCCACCTCTCGATTTCGGACCTAATCCTCCTACTCCTCATCATCGTACTCCTCGTCATCATTTACAGTCATCATGATCATACTCGCGAACAACCTCATCAACCACATCGTGGAACACATCTTTAGCCCAAGGCTGTGACGAATGACAGTACGTCAAGCTCGGTATCATCATTATGGCCATCATCAGTATCATCCTCCTCTGTCTTATCATCATCATCATCATCATCATCATCATCATCATCATCATCATCATCATCATCATCATCATCATCATCATCATCATCATCATCATCATCATCATCATATCATCTTTATCAAATAACCATTGTCGTGTCGGTCATAGGCATCATCATCATCATCATCATCATCATCATCATGAATATATCAGCAATCATCACCACCTCATCATCAGCAGCAGCATCATCATCATCGTTATCATCATCGTCGTCGTCGTCATCAGCATCATCAGCAGCATCATCATCATCATCATCATCATCATCATCATCATCATCATGATCATCATCATCATCATCATAATCATCATCATCAGCATCATCATCAGCAGCATCATCATCATCGTTATCATCATCGTCGTCATCAGCATCATCATCATCATCATCAGCATCATCATCATCATCAGCATCAGCATCATCATCATCATCATCATCATCATCATCATCGTCATCATCATCATAGTCATCAGCATCAGCATCATCATCGACATCATCAGTCATCAGCATCAGCATCATCAGCAGCATACTCATCATCAGCAGCAGCATCATCATCACCATCATCATCAGCATCATCAGAATCAGCATCATCATCAGCAGCATCATCAGCATCATCATCATCACCATCATCACCATCATCACCATCATCATCATCAATGGTTTCGCCAAGATTTTCGCTGATGTGTTCCTTCACCTTCCGTTTTAACTACACTCCCCTCGCAAATAATAGCTTCGCTAAAAAACTCTCTACAATTCGGCCGCCCGAGCTGTAACTTCCTCCTCCTCTGCTAGAAATCCGTCTCTCCCAAACTCGCTTCGCTAAAACTAGGTCTCTTTAAACTAGTTCGCCCCTGGGATCTATCTTAAGCGAGGGGAGTGAAATGTGTTTTCCGTTGCGGGGGCCCGCCGATGTCTCAAAAGGCCCTCCTCTGAGCCACAGAGCTCGACCTGAACGGTGTTGCCACCTGGCGAATGTAGTAGAATATGTATGCTTTCCGCCCCGATGCGTTGCCACGCGGCGAGTGTAATAGAGTTGGGTGTATTTTCCCATCGGGCGTTGTCACGCGACGAGTAGAGTGGCATGGTATTTGTGTTCGCCTTCCCAGGCGTTGCTACGTTACGAGTAAGAATAGAATAAGAGTTTGTGATAAGCCGCTTCGTTGCCACGTGGCGAACGGAATGCACTAGTATTTGTTTCGCTCCCCAGGTGTTACCTCGTGAGGAGTAGAGTGAAATTGAAATTGTCTTGTTTCCGCCCCGATACGTTGCCACTTGACAAGTATAGTGAATTGGTACTTCTTCGGCCTAGCTACGTTGCCACGCGGCGATTGCATTCCCGCCCCGCTGCATTGCCACGTGGCGTATGAAATAGACTCCCTCACCCTCAACCTCATCCTCCTCCTCCCGCTCCTCCCGCTCCACCTCGCTCCTGCCCTCCCTCTCCGTGGCCGTTTTTGTTCGGCTCAAGGCTGGTCCGTAGGTCTCGGTTCGAGCTGCCTGTCTCAGCCTCGCCCAACCTACTGCGCCGCGGACGGGGTGGAAAAGAGGGGCAAGGAGCCTGGGCGCGTGAGCTGCTTCCCCCTCCCATAGTCCCCCCCCGAGCCCAAGACTGCCAACTGAGGAGGGGGCAGCCCAATCATTCCCCATTACGACTGTTTCCCAAAAGCTTTTCGGCCTGCAGAGGCACCCGAGACGGCCCAAGATCCCCCAAAGGGCCAGACTTTAGCGTTCTCGCCTTTTCGGTCAAGAGGGCCCAAGAGGCCCCCCCCCAGAGGCCGAAGATGGCACCAACAAAAATGGCAACGATTGGACATGGTTTTCGTCGAAACCACGCCCCGAAAAAAAACGAACTGACTGCAAACGCTGCGCGCTCATTCGCCAAGGAGGTGCCCGCCGTGACTCCTGCTCTGCGGGAGTCGCTCGAGGGGTCGGCGGATGTGGCGCGAGCCTTTTGAACTCACCCCTTTGCGCGCAGAACAGCCAACGGAAAACCTGCTTCGGGGTTGGACAGACCCCCCTTTAGTAGAGCGTGGTTTAGTGAAAACGACCTGAGGCCCAAACCTGGCGGGCGCAAGCCTGGAAAATAACGGCCACGGTGCCCTCTCGAGAACCGAAACCGGACAATTCACTAATCGACGTGTCACTGTTGGGGGTTTTGTCCACCTCCGACTGTTCCTGAGATGCATAAAGACGCACCAGCCTTCTGGACGCAGGTGATTTTTTAAAGAGATGCCTATTCCAACCCGCCGCCATCCCCTTCCTTCCTGCCTTTTTTCGCGGGAGGGTGTACCACCTCTCCCTCCCAAAGAGCACACCCTCCCCATTTCAATGGCCGCCGACCTCGCACAACAATGAGGGCCCGCAACCCCCCGGCATCTCCGATACGCTGGCGAAGGCGCCCTGGGCCCCAGGGTGCCGAAGACGGCCGAGAACTTTCCGTCGTTACTTGTGTCACGACGACACGGACGACACCGACGACAGCGACGACGACGACGACGACGACAACGACGACGACGGGACGGGCCCCGCGCAGCGCGGCGGGCACCCGGCCGCGGCGTTACCGGCCGCCGCCGCCGCGGCTGGCGCACCAGCCGGCGCCCATCCGGCACCCGCGGCCGCGCCGGGAGAGGGGGAGGGAGACAGAGGCCTCCCAAACGTTAGGAGGCAATTACTGGGCGGTTTCCGTCGGAAAGACTGGACAAGATTAGACCCCATAGGGGGGGCTGCTACGCCGGATTGGGCGCGGCAGCAAACCGGATTAAGCGGGATTAAACTAGATTAAGCGGGATTAAGCCAGATCAAGCAGGACTACCCCTGATTAAACCGGATTACACTCGATTCTGGACCTGGGCAATATTAGAATTTGCCAGAAATTGCACCCGAACAACTGGGATCCGAGTAGATGAGGTCGAAAGATCGCGCCGCATCGCCGATGCATCCCCGACGTAGGTGACGCATCGGCGACGCCGGCGTGAAAAAAAATGTGTTTCTCATCGAGCCGCCGCATCGCCGATGCATCGGCGATGCGGCGCGATCCTTCGACCCCATCTACTCGGACCCCACCCGGGAGGCCCAAGGGGAAGGGAGAGGAGCCCTGACCTCCTCGAGTCGTGAAACTTCTCGGTCGCTGGCAGTGGCGGGTGCCAACGCGGTCGATCAGCGCGCGGTCCGCGCGGGGCAGAGGCACACTGGACGAGTGGAAATGAGGATGGCGGCCGCGGAGGGAGGAACGAGGGGGAGGCCTCGGGCGAAGAGA
The DNA here is from genome assembly GCA_963575745.1 of Prorocentrum cordatum. Lineage (NCBI taxonomy): Eukaryota > Dinophyceae > Prorocentrales > Prorocentraceae > Prorocentrum > Prorocentrum cordatum. The sequence continues at coordinate 60,002 of CAUYUJ010002471.1, forward strand.
GTCTTCGCCACGAGGGGCGCGCAGGCGGCCTCGGGCACCGAGAAGCGGCGCCATAGGAAGGCGGGCGACCAGCGCGAGGCCGCCGAAGGAGAGGGCGGCGAAGCCCCCACGAGCGAGGCAAGCCGCCGCCCACTGGCTCGCGCCGCGAAGCTGCCTTCGTCGGCGGCGCCGGCGGTCGCAGGCGCGACCCCGCGGAGCCGGCGGGCCGCGCCGGGGCAGTGAGCACGCTCGCGCGGGCGGCCGAGAGGAGACGGCCGAGCAGCAGAGGGGGGGGAAAGAGCCGCGCGCCCCGAGGCGAAGCACATCACACCGGAGCCTCTCGCCCTGCCGCCTCCGGCCTCCAAGCGGGGCCCCCCGCGGGCCGCGCGGCAGGAAAGGGCGCGGCGCGGCACGACGGGGGCCAGCCCCTGCGGAAGGGGCCGAGACCTCCGACGGGGGCCGCGCCGCAGCGAAGGCGCGGCGGCGGGAGCCCGGGCAGGGAGGGGGCCACGAGGGCGGGGGGCTCGGCGCCTCTGGGCCCGGGCTGTCGGCCGGCATGGGGGCGCGGAAGATCACGCAGACGATCGAGGGCCATCTCTGGGCACGCTCGGGAGCACACGAGACTCACTACAGCCCCGGGCACGCCAGTGCCCCGCAGGCCAAAATGGCCGCGGAGGAGCACGCGCGTCACATAGGGCACACTGAATACCGGGGAGGGGTGATTAAACAGAGCAGCGGGTCCAATTCCAGCGGGATGGACATGGGATCACAGACGCCCTCGCCAACCCCCCCGAGCATCCTCGACTACCCCGCAGCCACTCATGCCCACCCAGCAAAGGGCCCCCCCCAGTCCCTGCCAACTCCCGCTTTGAAGCCTGACGAGATCGGCTCTTGAAGGAGTTGTTCAGAGCTCGCTCTGACAATAGCCCTTCTTCATCTATGAGGCACAACGCTCCGCGACACAGAAAAATCAAAGCTAGATTTCCTCGACATGGATCTGCTTTCGCCAGGGCGACGTCGGCTGCCACGCGGCCTTGCGGGACCCATCTGATTTGACCGCCCATCGGGGCCCCGGCACCCCGGACTACTCCGAGTTCTACGGCGGCTCGGCGGCCCTGCTTCGAGCCAGCACTGCTACGGCTTAGCGCATCGAAGACGCACCTGGCGCCCACGACGGACAACGAGGACACATCTTCGGCCGACGAACAGTGGGAACTCTGGACCACGGAGAAGGGCGCATGCCTAAATGCCAAGAGGGGCGAACAAGATCACGAAAAATGGCGCCCCGCCACATCGCTTGCAACTGCTCGGGGCCTCTCCTAGGGCGGCGGAAAGGCCGGGCGTTTCAGCCACACTCGTAGAGGACGCAACTCGCTTGAGACGGGTTGACCTCCAGGCGCGCAATGCGGCATTCGCCCTTCGGCCCTTCCTAATCTCCGCATCCGCCGCAACAACAAGAAACGCCCCCTGGGCGCCATTCCTTCGAGCCGAGCCTGGCCCGCCCGCGCCCGCGACGATCGCGAACGCGACCTCGCGAAGGCCCAGGGGCCAAATCGCAATCCCCACGGGAAGCCGACGACTTCACATGACGAGCGATTTCGCAACACAGAAAGGCGCCATCGAGCTCGGGCACCGGCAGGGCGGCCGACTAAAAAGAGGCAATTCCAGCGACGCCCAGACGCGCCTCGCGGCCAAGCCACTGGATTCGAGCGACCATTGTCCTGCACGCTCGCACTCATCGAGGGACAAGAGGGGGGTCCGCTCGTCGATTCTTTTCAATGCGCACGGCCGTCAACTGTTCAGGAATGCACTTTTCTTGTTCAACTGAAACCTTGCCGCCCAGCATCTGTCTCAGGTGGCGCCCTACGACAACCGAATCCCCAATCCTCCACTCCCCAATGCGGAAGTGCCCCTGCAGCCCGGTCTGCGCCGGATGGGCGGCTCAATCGATTCGATTGACAGAACGCGTTCCTGGCGTCAGCCACCTTCAGGGCCCATCCGATAGACGCAATCAGAACGCGTTCCTGGCGTCAGCCACCTCCAGGGCCCATCCGATAGACGCAATCACATGCAGGGTCAATATCGAACTCTCGGCCGGAGGGGCGGGGGCGCACACCTGAAGATCGCCCCCATCTGGATCGCGGTGACCCTGAACGCACCACCTCGAGTTCGCTTGGAGAGCCGCCCCCAGGCCTTCCGGGGGCATGAAACGCCGGACCATTCGGGGCCCCAAAAGGCGGTCGGGACACCGCCTCCTGATCAGCTGGGCCTCTGGAGCGAGAACGACCCGAACAGCCTTCGCCTGCAAAATCGCGCGACCCTCCTTGGCGCCCGAGAACTCGAAGAGCCTTCGCTCCTGAGGCGAGAGAGACTCAAGCGAGACCTCCGCACCCTGGCGGGACGGCGGCGGCTCCGAGGATCCCAGAACAGAAGCGATGCTCGACGAGGCGGTCCCAACCGACGCCCAGAAAGCCGAAACAAAAACAAAACCAGCTGCACAGTTCTTCCCAGAGCTGCACGCCCTGAAAACTCATGCTCCAGATCAGCGGGCCGCGTGCCTCCAGCAGATCCAGACGCCTCAGCTCGCCCGTCACTGGCCCGACCTGGCGATCCCGACCTGGGCCTCGCTGAAACCTCCGGAGGCCGGCGAGGGCCCGCCGGGGGCTCTGCTTCGCGAGACCCCCTGACACGCATTGGCGCGTCGCCCAGCAATCCCCTCCCAGCGGAGCGGTCTATCTCCGCCACCACCCACCCGACCGATCCGTGACCTGGAGGCCTTCCCTCCACCGGGGTGACCCCCTGGTCGCGGAGCGGGCGGGGGCCCCGCCTCCGGCACGGAGAGGAGCGCCGAGGAAAGCCTGCCTCGCGGCTCGAGCCCCGGACCTGAAAGAGACCCGATCGGAGCAGAGGTCTCTGGAGACAGAACTGGAAGCGAGGAGACAGAGAGGGGCCAGGGAGAAGGGGCCACAGCAGAGACCTCCTCCGGAGCCCTGGGAACGGCGGCCGGCCCCGCCGCGCCAGCTGGCTCTGGAGGGGGCCCGCCGAGCCCAATCCTGAGCGACCCGTTGCACGGGCTCGGGGGCCACCGACTGACTGCCCCGAGGCTGCGGAAATCCCAGGCCTCACGGCCTCGACGGGGGAGGAGGAGGAGGGGGAGGAGGAGGGGGAGGAGGAGGAGGAGGAGGAGGAGGAGGAGGAGGAGGAGGAGGAGGAGAGTAGGAGGAGGAGAGAGGAGGAGGAGGGAGGAGGATGAGGAGGAGGAGGAGGAGGAGGGAGGAGGGAGGAGGAGGAGGGGGAGAAGCAGGAGGGGGAGGGCCCACGGCCTCGACGTCAAGGCGCCCACTCCGCCGCTCGGACCCCGCCGCTCTCGGCGGAGGGCGGCCGCCCGGGCCGCGCCGAGAAGCTCGGCCCCCTGCGCCTCATCGCGCGAAGCAGCCCGAATCTGCTCGACACTGCACTGGAGAAAAGACGAGCCCTCGTGGCGATCCATGCTCTGGCCCCCTGCTGAACAAAACGACTGCCCCTGGGCCTGTCCAATGGTCACGAGCTGCCCGGGTCCCACTCAGTGGGCGTCGCCAGACGCAGACCAAGGTGCCCGGGTGAAACTTGCTGGCCCGCGGAGACCTACCCCGAACACCCATGCTCACAAGTGCCCGTCGGCCTCCTCCCGTAACAGGTGTTTCCTCGCACGGGCCGCGGCTGGGCCCACCGTGTCTCGGGGCCCCTGGACAACGTCAAAACCTCCGACGTCATCGACGGCGTCGTCGCACGGGGGGCACTGCGGCACGCGAGGGTTCTCCCCGAACACCAGTCGACAAGGGGAACACCCCCCCGGCAGCCCAGCACTCGACACAAAAGATCTTCCAGCTCCTCCCAATCTCTGAGCGAAATCGCCGACATTGCCTTGGACAGCGCACGCTTCACGAGACCGCCCCGCCATTCGCACCTGCAGTATGGCCGTGGACTCTCTGCGTCGCAAATGTGGTGGTACACTCCTAATTCCTCCTGTCCCCGAATCACCCCGCTTCGAATTCAGACCCCCCATCCGTCGCGACGATCCCTGGGATGCCTGGCGGGCGCATCCAGCAACGGACGAGCCAAGACAATACCTGATCAGCCGTGACATCTTCAGTATAGTGCAAGCCTGATTGTTGGCGCCATGGTCGATTATGATCAAAATCGGAATCGACGACCCAAAAACCGACACAGACAGAGAGTCCACGGCAATGAGATCGCTAAACATGCATGTCCTGGGAAGCCGAGCCTTCCCGCGCCAGTGAGGACGAGCCTCTGACTGGCATTGCGGACATTCAAAACTCCGCGAGGCCCAGCGGACGCAGTCGCTCCTGACTCGAGCAACTTTCAGGGCACGCACGAACTCTGACTTCCTGGGATGTCCGAGATTAACGCGAATCTTGCGCAGTTTTGACTCCCGAAATGGGGCGCCCTGGGATGGGCCCTTACTCTCTGGGCCCGGAGCCTCTGGAACTGGCAGACTGGACCCGTCGCCCCCTGGATTAGAGGGCTCCTCCAGCACCTTCGGGGGGTCGCCCTCCCCGTCAAATTCAGAATCGACTTGGAAAGGGTTCTCCGGAAAAAGAGCGAGACTCGCCCGGAGACTGAAAAACTGGCAGAGCGTCCTGCCACGAAGCCGTCGCGCAGCCGCCAGCTCGACCCCGCGGCCGACGGCCGCCACCAGCGCCGGAGGGCAACGCTGAACAGCTCAACAGCTCGCGCCCCCCCTCCCGCCCACCAGAGAGGAGGCGGGGAGGGGGCGGAGCCAGAGGTGGGCTCCGCAGCCGAGGGGGGAGTCGGCCCCACGACACCGGCGGGCGCTCCGCGGCCCAGCGGCCCAGCACGGGCCAGGGAGGAGGAGGAGGAGGAGGAGGAGGAGGGAGGAGGAGGAGGAGGAGGAGGAGGAGGAGGAGGAGGAAGAGGAGGACACGTGGGGAGGACGGGAGACAGCGATGATGCAGGGTGCTGCAGCAAAGGGGCGGGGGCGGGGCCCAGGGGGGCCAGGAGCGGGCTCCGCAGCCCGAGGGGAGGAGGCCCGTCGCCGAGACAAAAAAACGTCGAGCACTGGCGGCGCTCTTCTGCGACGGCGCAGCGGCACCCCCCGAAGCACGGGGGCTACGGGCAAGCACGGAGGAAGAGGAGGGAGCAGGAAGAGGATAAGGAGGAGGAGGAGGAGGAGGAGGAGGAGGAGGAGCACGGGGAGGAGGAGGAGGAGGGGAGGAGGAGGAGGAGGAGGAGAGGGAGAAGGAGGAGGAGAGGTGCGCGAGGAGGGAGCGGGGCGGATCATGGTGCCCCTGCCTGACTTGGTTAGGAGTCCAGGGAGGAGCGGGAGGAGAAGGAGGAGGAGGAGGAGAAACAGGGGAAGGAGGAGGAGGAGGAGGGTCGCCAGATTCGATGTAGGACTGGGCGGTTTTGGTGTTTGTTGCGCCTGGACGGTTTCAGCGTTTTCCAACTTGGCGTCGAGGAAGAAAGAAGAGGAAGAAGAGGAGGGGGAAGAGGAGGAAGATGAGGAGGAAGAGGAGGAGGGAGAGGAGGAGGAAGAGGGGGAGGAGGAGGGAGGGGGAGGGGGAGAAGGAGGAGGAAGACAGATAACGAGGAGGAGGAGGAGGAGAGTGCTTGATCAATTCAATTCGCCCTTTCGATTGCGCTCGTGGCGCCTCTTGTCAAGCCAGATGTAGAGAATCTGTTGTAAAAAACAGTTGTTCAAGTCCGAGGGTCAGCAAACACTGTAAAGAAACAGGTTTTCGGGTTTTTCAGGTTTGGGGGATCTATGCGCGCCCAGGTGGATAGGTGCGCGACCAGGTGGATAGATGCGCAAAAACCTGAAAAAACAACTGAGAAAAACTTGTTGCGTTACAGTGTTTGCTGACCCTCCGACCTGAAAAACATGTTTTTCACTGTGTTTGCTAACCCGCCGACCGAATGACAGAGCCCCCCAGCGGATGTGGCACGAGCGGGCTTCCTCCTCATCTCTCGAGCGGGCTTCCTCCTCATCTCTCGTCCTCCTCCCCCCTCCTCCTCCTCCTCCTCCGCCTCCTGCTCCTCCTCTCCTGCTCCTCCTCCTCCTCCTCCTCCTCCTCCTCTTCCTTCGTCCTTTCGATTGCGTTCGTGGTGCCTGTTGTCAAACCAGATGTAGAGAATTTGTTGAAAAAACAAGTTGTTCAAGTCAGAAGGTCAGCCAGCACTGCAAAAACAAAAACAAAAAATGTTTCCATGGTTTTGCTTCAGGTTTTGGGGGATCAATGCGCGCCCAGGTGGATAGGTGCGCGACCAGGTGGATAGATGCGCAAAAACCTGAAACAAAAACTGGAAAACATGTTTTTTACAGTGTTTGCTGACCCTCCGACCTGAAAACCATGTTTTCCACTGTGTTTGCTAACCCTCCGACCGAATGACAGAGCCCCCCAGCGGATGTGGCACAAGCGGGTTTCCTCCTTATCTCTCGTCCTCCTCCCCCCTCTTCCTCCTCCTCCTCCTCCTACTCCTCCTCCTCCTGCTCCTCCTCCTTCTCCTCCTGCTCCTCCTCCTCCTCCTGCTTCGTCCTTTCGATTGCGCTCGCGGCGCCTCTTGTCAAGCCAGATGTAGAGAAATTGTTTGCAGAAATAACAAATGTTTCAAGTCAGAGGGTCAGCAAACACTGTAAAAAACATGTGTTTCAGGTTTTTCAGGTTTGGGGGGATCTATGCGCGCCCAGGTGGATAGATGCGCGCCCAGGTGGATAGATGCGCAAAAGCCCGGAAAACAAAACCTGAAACCAACTGTTTCTACAGTGTTGGCTGACCCTCCGACCTGAAAAACATGTTTTAAACAGCGTTTGCTAACCCTCCGACCGAATGACAGAGCCCCCCAGCGGATGTGGCATGAGCGGGCTTCCTCCTCATCTTTCGTCCTCCTCCCCCCTCCTCTCATCAGCATCATCATCATCATCATCATCATCATCATCATCATCATCATCATCATCATCATCATCATCATCATCATCATCAGCAGCAGCATCATCATCATCATCATCATCATCATCATCATCATCATCATCATCATCATCATCACCACCACCACCATCATCATCATCATCATCACCACGGCCATCATCATATTCATCAGCAACATCAGCAGCATCATCATAATCATAATCATCATCATTTCACTCATCATCATCATATCATCATTCACATCATCATTCATTCTCTTGCCTCCTACTCCTCCTCTCTATCCCTCACGCCTCCTCCTCTCCTCCTCCTCTTCCTCCTCTTCATCCTCCTCCTACTCCTCCCTCCGCCTCCTACTCCTTCCCCATTCCTCCTCCTCTCCCTGCTCCTCTTCTCCCTCCTTGCCCTGCTCCTCCTCCTCATCATCATCATCATCGTCATCATCATCATCACCACCATCACCAGCACCACCATCATCATCATCATCATCATCATTATCGTCATCATCATCATCATCACCACCACCACCACCACCACCACCATCATCATCATCATCATCATCATCATCATCATCATCATCATTATCATCATCCTGCTCCTCCTCCTCCTCAATCATACTCTGTATCCTCCTCCTCATCATCTTCATCCTCCTCCTCCGCCTCCTCCTCCTCCTCCGCCATCGCCCATGCAGCAATCCAGCATGCCTCGAGCTACGAGTCGTCGGACGAAATGGCTGTGCATGTGGGGATATCGAAGATGACAGCCCAGCGCATCACTCGTGTCGTGCGGTCCATATGCGCCCGCGTTGCCAAGGCAGAGCAGGACGACGTTGTGTGGCCTCGCGGGTGCCTCGTTGAGGCCGGCGAGGCGTCAATGTGCGCTTGCCGGGCGACTTGCCCGCAAGATTGCTGTGATACGACGTGCGGCGAGCACCCTTTTGGGCGTTACCGCATATTACATCACCGATTCGTGTGCGTGCGTCCTCGGGGACAGCGCCAGCTGGCGATGATTTCCGAGCTACCCCAGCGGACCTGCGCCGCTGGGGGGAAGCGGCGTTTCACTTAGTGGGCCCGAGTGTGACGAGATCCTCTCGTGGGTTTTCGTGCCTGGCAATTTCGCGCTTTTGACGGATGGCGCGGGCGCGTACCAGTCCGTAGCACCGAAAAGCCGCGCTGCTTACAGCGACAAGAGCAAAGATCCTCCTCGTTTCAATGCCGACCGCTTCAAGATGCATTATCAGCATCTGAAGCTATCTCACGGCATAGTTTCTCACGATGCAGAACAGTGGGCCGTCGTCGACCGAGTGCGCGCCGTGCGCCCGAACGGGCGCACCGAGACAATTCATCTGAAAAAGGCACGCAGTGTTGCGATGGCCTCTGGCCTGAGATGCGCCACAACATCCCAGACAGCGTCCACACTTCAGACTGGAAGCGTTGTCGCTCGTACTTGTGGGCTTGGGTGTGGCGCATGCAGACGTTAGGCAACGACCTGCCACAGGAGTTTGGCCAGTCTGTTCGCATGGAAAGAGACTGCATGCATTAAGTCTGCAAATCAGAGCGAGCAGCCCGCCCATGTGCAGAAAGCGCAGGCTGCGACCGCTCGCGTGCAGTTTTATCGGTGCCATGCTTCTCCGCAGCCCGCCCGTGTGCAGAAGGCGCAGGCTGCGACCGTTCACGAGCAGTTTTTGTCGGCGCCTTGCTTCTTCCGGGAAAAAACAAACCAAAAAAAACAACACCAAAAAAAAACAAACAAAAAAAAAAAAAAAAAAAAAAAAACGCCCAGGCCTACATCGAATCTGCTTCGGGAGGAGGTGGAGGAGGAGGAGAAGGAGGAGGGAGGAGGAGGTGGAGGAGGAGGCGGAGGAGGAAAAGGAGGAGGAGGAGGAGGGAGGAGAAGAGTCTCCTCATCCCTCCTCGTCCCTTCTCACTCCTCCCTCCCTCCCTCCCTCCCTCCTCCGCCTCCCTCATCATCCTTCAACACATTCTCAACAGTTACTCAAAATGAACACTGTTATGCCTTCTCTCTCTCTCTCTTTCTGGATCCTGACCGAGCGGGCCCGTCTTCTCCCGCATCCTGTGTCGCAACGTTCAAGATGTTTCGGGGCGATATGTCGTACTGCTCTTGTTCAATCGGAACGTTTCCGTTGTCTGAAGATGGTACCTGCGCTGCAGCGTGGGCTTTTTTATGATCGGCGCTTTGCTCCCGTCGTTCAAAGTGACGCTCTCGCCACAGCGCAGGCCACAATTGTGGATCCGAGTCTTTCAAAATCGCTGTCGTCCCACTCCTTTCCCGTTCTCCGCCTTCCTCTCGTCCTCCTGCTCCTCGCGCTGTTCATCCTCGCCCTCCTTCTTCATCATCATCCTCTTCCTCCTGCCTGCCTATCCTCTTGTTCATCCGCCACCTTCTCCTCATCATCATCCTCCAATGTACGGTTCCCATTTTCCGATTGTACATAGCACCACAAGGTCATTTCGAAGGTTCCGGGTCCGCTATGACACCCGTCCATGGATAGAGAAATATCTGCGCCGTGGAAAGGCATGTGTGGAAAGGGGTCAGATGTCGGATATGGCGCGAGCGCACCTAGCTTGTCCCTCCCCTTTTCCTCCTCTCCCTCCGCCTCCCCTCCCCCTCCTCCTCCTCCCCCTCCTCCTCCTCCTCCTCCTCTTCCTCCTCCTCCTCCTCCTCCGCCTCCTCCTCCTCCTCCTCCTCCTCCTCTTCCTCTTCCTCTTCCTCCTCCTCCTCCTCCTCCTCCTCCTCCTCCTCCTCCTCCAGGCGGGGGAGGGTGTCGGACCGATCCCATTTGCCTCCCCCTGTGAGGAAAGCTTCCAGGGGAGGGGGGTCCGGGGCAACGACCATGGGGGACCTGGCCAAGGGGGAACTGGCCCGGAGCCGAGCCCCCGCCCTCCTCTCCTCCTTCCTCCTCTCCTCCTCCTCCCTCCTCTCCTCCTCCTCCTCCTCCGCCTCCTCCTCCTCCTCCTCCGCCTCCTCCTCCCCCTCATATCCCTCCTTCCCTCCACAACCCTCCCTCCCATCCCTCCCTCCCCTCCTCCTCGACCCTCCCTCCCATCTCTCCCTCCGTCCCCTCTCTCCTCGACCTCCTCGACCCTCGCTCCCTTCCCCCCCCCTTCCCCTCCTGCCCTCCCCTTCCCTCCCCCCCCTCCTCGACCCCCCGAGGCCCCAGAGTTAAGGCGGGCAAGCGGCGCGCCTGGACGGGGGCGTGTACCAGCGGCGGCGCAGCGCGGGCAGTGCGCGCGGCTCGGGGCGGCAGGGGGGGGGAGCTGGAGGGCGACGCAGGAGGAGGAGGAGGGAGGAGGAGGAGGAGAAGGAGGAGGAGGAGGAGGAGGAGGAGGAGGGGGAGGGGGAGGGGGGGGAGGAGAAGGCAGGGGGGGTCGCTGTGACTGCAGCCAAAAACGCGTATTCAGGACGGGTGGTAGTGACGCAGGACCCTTGGAGGCCGAAATTGGTGTTCTTGTTGCTGGCGGGCGGCCAGTGCAATCGGCAGAGGACGGGCCGCAAGGGCAGGGACACAAGGGCACCCTGGATGAAGGCGCGCGTCGTTCTCGAGGCGCGCTGACTGCATGGACGATGGGGTCGACGGGGCCGAAACGAGGGGAGCTGGAGGGCGGCGGGGTCGATGGAGAGGGGGGCTGGAGTAGGGGAACAAAAAGTGGCATAAATATCAAAACTCGGAGGTCCGCGCGGATTTCTCGGATCGGCGCTGGGGCCCCCCGGCGGCGCCTCCGGCGGAGCGCGCCAGGGAGGAGGGTCCAGCGTCGATCCGAGAAATCCGCGCGGACCTCAGAATTTGTATGTTTATGTCTCTTTTTGTTCCCCTATGGCGGGCGACGCCATGAAAAAAACATGACGACGGGGGTGTCGATGGAACGCAGGGGGACGCACCAGCACTCTGCGCCCCCCTCTGGGAGCGCACGTCCGAACCGAACATGCAGCTCATGGCATGTCGTTACCCCGGCGGTGTGGCCAGAAAGCGCCCGCTACTGAACATACGCACACTGTAAGATTTAGGAGCGCGCGCGTCGTTCTTGAAGGGCCGGTACACACACACACACACACACACACACACACACACACTTTTGATCGGCGGGGCGAGAGCGAACCTCTTCCGCTAAAAGCTAGGCGGGCTACGCGCAGCTTGGGCCGGTACACACACACACACACACACTTGTTTCAAGCCCGCGGGCGCCAGGCGGTGCAAGACGGCCCGGCGCCGGTCAGAGCAAGCGGCGAGTTGTTGCACCAGAGGCGACTGGAGGCACCAAGGCGAAAGAGAAGAGAAAGCAAGAGAGAAAGAAACGGCCCGTTCAGACCGTGCAGGTCGGCGCGGCACACACAGACACATCTGTTTTGGCGTCGCGGCCCTGCGCGCAGCGACAGGGCGGAGAAGGTCGTAAAGCAGCAAGCGCGCGCGACAAAGAACGCCCGAGCCCTCAAAGACCGCTTAGGGTCCCGCAGCAGCCGGCAGCCATCAGCCATCCGAGCGTGGTTGAGGGGGGAGCGGTGGAAAGACGAGACTACGGTGCAATGGAAGGTGCCATGAGCCATCCGGGACTGGATGGCGGGGGGAGCAGGTAAGCAGCGTGGAACGACACGGAGACTAAGACCGAGCTGGAAGCCCACACGGGCAGAGGGAGCACGGGCCTACGGTGAGCAGGTGCCAAAGCCAGCCAGAGGAAGCACACACACACGCACACGAACCTTGGGCGTCGCCGCCCTGCGCGCAGCGACAGCGCGGTTGAAGTCTGGCACATCAATCGCTCGCGCGCGCGACAAGGAGCGCCCGAGCCCTCGGAGACCGTCGAAACACACACACAGACACACAGAGTACGTTCCAAGTATATTTGGGTGGTGCCGCTTCGAGGCTCGTGGTTTCCTGGCGCCCTCGTCGCTCCTCCGCGGCCTCCCCTCCGGCCTCGGGAGATGTGCTCTCTATCCAGCAGCTGCGCCCCCACCCCCCCCGGCGCGTGACCGTCGTCGTCCCGAGACCAGCCGCTGCAGGCGCCCGAGTTTTGGAAGGGGCCCTGGGACACACAAATAAACAGACACAAATGACAGGATGTCCCTTGCTTTCCAATATTTTCTAGGACTTTGTCTTCCCCCCCGCTTCCCATATGTTCCCATATGTTGTGGGGAATCGCCGATTGATTGTGTCTGTGTGTTTTTGTTCCCTCCCGCATTTTGTGGCCCGACGGCAACCGGGGACGGGGACCGGCCCAGGGGGGGATGTCTCGATGATGCCGACTCGAGGCTCGCGGTTTCCTGGCGTTCTCGTCGGTCCTCCGCGGCTTGCTCCCGCCGCGGGATGTGCTCTGCGGCAGCCGCGCCCCGCCAAGAGCGCGCCAGGGGTACCCCGGTCGTCCCGGACGGCCGCCGGAGGCCCGAGAGATGGCCCGAGAGCAGCCAGGGGCGGAGACCGGCTCGGGGGGGATGCATGGGCCACCAGTCGTCCCGAGGATGGAAAGGCTCAGAGGATCGAGGTGAACTTGGAGGGTCGAGGTGAGCTCAGAGGATCGAGGTGACCTTGGAGGGTCGAGGTGAGCTTGGAGGATCCAGGTGGCCTTGGAGGGTCGAGGTGAGCTTGGAGGATCGAGGTGAGCAAAGAGGATCGAGGACTGGGCGCTTCGAGGATGGAGGCGAGCTTGGAGGATCGAGGACGAGGAGCTGCGAGGATCGAGGCCTGCGGGCGTCTCTGGCCCTGTTCGGGACCCCTGGGGACATTCTCGCCGCCACGGCTGGATCCACCTCGAAGTTGCGAAAAGCGAGGCTCGATGTCTGACCCCCAGGCCCACACCCTCCTGGACAGGGCGAAAGAGACGGGAGCGAGGTTCGCAGCTGGAGGCTCGAGGCTAGTCTGGCCGCTTCTGGCCTCGAGATCGTCAAAAACCGACAGGGGCGAAGCAAGGGATGGGAAGAGGAAGAGGAAGGCCGGAGCGGGGGAGGGGAGAAGTCTGACCTCCTGGGTTGCTGACCGAACCGCAGACGTCCTGGGCGACTGGCCGACCCTCTGGCTCGCTCGCCTGCCGACTGTGTGGTTAGCTTGCTTGCTTGTTTAGGGAGCCCACAGAGGACGTACGCGCCCAGCTGACTGACGCTGACTGAACACGGCCCCTTGACCCGCGAGACCGGCCGCGTGATACCAACGTTCGCGCAATGCGAACTCTCGAAACCAGCGTGGATTCATGTACGTGTACGTCCTTCTTTCGCTCCTGATTGTTGGCTGGCCGGCTCGGCCCGGCGGCTGGCTGCCCGTTGGCCGGCCGGCTGGCTGGCTGGCGGCGGCCGGCTGTTCTGCTGGCGCGTCGGCCGCGTCGGCCGCATGGCTCGCGGGCTGGCCGGCTGGCTGGCTGGCTCGCCTGCGCCCGTCCTTCCCTCACCGCGCTGATCTTGCCAGCTGGCCGCCTGCGCTCAGGTCGGGCCTGTCCCCCTACAGGAGGAATATCCAAAAATAGTCCATGTGGGGACCATTTTGCTGCAATTGAAAATTATGATTGTTGATTAGGGATGAGAGAGGAGGAGGAGGAGGAGGAGGAGGAGGAGGAGGAGGAGGAGGAGGAGGAGGCAGAGGCGGAGGCGGAGGCGGAGGCGGAGGCGGAGGCGGAGGAGGAGGAGGAGGAGGAGGAGGAGGAACTTTTCGTCCAAAAATCCCCCTGTAGGGGGACAGGCCCAACCTGAGCCGACGCTCGAGGCGCCTCGGGGAAACCGGTGGGCCTCACCGCCGACGGCTGCGACGCGGTGCCACCCTGCGCGCTGCGCCGTCGAGCCTGCACGGCATTTCTCGGGGCAGGACGGAGACAGACAGGGATCGTCAGAAGCGTGGGAAGAGGACGTCAACGAAAGCACGGCAGACATCGAGCTCGTCGAGGGCGTCCAAAAAGACATCACCGGCGAGCCACTGGAAATCGCCGGGAATCCTCGAACGAGGAGGGGAACGACAGGGGCCCTTGGCTCCGGGAGAGGAGCGCATTGACGCGAAACTCGGCGGCACGTCGGCGCTGGATCGGCGATATAGGCCCTCGAGCGCAGAACCACACGCTCTCCTGGCAACCGGTGGGCGATGAGGCTATCCGGCCATCCTCGGCGATGATTGGGCGTTTGGGAGTCGATGCTTTTTGGCGGCGCGCAGAGGGGGGCAGGGGGAGGGGGGAAGGCTTCTTAGAAGGAGGCCGCTCCTTAGAAGTCGCGGGCCTTACATCTGCAGACGAGGCCCGCGCCTGCTAAGAAGCAGGGGTGCTTCTGAGAAGCCTTCCCCCCTCCCCCATAGCCCCCTTCTGCGCGTTGCCGAGCTTTCCCCCTGAGCCTACGGGCAAGACTTTCTGCTCGGCGCGTCGCGGCGGCGGCCCCGGCGACACGCAAGGGGCCCAAGGACACACAAATAAATACACACAAATAAAAATATCCCCCACATTTTCCCATATCCTCTGGGTTTTTGTCTTCCCCCCACTTCCCATATTTTCCCATATTTGCTGGGGAATCGCCGACTAGTTGTGCCTGCGTGTTTCTTTCCCTCCTGAGACACGCTGTGCCCTGCGAGCGCAGGGCGTGTCGCGCCGCTCCGCGCGGCGGGCTGCTGGGGGAGAGCTTGGGACGCTCACGCCCGGGGACCGGGGCGTGGTCGGCGCGTCGCGCCGAAGAGTGGAGGGCCCGAGCCGGCGGCGCGACACCGGAGGAAGAGAAGCTGCGTACTCCAGATTTCGTGATAAAAGGGAGGGGATCTGGACCCTCCAAGACAAGCCATTTCAGACCTCCCCCGTGGGAGAACCCTCCAAAACATCGTCCCCAGACCCCCCAGGCCCTCCAAGATGGCCCGGAAGAGACCCCCCCCCCGAAATGAGACCCCCCTCCCTTTATTACGAAATCTGGAGTAGACAACACAAGCTTCTGGAGGTCCGGATGGATCTCTTGGATCGGCGCAGGACCCCCCCCCTGCTCCCTGCCGCGCCAGGCAGCCCCCGCGCCGATCTGAGAGAACTCCGCGCGGAGCTCCACCAGTTCTTATGCTGAAGTCGCCTTTGATCCCTCGAGACACGCTGAGCAAACGTTCCTTTGCAGGCGGCCCGGGGATCGGGGCTGGATAAGCCCAGGGAAATGTGACGAGGAAGGGATGAAGGCAAATGATTTCAAAGTCGGCCTCCAGACCCCTCCCTGGGTCGAAACCGACAAGTTCTTGTTCAAGCCGCGTCCAGCCATGGCCACGAGGGGGGCCTCCCCCCCTTCTGCTGGCTGGAACCAATGCTGGGCCACCACAGCTCCCCAGCCGGTTCCAAACTGATCAGATTCCCCCCCAACGTTTCGGGATTGCCCAAACGGTGCGGTGACCACACCGAGTGGTGAGTCAGTGGGGATTCGGAGTCACCGCACAGTTTTGGGAATCGGGTCGATATCCAATGACGTCTCGGGCAACTCGGGCCTCCGAGATCCTAAAACCGCGCGGTGACGGACCGCGCGATGAGGTCCCTGAAGATTCCGAAATCACCACGCGGTCCGTCCCCACACGGTTTTGGGCCCCCGATCCCAGACACGCGATGTCTTCATTCTTTCAATACGCGGTCCCTGAAAGTCCCGACCCTTTCCCCCGGACCAGTTTTCCATCCTGAGTCGCCTGGCGACGGCCCCAGGGCCCGGGGCCCGGCAAGGGCCCCCCGATTCTGTTCACGACGCGAGCACGTCTGGGATCGCCGCCCCTGAGACAAAAAAAACGCCATTATCCTCCTCCTCATCCTCCTCATCCTCCTCCTCCTCCTCCTCCTCCTACTCCTCCTCCGCCTCCTCCTCCTCCTCGTCCGCCTCATCCTCCTCATCCTCCTCCTCCTCCTCCTCGTCCTCCTCCTCCTCCCTCCTCCTCCTCCTCCTCCTTCTACTCCTCCTACTCCTCCTTCTGTTCCTCCATTGAATGACGACGAAGGCGACGCCGACGCCAACGACGCCGACGAACACAACGCCGGGGGAGAAGACAACAACGACGACAGCGATGCCCCCGACGACGACTACGAAGACTGCGACGACGACGACGACGATGACGACGACGACGACGACGATGACGACGCCGCCTCCTCCTCCTCCTCCCTCCTCTCCTCCTCCTCCTCCCTCCTCCTCCTCCGGCCTCCGGCTCTTCCTCCTCCTCCTCTCCTCTCTTCCTCTCCTCTCCTCCTCATCCTCCTCCTCCTCCTCCTCCTCCTCCTCTCCTCCTCCTCCTCCTCCTCCTCCTCCTGCCTCCCCCCTCCTCCTCCCTGGGAAACGACTGCGCCGCGCCGCCTGCGCGGAGGCCGCCGCAGTCGCCCTGGCCACCACTGGCGCCCGCGCGGCTCGGCGCATGGCGGCAGGCGCTCCGCCAGAGACGGGGGGCGACAACGCCGACGGCTGCGATGCCGACGCAGGTGCCGACGACCACGACGACCACCACCACCACCACCACGACGACGACGACGACGACGACGACGACGACGACGACTACCACGACGACGACGACGACGACGACGACGACGACGACGACGACGACGACGACGACGACGACGACGACGACGACGACGACGACGACGACGGTGGCGACGGTGGCGACGGTGGCGACGACGACGACGACGACGACGACGACGACGACGACGACGACGACGACGACGACGACGACGGTGGCAACGACGGCGGCGGCGACGACGGCGACGACAATGGCGATGGTGGCGACGACGACGGACGACGACGACGGACGACGACGACGACGACGACGACGACGACGACGACGACGACGACGACGACGACGACGACGACGGCGGCGGCGGCGACGGCGGCGGCGGCGGCGGCGATGAGGAACTGGTGCTTCAAGCCAGCAGGCTGGCTCAGCTTATGGGAGGAGGGGGACGGGGAGGGGGCGAGAGAGGAGGGGGAGGAGAGGGAGGGGGAGAAGGGACGGGGAGAAGGGAGGGGAGGGGGGTGTAAATGTTGCACGGTTGGCAGGTCCGAACCATAGAACGTGAGGACGCCTCAAGCGAGATCAGCAACTTGAAAACGCACCGGCCTCCTTCTTCTGGCTGTTGCAGAAATTTGGAGCCAATGCGCGCGGCACCAAAGCAAGAGCCACATGTTGAACACCATCGGCCATCCATCCGTGCAACTGCTGCAAGACTTTCAAAACGAGCGTGCGAGGCCCAAGGCGAGAGCCGCGGTCGAAAAATCGCAGGCCCTCGATCCGCGAAGCTGTCAAAATGAATGTGAGTGGCCCCAGGGCGAAAGACGCGTTTGAGAACCACCTCCCTGTCTTGAGCACAATCGCCCACCGTGCCACGAGGCACTGAGCCGAGTGCACTTGGGTCCTCGAGGGCCCTCGAGTCCAAGTTTTGGATACCATGTCAAGGTTCCATGGGCCCCAGCTCGGGATCTTCTTGGGAGGTGTGCGTGTCCCCGCGTGACTTCTCAAGAGGCCAAAAAGCGCTAAGATGGGCCGAGAGGGCCCCAAGAGGTCTCAAAGACGATCCAAGAGGGCACAAGGCACGGCCCAAGAACGCTCCAAGACGCCTAACTAAGACTCAGACTGACTCAAGACGGCCCAAGAGGCTTCCAAGACGGCTCCAGAGTACTCCAAGAGGGTCCGGGGAAGCATAAATCAAGGATGTTACATTGGCGTTTGAAAGATTTTAGCGTTCTCGCCTTTTCGGCCTTCCAACGCTCCATGACGGCCCATGAGGCCCCCAAGAGGGCGTCAAGACGGCCCAAGAGGGCGTCAAGACGGCCAAGCGGCCTACGAGAGGGCCCTCTTGAGCCCCGAAAGCGCGCCTAGAAGGACCCAAGAGGGGGAGCCCGAGCTGTCCTCGGGGGCCTTTCCCAAAAAGATTGCCCCCGAGACCGCCACCAGGCCCACGAAAGCCCCCCAGAAGCGCTCAAGAGGCCTCCACAAGCCCCAAGGAGGCCTCCAGCAGGCCCCGAGAACGCAAGAGGCTTCCAGAAGGCCCCCGGGAGGCATCCCATGAGACCCCAACGGGCATCAAAGAGCCCACAACCTAGGCACGGTGCTGGGATGGGCCGAAAGCAACGATACACATGGTAAAAAAAATCCAACAGAACGCCCGGCCCAGACTACGTCTGGTGGTGCGGCAGGGAGGCTACTTCTCAGCAACTGGGATGGAGCCGGCGACTCCGAAGGGTGTGGTTCGAAACCCGCACCCTGGGGGGCGGGCGAGGACCTCGACGGAGGTCTGCGCCGCGCCCCGAGGAGGCCCGACGAAGGCGACGTGGCGCCCCCCAGGCCCCAACGACACGGATCGCAAGCCGCACCCCCGGCGTGACCACACCCTTGGCAGTCGCGGCGGAGGATGGAGGAGCCGCGGGCGGCCCGGCGCAGTGCGCGGGGCCCGCGCGCGCGGGCCACGGCGTCCTCGAGCGCGGTCAGCATGAAGTAGCTGTTGGCGTACTCGGCCATGAGGATGTGGCCGTACCTTACACAGCCGTGCGCGGGAGTGACCCCGGGCAAGAGTGGCCTGTGGTGCGCGGCTGCAGGGGGCCGCGGGGGGGGAGAGGAGCTGATTCAAGCGCGCAGACCAGCGCTGGGGGACCCCACGTGGGCCCGCACCTGCGGCTACTCTGGCGAAGGATCGCTCTCACGTGCAGCCGACTCCCTCGGCGGCGAGCCCAGGGGGGAAGCGAGAGGGGACAGGCCTCCTGTGCAGGCGGAGGGGCTTCTCAGAAGCCCTCGCGCCTTCTCAGAAGTTTTCTAAGCCTTCTCCGAAGGCGGAGAAGGCTTCTCAGAACGTCCTCCGAGAAGCGTGCGCCCTCTCACTTCCCCCCCAGCGCCCAGCCGAGACGAGGCTGCAGGACCCAGGTTCTGGGACGTCTCTGGAGGCCCTTCTCGGGCCCCGTGGGCACCCTCGTCGCCGCGGCTGGGTTCGGAAGGCCGCCAAAGATGCCCCGGACCCACGGCTCCGCCCTGGCGAGGTCAAGAGCTCCTCCTCATCATCCTGCTCCACCTCCTCCTCCTCCGCCTCCTTCTCCCCCTCCTCCTCCCTCCTCCTCCTCCCCTCATCCTCCTCCTCCTCCTCCTCCTCCACCTCCTCTTCCTCCTCCACCAAGCTCC
The DNA here is from genome assembly GCA_963575745.1 of Prorocentrum cordatum. NCBI lineage: Eukaryota > Dinophyceae > Prorocentrales > Prorocentraceae > Prorocentrum > Prorocentrum cordatum. The sequence continues at coordinate 78,998 of CAUYUJ010002471.1, forward strand.
TCTCCTCCTCCTCATCCTCCTCATCCTCCTCCTCCCTCCTCCCCCCTCCTCCTCCTCCTCCTCCTCCTCCTCCCCCCTCCTCCTCCTCCTCCTCCTCCTCCTCCTCCTCATGTTCCCCCTCTTCCTCCTCCTTTTCTCATACCTGGCCACGTAACGCACCGCAGTCCTGCGCGCGGGGGCTGGTCACGAGGTGGATCGAGGCCCAACTGTGGCGTCGCGAGCCCGACCACAAAAAGTGCAGACCGAGCCGAGCTCTCTGCCCGCGACCCCTGAGCCTGCCTCCTCCCTTCTCGTTCCCCCTCTCCTCACCCGCCGCATTTCCTCCCTCCCCTACCCTCCTCGCACTTCGGTTGCTCGGCGGCCGAGTTCCGCAGCACCCGCTCGGCGACGGCAGGCCAGACGCATGGCAACGAGCAGCAAAAAGCAAGAGAGAAGCCCAGCACGCCTGGAGGGCTTCCCCTCCCCCATCCCTCCCCTTCCCCATCGCTCTGTTTCCCCTCCGCCACAGCCCGAGTCGGGATCCTGACGGCAACGTGCCCTGCGAGGTGAAAGCTGCAAACGCTTGGACGCCTTCGTCCGTGGTGGCGGCGCCGGCCTCGAGCGAAGACATAGCAGCGCCTGCAGGGAGGCGCCAAGCAGAGCGATGGACAAACGGATCGCACAGCTGCCGCTCACCGCAAAATACCCTTTGGACCCCAAGGCGACGGCCGAGCACGAACCGGCACGAGTGCCGCCGTCCACGGGGCACGGCGGATAGACAAGCGCGCTCCACTGCTCGCAGGGGAGCTGCTCGCAAGTGGTCTGGATCCGCCGAGGGGCTCTGCGGTCCATTCCATCGAGGCCGACGCTCGCTTGTCGGACCTTTGCGAGCAGGCGCCCTGCGAGCAGCGGAGCGCGCTCGGTGAGCGGACGGGTGTCGCTCGGGTCCGCCTCGGTGCGGGCGAAACGTGCCTTAAGGACGGGGGGCAAGGACGCAAGACCCTTGGGGGCAAAAGTCGGGACTCTCGGGGGGCGGCGGGCGACCAGCGAGAAACGGCAGAGGGCGGTCCGCAGAGGCAAGGACACGAGGGCACCCTGGACGAAGGCGCGCGTCCCTACTGGGCGCGCCGACTGTACCTGCAGGCGCCGGCGATAATGCGTACCCGAATACCATTTCTCCTCCACACAGTACTGTGGTCCACGAGGTACTCAGCCATCCTGGACCATGCCCTGGGTCTCCACTGGGCCGCGCTGTCAGCACCCGCCTCTGCCTGCAGTCCCTGCCCCTCACTCCACCCCGTGGCCACTCACTCCCTCCCCCATCCCTCCATCGGAACGAAGGATTGCAATCCTTCATCGGGTGTTTTTTGCAATCCTTCATCGGGTTTTGTTGCAATCCTTCGTTTTTTTGCAATCTTTTTTTCCCCCCCATCCCTCCGCCTCGTCCTCCCCTCATCAAGGTCCACCCCCGCGATGCCCTGCGATGTGCTCTGGAGCCCGCTCTGGACAGGGATTCGAGGCGAAGCCAGCCGCGGCAACGAGGGACCCTTCGAAGCAGCAGAGGATGCTTGCTCTTCGATCGAAGGATTGCAAAAAAAAAAAAAAAAAAACCTTGAACGAAGGATTGCAAAAAAACCCTTCGACGAAGGATTGCACAAAAAAACCTTCAATCCTTGGTTTTTTCTGAAATCCTTCAATCCTTGGGTTTTTTGCAATCCTTCGCTCTCTCTGAGGAGCAGGGCGGCCCTGACCAGATCAAGGAGGTCACAACAGCCACCGCCAACACGACAACGGCATCGGCGCCGACGGGGACGATGCGGACGACGGCGACGGCGACGACGGCGGCGGCGTCGGCAACGCTGCAGAAGGGGGGAGGAACTCCATGAGCAGCGACCGCGAGGTCTCCCAGTCGGCGTGCAGGAAGCGGTCGAAGATCGCCCTCAGGGCCAAAACGAGCGCCGCGCGGCGGCGATCACGGCCACGGCGACGGCGACGGCGACGGCGGCGGCGACGGCGACGACGACGACGGCGACGGCACGACGACGAGAGGCTGAAGCTGCAATGTCCCTCGCGAAACGTCGAGCACGTGTCCCGCCAGCACGCAGCCATGACGTCTGGGCTTCGTAGTAAAAACACGAAGCACGCACACATATACACACACACACCACGAACGCGCGAGCACTTTCATCGCGCCTCGGGTCCCAGAACCCCCTCTCGCGCATCGGGCTGGCCACAGAAATGCACCCGCGTGGAGATGGGGCCCGAAGCTGCGGAGGTGATTTCATCACGGCGCTGGTTTTCGTTCACGGCGTCGGACGTCGGAGACAAGGCGCAAAGGCACGTATGCCGTAGACACCACCGATGTTTGCCTGGCCAAAGCCATTCGGGGCCATGGCATGGTAGAGGGTCTAGGCTAGTAAAACGAAACCATTCATGTTGGCCAGCCTGGACCCCGAACAGCTCCCCAGCCAGAGCTTGCCTCTGTCAGGGTCCTAGCGGATTCACATGTTTAGGTGAGGTATGGCGCCAGTTTCGGCGGCACGCCCGGGTGCCCAAGTGCCCGGGTGACCAGGTGCCCAGGTGCCCAGGTGCCGAGGTGCCCGGTAGCACCATAGCCATATAGCCCTATAGCCTTATAGCACTATAGCCCTATAGGCCTGATAGCCCTATAGCCCTGTAGCCCTGATGGCCCTATAGCCCAATAGCTCTATAACCCAATAGCCCTAGAGCCCTCTAGCCCTGTAGCCCTGTAGCCCTCATAGCCCTATAGCCCTATAGCCCAATAGCCCTATAGCCCTATAACCTTATAGTCTTATAGCCCTATAGCCCTATCGCCCTATAGCCCTATAGCCCTACAGCGCTATAGTCCTAGAGCCCTAATCCTATAGCCCTATAGCCCTATAGCCCCATAGCCTTATTGCCTTATAGCCTTATAGCCCTATAGCCCTATAGCCCTATAGCCCCATAGACCTATAGCCCTTAAAAGATTATGATTATTTGTTATCCTGATCATTAAAGATATGTGCTTCTAGCAGCACATGCTGTGCCATCTAAGTGGAGCAATCTATGTGGCGGAGTATACGTGGTGCGATCTATGTTGCGCAGTACATATTGTGCACTAGATGTATTGCAACACATGTTGTGGTACAATAAATGTGCTGCAAACTATGTTGTGCAAACTCTGTTGTGAAAAAGATGCGCACACACACACACACACACTGCACTGTCGCTTCGCGCCCTGCACTTTGGTCCTTGAAGTCTGGCATGCAGGAAGGAGGGCAATAAGGTACAACGGAGCATTTAGCGATAATTCGTGACTGTCCTTTCTGGCATCGTCGTTATAGTAACGTTATTCGAGATCCTTCCCTCCTGATTCCTTTTCCTCTTCCTCGTTCTCGCCCCACTCTGCGAATTTGCCCCCATTCTCAGCTCGTTCTGCGGAGGCTCATCCTAAAAGAGCCTTTTATAAGCTCTCCCCGAAAGACCGGGTCACGATTTGGAATGATTCGGGAAGCGTGTTAGGGCCATCCTGGGCCGTCATGGGGTTCTCTTCGGGCCATTTTGGGGCCCTGTTGGGCTGTCTCGAGATTCCTTTCGGACTGCCTCGAAGCCCTCTTGGTTAAATTGGGATGATTATCTGGCCACCTGGGCGGTCTTGGACACCAAGACACCCGGAAGACCGAAGAACTTAGCATTCCCAACACCATACAAAAATCATCGGAAATTCCTGTTTCCTGCGTTTCGAATGCCTCTTGAGATCCTTGCTTTCGGTCGTTTTCGTGAGTTTAGTGGGTGTCTGGGGCCTCTCTGCGCTGTCGCGAGGCCATCCGGCCGCCCTCCTGACCTATTTGGGCCCGTTGCCCGGGCTCAGCAAAAGCTTCAGGAGCCCCAGAAAGCACACCAGGACCAAGAATCCGGAGGGGTCCCGGTCAGGGGGGGGTCGAGGGTCTCAGAGTTTCAAAATATAGAGAAAGGAATACGGTGCAAACTACGCGATGCAATAAATATAATGCAATCTATGCGGCGCAATTGATTTTAGAAACGGACTTGACACATTCCATGTTTTTGCAAACATCCCACCCACCCACCCGCACAATGGTTTGCAAAACCCATGCGGTGGCTATTGCGATGCATGCTTGGCGTTGGCTGGTGCATGTCGGTGGCGGCGCCAAAGCACGCGCGCGCAGCGGCCAGCTAGTTTGGCGCGACCGGCGCGGCCGCGGTGGCGCTGACCGCTGGGCACATCCCAGCGGGCACTTCACTGCGAGTCGGCGACTTGGTCGGGCGCGGTATCATGGCAACGTCGACAACAATAGACACGATGATGATAGTAGCGATGCCGGTGACGATGTTGACAACGACGACGGCGCGGCCAGTGCGGGCGCTGATGCTGATAACGCCGACGACGATGACGGCGTCCTCAGATCGGTGATGAAAGTTTTGGAAAGAGTTCGACATGCGCGCGCGGCCGACGCGCGAGAGTGGCCCGCATGGTACTATTTGACACGGATCGCGCCCCCCACCCAACACGCGCGCAAGGGCGTGCGGATGATGTCGGCATGCGGCGCCAGAGGCCCGTTTGGCAAAATTCTATGAAAATAGTGGAGAACTTATGGTTTTGGCTGAATTCATGAAAATGCTGAGAACCACAAGGTTTTCTTAAGAATTCGCAAGAGCGCGCGCGCAAGCTTTCTTTGAAAATCCGCGTTGCGAAACAATGTGTTTTGATATGTTCTTGGGGCGTTCGATTTTGAAATCCGCACGAAGCATGAAGCTGTTGAGCGATTCCGGCACCCACGCGCGACAACGCGCGCGCACTTCTACTCATTTTCTCGATTTCGATAAACGAATGCGCGCGCTGTTTTTTTGTTGCGGCGAGGGGGGGATACCGGCTGGGCTGGGATGATACGAATTCATACGTAGGATGGACGATGAGGCAGAATCAAATGAAAAAGAGGGTGGATAATCCTGGGGCGTGGGGGGGGGGGGCAGAGTCCATTCTCTACGTAGAAAGGAGACTTTTCTTGCGGAACTACACACAACACACCCGCAATTTGTCTTACAAAAAAGAGAGCGGCGGCGATTGCCATGACGGCTTGGCGTTGGCTGGTGCATCTCTGCGGCCAGCTACCTCGGAGCGACCGGCGCGGCCGTGGTGGCGCTGACCGCTGGGCGCATCCCAGCGGGCACTTCACTGCGAGTCGTCGGGCGCGGTATCATTACAATGTCGACAAAGGTACACACGATGATGACAATAGCGATGCTGGTGAAGATGTTGACAACGACGACGGCCAGCAACGGCGCCGACGCCGATCAAGCCGACGACGACGACGGCGCCCTCGCGTCGGCGATTAGGGTTCTGGATGGAGTCCGACACGCGCGCGCGGCCGACACGCGAGAGCGGCCCGCCCGAATGGCGTCATTTGACACGGATCGCGCTCCCCCCCCCCAGCACGCGCGCAGGGGCGCTCGAATGCTTCGGGCGCGCGGCGCGAGAGGCCCGCCTGGCAAAATAGAATGTCGGAAAACTACCGCTTTCCCAAAATTCGCAAGAGCACGAGCGCAGGTTTTCCTTGAAAACTGCTGCTGCCAAACCATATGTTTTCATGTGGTTTCGCAACGCTCAGTTTTCAAATCCGAAAACGAAACCCAAGGTTTTTGACGGAGTTCGGCATGCGCAAGCGACGACGCGCGCGAGTGCACTTCGCCCTAATTACCCGTTGCAACGATTCTCGCGGCAGCACGCGCGCAGGGGCGCTCGACCGATCTCGACGTGCGCGCGAGAAGCCTGTTCGGTAGCATTTAAATTAAAAGTTGAAAACCCTTCTATTTCTATTAGAATCCGCCAGAGCGCGCGCGCAAGTTTTTTTGAAAACCCCCGATGCGAAACTATGAGTTTTATATGTTTTGGGACGCTCGATTTTGAAATCCTTCAGAAACCCGAGGCGCTTGAAAGATTTCGGCGCGCGCGCACCAATGCGCGCGCGCGAACTTCGCCCCATCCGTTGCATGGGATTCCTGGGAACTGGCAACGATTGACACACGAGCACGCGCATAATATCAGTTACAAAGGATGGCGGGCGGCGTCGATACTGGCCTCCCGGGATGGTCCGAGCTCATATCTAGGATGCATGATGGGGCAGAATCAAACTAAAATTTCGACGCGACAATAGCGCGGATAACCCAGGGGAACCTCCTCTAAGAAAAGAAAGACTGAATTTCTGTTCGCACCGCATTGCGAACTCCACTGCCCGCGCAATCACCCCGCCCACCCACCCGCAACTCGGTTTTCAAAACCCACGCGACGGCCACTGCGATGAGCGCGTGGCTCTGGCTGGTGCATCTCTGCGACCGAACTAGCCCGAGCATGCTCGAGCGCGCAGCGGCCGGCTAGTTTGTCGCGACCGACGCGGCCGCGGCGGCGCTGACCGCTGAGCACATCCCAGCGGGCACTTCACTGCGAGTCGGCGACTTGGGCGAGCGCCGCACCATGGCAACGTCGACAACGGTAGACACGACGAGTATACTAGCGGTGCGGGCAACGATGATGACAGCGGCGACGGCACGACCAGCGACGGCGCCAATGCTGATCACGCGCCGACGACGACGAGGGCGCCCTTAAGTCGGCGATGAAGGTTTTGGAAAGAGTTCGACATGCGCGCGCGGCCGACGCTCGAGAGTGGCCCGGATGGCGTCATTTGGCACGGATCGCGCCCCACCCCCACCCCAAACACGCGCGCAGGGACGCTCGAATGATTTCGGCATGCGGCGCGAGAGGCCCGTTCGGCACAATTCATTGCACATGTCGAGGGAATGTTTGTTGTAGAAAATGGAAAAAATTCAAGAGCACGCGACGACGCGCGCGGGTACACTTCGCCCAACTGTTCGCAAAAAACTCTTGAAGACTGATGATTTGTGATAAACGCGACCGCGCGCACAATATATTTTGGAGAGGGGGGTGTCGATACCGTTTGGGCTGCGATGGTACGAATTTATACTTAGGATGGACGATGGGGCAGGATCCAGTGTAAACTGCAGTACGACAAAAGGAACGGATAACCTTGGCGGGGTAGAATCTGATTCCTTTCAAGAAAAGGAGAACTGATTTTTGTAAACAAGCTGACATATTACACGCTCTTGAAGACATCCCACCCACCCGCCAGCAACTTGGGTTGTAAAACCCATGCGGCGGCGATTGCGATGAGCGCTTGGCGTTGGCTAGTGCATCTCTGCGGCCGCGCCAGCCAGCGCACGCTCGCGCGCACAGCGGCCAGCTAGCTTGGCGCGACCGACGCGGCCGCGGTGGCGCTGACCGCCGGGCACGTCCCAGCGGGCACTTTTTGCGCGAGTAGGTGACTTGGGCGGGCGCGGTATCATGACAATGCCGACCGACAACGGTAGATACGATTATGAGAATAGCGATGATGGCGACGATGGTGGCGATGACGACGACAAGGACAATGACGGCGCCGATGTTGGTCACGCCCGCCGACAACGATGACGATGTCCTCGCGTCGGCGATGAAGGTTTTTGAAGGAGTTCGGCATGCACGCGCGCCCGAGGCACGAGAGAGGCCCGCTTAGTATTATTGAATCGCGTCGCTCATTCCGCCGGCCCATATTGCGCGCCGTTGTCGACTGACCGAGTGGTCTTTCGCGGTGCGGAGCTGCAGGGGCGGCGGCTGCTTTTATCAGGCTTTGCATTCGGCAGTTGAGGCTTCTTGGTGGCCGCTGGGGGAGTCTTGAACGCGTCGCGAGCCGTCTGGAAGCGTTTTGCCTATGGGGACTCTTTCGGGAGGCCTCTTGGTGGCCTCTTGGGGGCTCTTAAACGCGTCGGGTCGATGGCACTTGCTTGCGAGCTCGTGTGGGCCTTTCGGGGGCCTCCTGAGGGCCTGTTGAGAGCCTTTTGGGGCCTCCTAGGGGCCTCTTGGGGACTCCCGGGGGCTTCTTCGGGCCGAGGGCTCGAAATGTTGTTTCGGGTTCCCCTCCTGAGACCTCTCTGGAGGCGTATTCGGGGCCTCCTTGGGCCGTCTTGGAGACCTCTTGGGCCGTCTTGGAGCCCTCTTGGGCCGCCTTGGGGACCTCTTGGCCTCTTGGGGGCCTCTTGGGGGCCTCTTGGGCCGTCTTGGGGCGTCGGGAAGCCGAAAAGGTGGAAACGCCAAAATCTCTCCAAAGCCTAAGGAAAGGCAATGACGTTTGCCTCTGGGGGCCCTTTTGAGAGTGCTCCTGGAGGCATCTCGGGCCGTCTGGGGGCCATCTTGGGCGTCTTGGAGCGCTGTTGTGGCATCTCGGAGCTCTCTTGCATCATCTTGAGGGGCTCCTGGCGGCCCCTTGGCCTTTCTTGGGGCTCCTCCGGGGGCGGCGCCCGGGAGGGAAACCATCCCTGACCCGAGTCGCCCGGGACCTGCCCCGGGCACTTCTCGTCCAGGGACCCCCCGGGGGTCGCCCCGCGCGCGCGAAGCAGAATTATTGCAAAGCAGATCCCGGAAGTCTCGGCACGCCTCTGGCCCGTTCGGCCTGCGAATCTGACGCGGATCGCGCCCCCCTCCCGGCACCCGCGCAAGGGCGTTCGAATGAGTTCGACACGCGGCGCGACAGGCCAGCTTGACAGAGTTTGATCAAAATGCTGGGCACCGCAAGACCGCGAGCGCAGGTTTCTTTGAAAACTGCTGTTGCATAAACATGTGCTTTGATATGTTTTCGGGGCACTCGTATTTGAAATTCCTACTGACCCTAAGGCTTTTGAAGGACTTCGGCAGGCGCCCTCGACGACACGCACGTGTGCACGTCGTCCCTTTTCTTGCAAGGCGTTCTTGCGACAGCACGCGCGCAAGGACGTTCGAGCGATTTCGACACGCGCGAGCGAGAGCCCGTTTAGCAGCATGTTATGACAATGTTGGAGAAACCGACGGCTTCCTTAAGAATTCGCTAGAGCGCGGGCGCAGGTTGTTTTTTTGAAAACCATTGTTGCGAAACCATGTATTTTTACATGTGTTCGTGACTCTCGCCTCTTAAGAAACCTGAGGTTTTTGAGCGATTCCGGCATGCGCGCGCCACGACGCGCGCGTGTGCACTTCGTCCCGTTTTTTTTGCCAGGGATGTTTGATAATCGAATGTGCGCGCGTAGTGCTTTTTGCAGAGGATGAAGTGGGCGAACTCTGGCCTGACTGGGATGGTATGAACTCATGGACAAAATGAACAAGGAGGCAGACTCATGTGTAAATATGCGCGAGGCTGGCCCGATAAGTCCAGAGGGATGATGGGGGTGGAATCTCATTTCTCCTAATATACGTTGTGCAATAATGTGGTGCACGGGTGCCTCGTGCGGACTCACTCACCTAATTACCAAGCCTTCTGAAGGCCCGCCCCTTCTCACTTGCTCCGTCGCTCGCTGCCGACATTGGGCCCGCACCAAAGAACACTCTAGCGAAAGGTCACTTTGAACCGTCGGTTGGAAGAAGCAGGTAGAAACATGAAGCAGGAAAACGGCTCAAGAAGATTGGGACCAGGCGCCCCCAGAGAAGAACACAACGCAGCAAAAGCAGATCGACTCTCCAAGTAGGAAGGCGCTTGAAGTACAGTTAGACTTGATTGGGCCAGACACGCAAGAGGACACACGACCCTTGCGAGGGCCACTTTGCTATAGGAATGGAGGAAGCATTGGTCGCGAGACACAGGACACAAGGACACAAGGGCATCCCTGATTTAGCAGGGTCGACCTACTAATCAGGGCCGACTGTAGATTGGGGTCTGGGAATCCAAACAGACCTACCTTCGACGACCGGAGTGTACTTCCAGGGCGGCCGAGAGGGGGGCGTCCAAGAGGGGGACAGCAGCATGTGCCCGGCCCAGGGGAAGGCCGGGAACGCATTCAAATAAGAAGAGGCGCCATGAAATCTTGGAGACATCATGGCACCCGCCATGACATCCAAACCCCCTAGCCGTCCTCGTCCTCCCCCCCTCCTCCTCCTCCTCCTCCTCCTCCTCCTCCTCCTCCTCAATGAGGGGAGCGGGGTCTCAAGACGGCTAGGGTCAATCAAGCACCTCTTGCTGAGCACAGCGCAACCATCCAGCTTTCGACGCGCGAAGACCGCTGGAAACCGCCAAAGGCTGCCGAGAAGCCGCCGAAGACCGTCAGCGGACGCCGAGGACCGCCGAAAGCCGCCCGAGGACCGCCGAAGGCCGCCGACGGCCGCCAAGGAGCGATGGGTACCAAGGGGCGAATGGCCACGGCGTACCTCGGAAGCTCCAGGTGCGTCTAGATGGATGAGAAGATCAGCCTGCGACGAACGACGCCTCGTCTTCACGTCTGCCGTCTTCGTGGATGCTCCTCCTGAATGTCGGTTCCTCCTCCTCCTCCTCCTCCTCCTCCTCCTCCTCCACCTCCTCCTCCTCCTCAGTCCTCCTCCTCCTCCTCCGCCTCCTCCT
>CAUYUJ010002472.1:0-5000 GCA_963575745.1 Prorocentrum cordatum
GCCTCCTTCATCCTCCATCTCCATCCCTTGTTTCTTCTCAACCAGCTTTCCTCCACTCCTCCTCCTCCCTCCTCCTCCCTCCTCCTCCTCCTCCTCCTCCTTCCTCCTCCTCCTCCTCCTCCTCCTTCCTCCTCCTCCTCCTTCTCCTCCCTCCTCCTCCTCCTCCTCCTCCTCCTCCTCCTCCTCCTCCTCCTCCTCCTCCTCCTCCTCCCTGCCGCACCACCCGGCGGGACTCTCCACGGCGGGGTGGGCGCTGCGCCCGAGCTCCCCGCACCGTCTGCGGTATTCGGAGCCCGAGGCTCCCAGGTGTACGCGGAGTGGAAGCGGGTCCTGCTCAAGAGGGGGCGCTCGCCCTGGCGCCGCGCCCACTCGTCTGAAAAACTGCAAGCGGTTGCACTGAAGGGGCCCTGGGACACACAAACAAAAATACACACAAGTGACAGGATTCCCCTTATTTCCCTATATTTTCTGGGTTATTGGCTTCCCCCCCACTTCCCATATTTCCCCATCTTTTCCTGGGAGTCGACGATTGCTTGTGTGTGTGTGTGTTTTCCCCTCCTGATACACGGATGAAGGGCGGGCCGTTTTCAGAAAAGCGATCTCGCCCTGGCGTCCCGCATACTGGTCTTCGGGCACTGCCAACATTTGAGCGGAGGGCGTGCGGGTCGTTTTCCACACTGCCTTTCGCTTTGCCGCAACGCACTCTCGACGTAGACATGTCAAGTAATGTACGGATGAGGGGCGAACCGTTTTCAAAATAGGGCTCTCGCAGTGGCGCCGCGCACACCTGTCTCAAACAATCGAACAGTCACACGCATGGAGGGCGGTCCCTCTTCAAAATGAGGCTCCCGCCTAAGACCTCACACGCACTTCTCAGCACACTCGCACAATGGTGCAAGCGTTGCGCGGATGGAGGGCCGCTCCTTTTCGAAACGGGGCTCTCGCTTGAGACCTCGGCAGGTGATACATGGGCAGGAGGGTCACATCGTGCAACGACGACACGGATGGATATTATATCTGGGCAGGAGGGTAACATTGCGCAACAACTATACGGATGGATGGCGGGCCCTTTCCGAAATGGGGCTCTTGCTTGAGCGAGTGCAACAGGTGCACACGGATGCAGGGCGGGCCCTTTTTTCAGAGCGGGGGTCTGCCGGCGTTTGACTACCTACCAGACCACCCCAACCTGGCCCGACGATCCCAATTTCGGGTTGGGAGGGGGAGCGGGGTCCAAGCTATTTTTGTTGTTCACGATTCCCCGACCCTCCCCCACTAGACATGGAGGGCACATTGAGGCCTTCGGATTGGGTTGGGGTGGTTTGGTGGGTGGTGAGCGGTTGCGCATATATGTCCTCGGACGTCCTGGCCCTCACCTTGCCGCAGTCCTGAGGCCCGCGGGGGGGTCGTCGTCTTTCAGGGGAGGCGCTCCGCGCCGGGGACCCAGATGCTTTGCAAGGGACTAATAAAAGGGGACTTTGGGCGGGAAGGTGTATTGCAGCATCGTGGGCACATTTTGGGGTAACTTTGGTCCTCCTCCTCCTCCTCCTCCTCCTCGCGCCTCCTCCCTCCTCCAAAAGGTGAGAGGTCCCTTGGAGGTGGCATGGCCCGGGGCTGCGCATGGACACAGCCCCTGGGCGCCGCCCCTCCTCCTCCTCCTCCTCCTCCTCCTTCTCCTCCTCCTCCTCGTCCTCGTCCTCGTCCTCCTCCTCCTCCTCCTCCTCGTCCTCGTCCTCCTCCTCCTCCTCCTTCTCTTCCTCCTGCCCCTCTTCCTCCCCCTCTTCCTCCTCCTCTTCCTCCACCTCCTCCTCCTCCTCCTCCTCCTCCTCCTCCTCCTCCTCTTCCTCCTCCTCCTCGCCCTCAGAGCCCAGGCCCTGCGACCCGCAGCCCGCGGCATGGTGCAGCCGCTTCGGCCGATCTCCTGTTGCTCCATCGCCCTTCGGAGCAGGACTTGCCCTCCGTGCGAGCACGCGGGCCGATGACTCGCCAGCGCGCCGGGACAAGGAAAGGGTGCTCCCGCAGACTCCGGAGCGGAGCCGTCGGGCTCCGCCTCAGGATGGCTCCCCTTCCACCCCACGGTCCTGCCACCGTTTACCCGAATTGCACTGGCTCCTCGTCTTTCTCCTGGCTCGCCAGCGAGTTGCGCGGCATCTTCGCAGTGACAGAGAAAATGCGGAGGCAGTCGAGAGGCAAGAGAAAAGAAGATGGCCCGCACGCGTGCCCGGAGGGTTCTGAGCGGCGATGAGCGGCGGCCTCGATTGGGCATAGCCCTGAGACAGTGCGTCTCCTGCTGCCCCTCCTGCTCCTCCATCCCTCTTCCTTACAGATAATTTTCCCTGTCGCACCCCAAGACGGGTATGTAAAGCGAGCCGGGCGTTTTGCCTGAGACTTCCTCACCATTGATGTTCCTGAAGCTTGAAGCTTGCAACTGCTTTGCGAATGGAGGGCGGGCCGTTTTTCTCTGTGGCTCTCGCCTTAGCGCATGGAAGGGCGGATCGTTTTCACCATGTGGCTGTCGCCTTAGCGACGGGTGCATTCGTCTTACAAGTTGGTGAGAGCTTCCCTTCAAATTTGGCTCTCGCCTTTAGCGCCGGGCACACTTGTCTCAGAAGTTTGTCAGCAGTCTCACAGCTTCTTGTAGCTGGCGTCCAGAAACGGTGTTCTGGCCAGATGCCGTATGATCACGGCACAACAGTCACGTTGTTCCGCTGCGTTGCAGTCCCAGGAACGGTGCTCTGGCACGGTGGATTTTTTTCCAATGGATTGTCTTCCAACGGGAGTCTTCCCGCAGTGGAAATAAATCGTTAGAAGAGTCTATGAAGAGGGAGCTTGAAGGGTTTCTTGCAAGAGTGTTGGTGAGTATTGAATGTGCACTGGTCCTCCTCCTCCTCCTCTTCCTCCTCCTCCCCCGTGGGGGTCCTGAGCATCGGGAACGACAGGCTGTTATCCTCGCGGAGGAAGGCGTCCAGATCCTGAGGCACCCTCACACTCCCTCCCCTCACCACCCCCTCACCCTCCCTTCGTCCTCCCTCTCTCTTCCTCCTCCTCCTCCTCCTCCTCCTCCTCCTCCTCCTCCTCCTCCTCCTCCTCCATCTCTCCTCCTCCTCCATCTCTCCTCCTCCTCCTCCTTCCTCCTCCCCTCCACCTCCTCCTCCTCCTCATCCTCCTCCTCCCTCTCCTCCGCCCTCTCCTCCTCTCCTCCCTCCTCCTCCTCCTCCTCCATCCTCCTCCTCCTCCTCCTCCTCCTCCTCCTCCTCTCTCACTCCCTTCTCCTCCTCCTCCTCCTCTCCTCTCCTCCTCCTCCTCCTCTCCTCTCCTCCTCCTCCTCCTCCCTCCTCCTCCTCCTCCTCCTCCCCCCTCCTCCTCCTCCTCCTCCTCCTCCTCTCCTCCTCCTCCTTCCTCCTCTCCTCCTCCTCTCCTCTCCCCTCCCTCCCTCCTTCCACTCCCCCTCCGTTGAAGACGCAACCAAAACGAATGTGGAATCAGAGCCGTAGGAAGCGGAAGTCTCCGAGAGCTGGCGGGCTTGACGGATGCACTGGGCGCCGCGGCAGTTCCAGAGCGGTGCGGTCTGAAACGATCTGGGAGCGTCCCGCGTGGCTCTGGACCCATCTGTCTTCAACCAGACCTGTGCGACAAGTCACGCTCCGCCTCTTCCTTTCTCTGCTCCTCCCTTTCTCGGCGGCATTGCACATCGCCGGGGCGTCCAAGTCCTGTATTTACGCCTCCGTCGTGGTCCATCCTCCTGCTCCCTCCTGATCCCCTCTCCACCTTATCCATGCCCCCCTTATCCGTGTCAACCTCTTCGATGACTCAGAGAAGCGCAATCTCCAAGTCTTGAACAGGGACCGGCCGTCCCGGCACTCCTATAGTCCTACCATGGAGTGTCCTTAGAATCCAAACATGTTCTAAGAACAAAAACAATGTTCTTAGAACATAAGCCCGGTGTGGTGAAACAAGACAGTCCCGGTCAGAAGCGTTCTACGTAAGAACACTTCGTGGGAACCACAAAAAGTTCTTTGAGCATTGTTTGGTAGGGCTACAGGCACGCCGGGACGCTTCGCCCCTGCTTGAAAGTCCCCTTGGCACCTCCGTGGCGCTCGCTGCACGGCGGGCGCGCGTCCCGCGGCCGGAGCCCGGAGCTGCCCCGGAGAGGAGGCGCGACCGACGCATAGATTCGCAGCGCGCGGTGCCGACACGCGCGGCAGCCATCGCGCGCGCGCCCTGGGAGCGCCTGGGAGCGCCGGGGAACGCCTGGGGGCGCCTGGGGGCGCCTGGGGGCGCTTGCGGGCGCCTGGGAGCGCCTGGGAGCGCCTGGGGGCGCCTGGGAGCGCCTGGGGGCGCCTGGGAGCGCCTGAGGGCGCCTTGGAAAGCCTGGGTGCGCCTGGGAGCGCCTGGGAGCGCCGGCGCCGGCGGTGCGGAAGTACTTTTCAGTCAGCGGCCGCAGGCGAGCGCGCCACCGGCGAGTCGAGCCAAAGCGGGCCGCCCAAAGACGAATGAACCTAGAGCGGTGGGCCGGAGCCTCACGCGGCACCTCGGCGGGCAGGCAGGCGAGTGGAGGGGTGCTGGCGGCGGCTGCCAGCGGTGCGGAAGTACGCGAAGCGCATGAGCTTCGAGCGGAGGTCGAGCGCCTCAAGGGCGAGGTCCCAGGCTGCGTGCGCTGCCAAATCATCCTCTCCAGTCCTGCTCGGGTGCCTCGGGCTGAAGAAGCTGGTCGAGGCCCTCACGTCCTCCACCACCCTCCTGTACTTGCATGGTTTGTGAAGCCCCTCTGGCTCTGGAAGAAGAAACTGTGCGCCATGCCGCTGCCGAAAAGGTTTGTGCCGAGGGCGAGAAGGATGTGCGCAGAGCTCGCCGCGAGACTGAGACAAATGGCCGCCGCCCCGCCCCTGCAGCGGCGCGCGTCAACCACCGCGAGTTGTTCCCCCCCAAACCTTGAAAGAATTAGCGGTAGCGACGGCTTCCCAAACACAAATCCAGAGGATCAGAACACTGCAAAACAAACT
>CAUYUJ010002472.1:15000-89373 GCA_963575745.1 Prorocentrum cordatum
AGTCGTAGTAGTCGTAGCCGTCGTAGTAGTAGTCGTAGTTGTAGCAGTAGTAGTAGCAGTAGCCGTAATAGCAGTTGTGGTAGTAATCGTAGTAGTAGAAGAAGTAGTTGTAGTAGTAGTAATAGTAGTAGCAGTAGTAGTAGTAGTAGAAGAAGAAGTTGTAGTCGGAGTCACAATCGTCGCAGTAGTCATAGTAGTAGTCGTAGTAGTAGCCGTAGTAGTCGTAGTCGTAGTCGTAGTCGTAGTAGTAGTAGTAGTAGTAGTAGTCGTAGTCGTAGTAGTCGTCGTAGTAGTAGTCGTAGTCGTAGTAGTAGTAGTTGCAGTAGTCGTAGTAGTAGTGGCAGCAGTAGTAGTAGTAGTAGTAGTAGTATTAGTAGTAGTCGTTGGAGAAGTCTTAGTAGTAGTAGTAGTAGTAGTAGTCGTAGTAATTCTAGTAGTAGTGATCGTAGTTGTAGGACTAGTAGTAGTAGTCGTGGTAGTAGTCGTCGTAGAGTAGTAGTAGTAGTAGTAGTAGTAGTAGTAGTAGTAGTAGTAGTCGTAGTCGTAGTAGTAGTAGTAGTAGTAGTAGTAGTAGTAGTAGTAGTAGTAGTAGTAGTAGTAGTAGTAGTAGTAGTAGTAGTAGTAGTAGTAGTAGTAGTAGTAGTAGTAGTAGTAGTAGTAGTAGTAGTAGTAGTAGTCGTAGTCGTAGTAGTAGTAGTAGTAGTAGTAGTAGTTGTAGTAGTAGTAGTAGTAGTCGTAGTAGTAGTAGTAGTAGTAGTAGTCAGTAGTAGTAGTAGTAGTAGCAGTAGTAGTAGCAGTAGTGTAGTAGTCGTAGTAGTAGTAGTAGTAGTAGTAGTAGTAGTAGTAGTAGTAGTAGTAGTAGTAGTAGTAGTAGTAGTAGTACTAGTAGTAGTAGTAGTAGTAGTAGTAGTAGTAGTAGTAGTAGTAGTAGTAGTAGTAGTAGTAGTAGTAGTAATAGTAGTACTACTATTACTACTACTACTACTACTCGTAATAGTAGTGGTAGTAGTAGTCATTTTGGCAGTAGTAGTAGTAGTAGTAGTAGTAGTAGTAGTAGTAGTAGTAGTAGTAGTAATCGTAGTAGCAGGAGGAGGAGGAGGAGGAGAAGGAGGAGGAGGAGGTGGAGGACCCCCTCCCCACGCCTCTTATGGCAGTGGTGGCGGAAAACGCACATGACAGAGAGAGGAGAGGGGAGGCGAGACGGACGGAGGAGGCAGCAGTGCCCTCTCTTCGAACACGAGACTGGGCGGCGCGCCCGGAAGGGGGGGAAGTGAGAAGGGGGCGGGCCCTCTCGGAAAGCTCGGAAGTCCTCTGGCCTCAGCTGCTCCGATACGCAACACGCAACACGTAGCGCATTGATACAAAACTCAACACGTATACTGAACACGTACAGTTTAAGCACGGACGTTCTGATCACGGCACGTGTTACGTTGCAAAACGTGCGCATCAGAGCAGCTAAGCCTGTGGCCTTCTAAGAAGCTTTCTAGGCTTTCCCCGAAGGCACAGAACGCCTCTCCGAGCTTCTCGCTTTCCCCCCTCGCTCGCCGCCGAGAGACAGGACGAGAACCCCAACACAGGATCAGGAGAGCCCGGAATCGAATCGAGAAGTCGGATGGGCGATCGGAACGAATCGGATCGGCGGAAATCGGCAGCCGAGTCGGGAGAAGTCGAATCAGCGGATATCGGCATGCTAGAAGGCCTCCATGAAGAGATCGGAATCCAAATCGGGATCCCAAGTCGAATCGAATCGGAATCGGACACCGTCGAGATCGAATCGAACCGAATCGGAGGAATCGACACGAGCCCTGCCCCCCTCGCTCGCCGCCGAGAGACAAGACGAGAGACCCGACGCAGGATGGCTGGGAACTGCTCCTGAGCCCGGCTCCGGGACGGCGCTCTTGCCAGACTTGGGCGTCGCTTACTGGCAGGGCTGGACCTACACAAACATTGTTTTTCGCTTGTTTTCGTTCATGCTTTTCGTCTTGCTCTCCCTGCTTTCCTGTGCCTCCCTGCCAAAACGAAAACCAAAACACAGCCGAAGCCCAGCAAACCAACGTTTAGATCCAGCCCTGCTTCCTGGTGGGGGGGCGACAAAAATAGGGGGGGGAATAGCGGTGCACTTCTCGGGCCCCGCAGGCCCTCCTTGGGGCCTTAAGAGGTCCCCCGTGGAGGGGCCCCAGTATGCCCCTTTGCTGCAGCCCTCCCCTCCTCCTCCTCCTCCTCCTCCTCCTCCCCCTCCTCCTCCTCCTCCTCCTCCTCCTCCTCCTCCTCCTCCTCCTCCTCCTCCTCCTCCTCCTCCTCCTCCTCCTGGCTCGACACGCAGACTGAAAACGTAATTAGGCATTGACGCCACACGCTCGCCACAGCGTCGGCCAGAGCGCTGCGCCGACACGCCACGCGTTGACACGGACGTCACGAGCACGGCACGCGTTGCGCTTCGAGACCGGCGCATCGAGGCAGCTCAACTGACGACCTACCGGACCACCCCAACCCAACCCGAAGACCCGAATTTCGTGTGGGTGTGTGGGGGGGACACAGGGCAGGTTTTAATACATAGGATTTTGTAATACATGGGAATTTTAACACATTATGAATTTACGAATAAATCATGGCATGAATTCATCATTGCTTGTAATACTAAAATTCTTTATTTTTAATACATGATCCGCACGCGGAGCATGTATTAAAAACGGCACAGTACTGCCTTCATGTCTGTTTTTCCATGTTCCTCGACCCTCCCCCCCCCACCTGGAAATGAAGGGGGGCAAATATCGAGGCTTTCGGGCTGGGTCGGGGTGGCTTGGTGGGTGGTGATCAACTGGGAGCTGCTCCTGGGCCCGGCTCCAGGACGGCGCTCTGGCCAGCCGCTCTCGGGGGGGGGGGGAGAGAGCGCGGCCGCGGCGACGGGGAGCCCCCCCCCCAGGGAGGACCCCCCGCACCAGAACCTCGCTCCCCGATCGATCCTGGACCCTCGATCCTCGATCCTCGATCGATCCTCGATCCTCGATCCTCGATCTATCCTCGATCCTCCATCCTCGGCCGATCGAGCTCCTTCCTCAGAGCCCAGCTCACGAGGACCACCCTGCTCTCCAGCCGACCAAAACTGGTGGAGGTGTCGTCCTGACCCCCCCTTGGGGAAGCCCTCGTATCGCCGATCTCTCGAGAGGGGTGTCGAAGCCGAGGGAGCCCACAGGGAGGCGAGGACCACAACTCCCCGACTTGTGGCTGGCCTGGCTGTTGCCCCCCCTTGCCCCCGTCCTGGTCTGACAGGCGGATCGCCTCGTCCCAGAGCGGGAGAGGCAGCCGGAACGTGTTCTCCCTCTGCCTGTTCTTGGGCTTCCACCGGTGCCTGCTCAGGAGACCTCTTGGCGGCCCCCCCCCCGGAAGCTGGTTGCGGCGTGCGCTCCCAGCGGGAATAATCTCTTGTGCTTCGGCAGGGCAGAGAGGACGTCACTCCACAGTGCGTGGTGCGAGAGACGGTGCGCAGCAGGTTATCACACGACGGAGGCACCAGCCATGTGGCATCGCGCAGCGGAGGAGGGGCTGACTGCCTGAGGGGTCCGCCGAGCGGCCGTTGGCATGCCCCAGGGCGCGCTCAAGTGGCACGGGGCCCGCCCCTGAGGAGCGAATCGTCCCTGAAATGAGGGGCACTGACGTCACATCCGGCGGTGCGGCCAGTGGCTTCCTCGGCAGGTCACTCTGCGAGAAGGTGCGGGGGAGGGGCCCGCGTGAAGAGCTCGTGGGCAGGGAGATGGCGAGAGGGGAGGGAGGGAGAGAGAGAGAGAGAGAGAGAGTTGGAAGCGCGGGTAGGGGGAGCAGGAGGTGATTAGAGGGTGAGGGTTGCAAGCGAGGGGGGAGGAAGATGGGGACGCGGAACACAGCTTGAAGACTGTGCGTCTGGCTGGAATTAGCCCACTACGGGGCGAACTCTCTCGAAGGCGCAGGGTCTCCGCCAGCGCGCTGCTGGACGGAGGGAGGATGAAATGTCGTGGGCATCCTGCCTCAACCCGGGCGAGGCCGCGAGCCCACAGGGTACCGCCCCTCGAGGAGAGGGATGGCGGAGGGCGTGGAGGGATGAAATGGTCACCTACCGCGCTTCAAACCCATTCTCCAACGTCCAAGCTCCTGGTCGATCGATTGAGCTCAAGGGGCGACAGAAGGCACAGTAGTGATGTCCCGCTCATATGGACGAGGCAAACATCAACCAAGTCTTTATGATCAGGGTGCGGGTTGCCAGGCAGACGCACACCGATTGGCGGGATTGTGGCCGAGTAGACTGCGGATGGCTCATCTACTGAATTTGACCGCTGCCGACAACTGAAACGCGACACCTTATGCCTAGCTGGCCACTCATCGACTGTGCCGACATGTGCGAGGGCAGGAAGAGGAGGCGAAAGAGGAAGAGGAAGAGGAGGAGGGGAGGAGAAGGAGGAGGATGAGGATACTATCTAAGTGCGTGGATGGGATGTGGCGCTGCGTGCTCAAACCGAGGGCCCAACCTCCAAAGGATGGCTGCGAACAACGGGCGCTCCAATGCCCAATGCCCCGTAAACGGGGGCGTTGACTAACTAAGATGTTGGCAGCCGTGGGCCGACACTTTCTGCACTCTTGTTTAAAGGGGCCCTGGGACACACACACACACACACACACGCGCACACACACACATACACACACACACACACTAGTAGACACAAATAATAGGATTCTCCATGTTCTCCCGTTTTTTTTCTGAGCTTGTGTCTTCCCACCCGCTTCCCATATTTTCCAATACTTTTCTGGGGAATCGATGATTCATTGCGTCTGTGTGTGCTTTTCCCCGCCTGCTGTTCGTCTCCCGCCGGGTCCGTCGAAGCCCTGGCCTGCAGCGGCCCGGAGACGGCGCGCAGACCCTCCGGGACCCTTCCCGAAGGTGCTCGTCCACAGGGGGGGGCAACGAGGCGTGGGGCGAAGAAGCTGCCTGCCCACCGGACCACCCCCAATCCATCCAACCCGCAGGCCCCCGGCTCGGGAACGGGAATTGATGTGCGGGGGTACGGGTTCCACGTGTGTGCGTGTGCGTGTGTGTGTGCGTGTGTGTGTTTTTCCATGTTCCCGACGCCCCCGCCCTCCCCCCCATCGGGAATGGAGGGCACACTGGGGCCGTCGGGTTGGGGCTGGGCGTCTTGTCGGGTCGGGCGAAAGGGGGTTATAGCAAAGGGGGGATTCGAGAATCAGCTCACGTAGCTGATCTTCCCGGCGCCTCCCGCCGCCGGAGGCGGCAATGCATCGAGGAAGGAGCCTCTCAGGTGGGGCCGAAACCAGCTGCATGCAGCAAATTTCGTAACCCTCCCTTTCCCAATCCCCCCCCGTTCGTCCGGCCCGAAGGTACAGTCGAACCCTGGGGCAGAAGAACATCCCTCGAGGACGCGAGACCCTCCGCTGGCCAGGTGCACAGAACATCGAGGCGCACCCTCCTCTGAGGCGCGCAAGGCATGGACTATAGCGACCCATGGAGGATGTGGCGCGCGGTGGCCAGATCCATGGATCGTCGTCCGGCCCGATCTTGCTGGGTGGTGAGAAGCGTGCACCTCTCGGGCACCTCCTCGGCCCGCAGTGGCAGCTCGGGGGCCGCTCAGGGCCCCCCCCCCTGGGGCCACTCTCCTGCAGCCCTCGGCCCAGGAGGCCCCCAGGAGGAGGAGGAGGAGGAGGAGGAGGAGGAGGAGGAGGAGGAGGAGTTTCTTTGCTGCCGCAGGAGGCGCCGCCCGATGATGCGCCGGCACGCCGGCGCGCGGGCCGGCGCCCGCCGCTCGCACGCCGAGAGGGCGCGCCCGCCGCGCGCTCGCCGCCCCCCCTGCGGGCGCAGGCGCGCTCCCGCCGCCACGGCGCACGCGGCAGACCCCGCCGCCGGAGGCGAGGCAAGGCCTTCAGGCTGGGAGCGGCCAAGAGGGGGGTGTCCAAAAGGGGGGGGGTGCAACTCATGACCGGCGGCATGTGCGCGGCCCAGCGGGGGGGGCAGGGACGTGATGAAGTCAGACGATGCGCCAGGAAATCTGGGGAAATACCATGGCCCACGCCATGATATATCCCCCCCCTAGTCATCACCCCCCTCTTTGCCGCCCCCGATCAGTGGAGGAAGGTGTGGTTGCCGGCCGACTTGCCCACGAACGGGTTCCTCAGCTCGGCGTGGCCCCGCCAGAGGAACTTGTCCGCCAGCTCCGGCCGCTCCAGCAGGAGGGCGAAGGGCCGCTCCAACTGCCGGCGGCCCTGCTCGTCCACCACCGAGCAGTAGCCACGGCGGTTCGTCCGGCTGATGTAGTCGTTGGACGGCCGCTTCGTCATGTGCCAACCCTCGGGCCCGATCTCGGGCGCCCTGGCGTCGCACCCGCGCCACATCATCTCCTCGTTGGTCTCAGAGTCCAGCCCGCTGTCCAGCCTCGGGACTCTGGGCTCAGCGTAGTGGGAGTACTTGAAGATGATCTCCGGGATCGACATCCCGAGGTTGTGCACGTGGCGCGAGGCGACATGAGGCATGCTCCCGCCAGACCCGCGCGTCCTGACCTCCTCGCTGTCCATGGCGCCGTTCATCAGGCACTCCGCCAAGATGGAGTTGGGGCGCGTCCAGAAGGGCTTCACCGTGGGGCAGTCGATGAAATACTCGTAGACCTGCGAGATCAGGCTGACTGTCGCCTTCGGACAGACCTTTGCCGCGGGTT
Source organism: Prorocentrum cordatum (assembly GCA_963575745.1). Classification (NCBI taxonomy): domain Eukaryota; class Dinophyceae; order Prorocentrales; family Prorocentraceae; genus Prorocentrum; species Prorocentrum cordatum. The sequence continues at coordinate 21,693 of CAUYUJ010002472.1, forward strand.
TCCCCGCCAGCAGGTCCCGCCGCGCCGACGCGAACTGCGGCACCTCGCAGGACGTCAGGGCGGCCAGGCTGTGGGGCAGCGGGATCTCGTCAGAGTCCGCGATGAGGACGACGTCTGTCTCATTCGTTTCCCAGCTACCCTGCGCGTCCTTGAGGCCCTCTGTCAGCTTTGCCCGCGTCCACTGCTCCAGCAGGAGGCCCTTGGTCAGGAAGCTCTTGTTAGGCCGAAGAAGGCCCTCCTCCTCCTTCTTCGACAGGTCCGACATGGTCTTGTTCGGGATCGGGCTCTCGAGCACCATGTGCCTCAGCTGGTCGCCGAAGCGGGCGAAGCCGGGCAGCGACATGTTCAGGCTCAGGTTCCTCGGGTGCCCGCGCTGCGTCATCCTGGGATCGAGCGCGATGATGCGGGACACGAAAGGGGACACCTCCAGGAAGTGCATCTCGTAGGTGTCCGTCTGGCCGTTGTTGCCGGTGATGGTGCCGTAGAAGAGCCGGGGCCTCGGCGCGCCCGGCGGCAGCGGCTTCCAGCCCCAGTACTCGCAGAGGCCGCCCGCGCCGCCGAACTCCTCCGGGAGCGGCCAAGAGGGGGGTGTCCAAGAGGGGGGGTGCAACTCATGACCGGCGGCATGGGGGGGCCAGGGACGTAATGAAATGAGAAGAGGCGCCAAGAAATCTGGAGGACTATCATGGCCCACGCCATGAGATCCACCCCCCCCCCTAGTCATCACCCCCCTCTTTGCCGCCCCCGACTCCTCCAGCACCTGCTCCACGCTGCGCGCGGGACGCCCGGTGCCGGCGCCGCTGGGCGCCGCCGCGCGGCCCGCTGGGAGCGCCGCGGGGGCAGGCGCCGCCGCCGCCTGCGGGCCTGGGGCGGCCGCCGCCGCCGGCGCGCCCGAGGCCTGCCCGGCGGGGAGGCCGGGGTCGCTCGGCCGCCGCGCCGGCTCCCTGAGCGGGGCCGGCCCGCTCAGGGACGAGGCCGCCAGACTCGCTGCCCGGAGGAGGGGGGCCGAGCCGTCCACGGCGAGGCCCCGCCAGAACCAGGCGCCGAGCAGCACGAGGGGCACCGCCAAGGACAGCGCCCTCGTGGTGGACGGCGACCAGCCCTCCCGCCTTCCGGCGCCCATCCCATCCAGCACAGCCTATGGCCGCTACACGGCGTCTATGTCGCAGGGGTGGGCGCGCGCCGGATGCCACATGCCCGGGCCGAGCAGCGCCCCCCTGAGCCAACATGGCTACGGAGGAGGAGGAGGAGGACACGAGGTCCCCACGAGGCCCCCAAGAGGCCCCCACGAGGCCCCCACGAGGCCCCCAGGGGGCCCCCGAGAGGCCTCCCACGAGATTCCAGGGAACAGCCACTGGGCTGATAACCCACAGCCCAGGGCTGGACCTAAACAGTGTGTGTGTGTTTCGCTCTCGCTTCGGCTTCGTTCCCCCTCGCTTTGTCTGGAGTTCGCCCCTGCTGCCAAACGATACCGAAACGAAACCGGACCACGAAGTCGCCAGGACACCGTCGAGGTCCACCCCTGCCACAGCCGTTGGGCACGGTGGCGGGACGTGCCGTGGGCAGCTGGGCAGACGCGCGGCGAAGAAGCGTGCGGGCACCTCTCGTGCACCTCCCTGCCGGGCCCGCGGTGGCAGCCCCGTGGGACCGTCGGCCCCCCCCCTTGGGCGCCCGAATTATCCGGGGTAGCTCGGGCCCGGGGTAACGCGGGTTCGGACTCCCGAAAAGCGAACCCGAGTTAGCCCTGACCAGAGTTACCCCTGACCCGAGTTACCACTGATGGTTCGGGGCTCTGACCCCCCATTCCTCCTCGAAGAATCAAAGGCATGCTCTTCCCGCGGCGTGGCGGCGCCACAGGGCCCCAACATGTCAGTGCTCGCGCCGAAACTGGCGACTGCAACCACCAACATCTGACCCCGCGGGCCGCGCTTCGCGCGTCGATCGGCCTCGAACACCTGCGCTTCCTCTCGAGGAGGGATGTGGGGCCGCGCTCCTGCAGTGCTGGATTCCTCAGCGTTCCTTGCGCCTCTCTCGGGGATGGACAGACCCCCCTTTAGTAAAACGTGGTTTAGTGAAAACGACCTGAGGCCCAAACCTGGCGGGCGCAAGCCTGGAAAATAACGGCCACGGCGCCATCTCGAGAACCGAAAACGGACAATTCACTAATCGACGTGTCACTGTTGGGGGTTCTGTCCACCCCCGACTCTCGTGCGCCTCTTTGGCCCGAGCGGGGATGCCTGGAGCGAGGGCGCCTGGTCCCTGGGGGCCTGGCGGAGAGACGCCAGAAGCTCCACGCTGCTCCCAGGCAGGCGTTGCTGCCCGGAGAATGGAGCAGGGACCGAGCGTCCCGGCATCCCTATAGTCCTACCACGAAATGTTCTTAGAACCCAAAGATGTTCTAAGAAGCGACACGTTGTTCCTAGAACATAGGCCCGATGCGTGAAAACAGGACGCTCCCAGCCAGAAATGGTCTCAGAACAGTTCGTGCACACCACACAAGGTTCTTAGAGCATTGCTTGGTGGGGCTCTAGGCGAGCCGGGACGCTCCGCCGCTGCTTGAGAGAGGGGGAGCCGATTTTTGACGGCTCAGGAAGGCACTTGGGAAGGAGGGAAGGAGGCCAGGAGGGAAGGAGAGAAGGAGGGAAGGAGGTAGGGAGGAATTGAGGGAAGGAGGGGGAGGAACAAGGAGGAGGAGGAGGAGGACAAGGAGGAGGAGGAGGAGGAGGAGGAGGAGGAGGAGGAGGAGGAGGGGGATGAGGAGGAGGAGGAGGAGGAGGAGGAGGAGGAGGAGGAGGAGGAGGAGGAGGAGGGTGAGGAGGTGCGGGGAGAAGCAGGCAGACGACGACGAGCGCACAGGCGGGAGGCCGGCGGGGCAGGCGGGCAGGCGGAAGGGGGGCCGGGCCGCAGTGGCAGCTCAGAGGCCCTCCAGGGCCTCTGGGGCCACTTCTCCTGCAGCCCTCGGTCCCCCCACGGTCCTTGCGTCCCCGCTGCCGTCGGCCCGACCGTCTCCTCGCGGGACCCCTCTCCTTCATGGCGAGCTCCAGTGCTGGCAGAGCTTCGGCTTGCGCACAGACGGCCCTCCCAGGTAGCCCCCTCTGGCCTCAGCAGGCTCCTCCGGGTAGCCTGGGGCGGCCTCAACCACACCTCTACCCTTGGGCGCCCAGGGGCGCGGCCAGAGGTGGCGCCAGGATGTTGAAAGCGCCCCGGACAACTGTCGGGAACTTTTGCTTAGCGTGTCGCGGCGGCGGCTCCGGCGACAGGCTATGCCCTGCAAGCGGATAGTACGTCACTCCGCTCCGCGGGGCGGGAGGCTGGGAAAAGCTCGGGACGTTGACGCCTGTGGACCAGGAAGTGGGTAGCGTATCGCGCGAAGCGTGGTGTGCCGGAACCGGTGGAGCAACACGCTATCCAAAAGTTCCCGACCGCACTCACGGGGGCCTGTTTTGGCGGCGTGCAGAGAGGTGTAGGGGGAGGAGGGAAGGCTGCTCAGAAGGAGGCGCGAGCCTCACATCCACCGGCAGGGCCCGCGCCTTCTGAGAACCAACCTCCTTCCAAGAGGCCCATCCCCCCTCTCCCTGACCCCCCTCTGCGCGTGGTCGAAATGGGGGCCGGCCAGGGCCAGGCAAGCGGGGCTGCCCGGAAGGGCCGCCTGTGGCGCAGCCCGAGGCCTTGCCATCCGGTGCTCTCTCGACTGTCCGGAGTGTCCTCCTCCTCCTCCTCCTCCTCCTCCTCCTCCTCCTCCTCCTCCTCCATCTCCATCTCCTCCTCCTCTCCTCCATCCCTCCATCTCCTCCTCCTCCCCTCCTCCTCATCTCCTCCCTCCTCCCTCCTCCTCCTCCTCCTCCTCCTCCTCCTCCTCCTCCTCCTCCTCAGGGCAGGGCCCCGCCCGCCGCCTCCGAGGATGAGGTTGGAGTTGTTCAGCAGGGACAGCAGCGCCTTGAGGTACAGCCGGGTGTACCTCGGGCGGCGGGCGCGGCGGGCGCCGCCGCCTCCTCCCGGAGGGGCCGCTGGGCAGCCGTATGCTGCTGCTGCTGCTGCTGCTGCTGCTGCTGCTGCTGCTGCTGCTGCTGCTGCTCTCCTCCTCCTCCTCCTCCTCCTTTCGCCCCTCCTGCTCCTCCCTCCTCCCTCTTCCTGCTCCTCCTTCCCCTCCTCCTCTTCCTCCTCCTCCTCCTTTTCCTCCCTTCTCCTCCTCCCTTCTCCCCTTCTTCCCTCCTCCGTCCTCCCCCTCCCTCTGTCCCTTCCCCTTGTAAATAACTCTTTCCTGTCGCACCCCCAGTCGTGTCGATAGGGCAAGCTGGGCGTTTCGCCTGAGACTTCCCCAACACCCATGATCCTGAAATTTGAAATTCACTGAAATTCACAGCGCGTTCGATGATGGAGGACAGGTCGTTTTCAAAATGTGACTGTCGAATTCGCGCCGCGCGCAATTTTATTCAAAGCTTGCAACAGCTGATGGGATGGCGGGAGGCTCCTTTTCAAAACGTGGCTCTTGCCTTCGCGCCGAGCACATTCGTCAAACAAATTCAAGGATTCGTGCGGATGAGGACTCTGGAGTTGTGCGCGGGCAAGATTGACGATTGTCAGGGCGCAGCAATCACGTGGACTCGCGGTGCCGACGTCCCAGGAGAGGTGTTCTGGTACGATCGTGGAATGCCGGGACGCAGCAGTCACGTTGATCCGTGATCGATAGTCCTATGAGTGAAGGAGAGAGAGAGAGAGAGAGAGCATCTGGTACCTATAGGGACAGTCACTTGGCACGTCGGGGCGAGCGGCATAGCGCAGTGGAGTACATTTGCCGTCCTGGGTCTTGCATGGGGATGCTGCGGCAGACTGGCAGACTCTTCAGCAGAGGAGGCCGCTCTTGATTCGAGGCTGTCCCAAGCTGAGCGTTTTCAGGTCAAGAGTGGCGTGCGGAGGCAAGGGCGAGATTGGCCCATCGGCGGTTGATGAGGGCGACCTTGTTAGCTGCGCGTTCGCAGCAACTGCTGAGGAGGTCGGAAAATTGTGATCCAGACAGGCAGTTATCGTGCTGTGAAGAAGGGTTCCGTAGGATACCAGGCACGACTGTGTAAGAAACACGTTCCAGACACGCGATCATACGGGTGACCTGATGATTTCTCACAGCCCCATTCTCCCAACCCGGTAATTTCGGGTCGGGCGAAAGGGGGGGATAGCAAAGGGGGGGTTTGAGAATCAGCTCACGTAGCTGATTTTCCCGGCGCCTCCCGGCGCCGGAGGCGCCCATGTATCGAGGAATGGGCCCCTCGGTGGGGCCGAAACCAGCTCCATGCAGCAGATTTCGTAACCCCCCCTTTCCCAATCCTCCCCTTTCGCCTGGCCCGACCCTCCTTCCCCTTCAGCCGTGGCCATGTTTTCGTCCAGGCGCGTGCTGGGCAACCTCACGGGCCCGGCGCGCCGTGTGCCGCGCTCGTCGGCGCCGGCGCCGGCGGCGTGCCGCAACGAACGGCTCTGGACTCCAGACCCAGTGCGCGGGCCCGGAGGCTGTGTCAGTGGGGTCGGGCGGAAGGGGGGGATAGCAAAGGGGGGGTTTGAGAATCAGCTCACGTAGCTGACTTTCCCGGCGCCTCCCGGCGCCGGAGGCGGCCATGTATCGAGGAATGGGGCCCTCGGTGAGGCCGAAACCAGCTGCATGCAGCAGATTTCGTAACCCCCCCTTTCCCAACCCCCTCCTTTCGCCCGGCCCGTGTCGGTGGGGAGGGAAGTGTTCAAACCACCTGCGGGGCTTCAATCTCGGGGGGGAGCGAGGGGCTCATGAAGCTCACCGGCTCTCGATTCAAAAGGTGATGCTTGCTGGACGTGTGTGGTGTGTGTGTATGTGTGTGTTCCCGGGCGGCTGCTCGAATCGAGATGAGCAAGCCTGATGACCCCACCGCCATACGTAACGCAAGGGAGTTCTTGATAGTGTTCCGCCCAAAGCTTCAACTAGTAAGTAGCAAGTTGTTCCGATTTCGACAGCAGTGCCGTTCCAGTCCACTCCTCCTGCCCCTTCTCCTCTAGTCTGCTTCCTTCTAAATAGCTCCTCCCTGTCGCACCTCGAGGCCGGTCGGAAGGGCGGGCCGGGCATTTCGCCTGACACTTCCTCACCACTCTTGACCCTGAAGCTTAAACATTTGCAAGAGTTTCACGGATTGAGGGCGGGCGGTTTTCAAAATGTGGCTCTCGCCTGAACGCCACGCACCTTGGCCTCAACAGTTTGCAAGAGTTCCACGGATTGAGGGCGGGCGATTTTCATCATGCTCTCGCCAAAGCGCCGCGCACATTCTTTCTAGAATTTGTAAGAGCTTCACGGATTGAGGGCGGCTCGTTTTCAACATGTGGCTCTTGCCTTAGCGCCTCGCACATTCTTGCTTAAAGCATCGCAAGAGTTTGACTGATTACCACGGTCAGCGTACCAGAAATAGCATCCTGGAAGGACTTAGGAATTGTGAGGGTGCAGCAGTTACGTTGGCTCGCGGTGTCGAAGTCCCAGGAATGGTGTTCGGGCACCATCAAGGACCGTCAAGACGCAACAATCAGGTCGATCCGTGGCGTTGAAGTCCCGAAAACGGTGTTTTGGCATGCTTCAGGGTCTTCAAACTATTGTCTCCCAACTAGGCAACTCCCTGTGGAAATGAACCCCTGTCGGAGCATACGAACTGGGAGCTCGGAGGGAGGATGTATTCCAACATCGTTGATGAGTCTTGGGTTTGCACTGGTCCTTCACCTTCTCCTCCTCCTCCTCCTCCTCCTCCTCCTCTGGCTCCTCCTCCCCTGCTCCACCTCCTAGTCCCGGAGGACTGCTGCTCCCCCTCTTCGTCTCCCTCCCGCTTCCTCCGGCTCCTCCTGTTCCCTCCCTCCCGTCCTCCTCCTCCTTCTCCCATCTCCGTTTTCTCGCACCCCCCACCCCGCATCCTCCTCCCTTTTCTCCCACGCGTGCAGGGGCAGGAGGAGCCTTCTTTCCTCGAGGTCGCGCCCCCTAACGCCTTCGAAGGCGCGGGGGCATCTGAGAAGGCTGGGAGCCTCCCCCCACAGACCCCCTCAGACCCCCGCGCGTGCTGTATCCTTCGCACTGTGAGACCCACCGGCGGTCTGGAACCCACTCCCCTGGGAATCTTTTTTCGGCTGTTCCTGAAGGTGCCCCTGGCCCAAGGGGCCCCCCAGCTTTTCACTCAGTTTGGGAGCCCCCGGGGCCCTCTGGGCCTAGTGAGGGGGATGCGCTGGAAGCCGTGGGGGCCTCCTTGGAAATCCTGGGGGCTCTTTGGGCCAGGGGCACTTCTAGCTTTTGCGCAACGGGTGGTCTGGTTGGCGGTTCTCGGAGCCGAGAAGGGGCGTCAGAACCCCTGAGGCCCCCCATGGCGCTAGACAGTCACCCTGCGACGTAACCAACCCATCTGCAACAGGTGACCGGAAATGTCACGGAGGACGACGTGACAGGGACAGCGAGGTCCCACCTGGATCCTCTCCTCCTCCTCCTTCTCCTCCTCCTCCTCCTCCTCCTCCTCCTCCTCTTCCCCTCATAAACCCTTGAAAGTGACGGTAGTTTCGCAGCTCGCAGCCCTCAAACACGGCGAGGTCCGTCTTGGATCAGCGTGGGCCCGCACTGCGCTGGACCCAGGAGGACAGAAGGCAGGGAATGGAGAAGAGGAGGGAGGATGAGGGAGGAGAGGAGAATGAAGGAGGAGTGAGGAAGGAGGAGAGGAGGGAGGAGGGAGGAGAGGAGGAGAAGGGAGGAGGGAGGAGGGAGGAGGAGGGAGGAGGGGGGAGGAGGAGGGAGGAGGGAAGAGGGAGGAGGAGGGAGGAGCAGGGAGGAGAATGATGAGGGAGGAGGGAGGAGGAGGAGGGAGGAGAGGGAGGAGGAGGGAGGAGAGGAGGGAGGAGAGGAGGGCGGAGGAGGAGGAGGAGGGGGAGGGGGAGGAGGAGGAGGAGGAGGAGGGGAGGAGGGGGAGGAGGAGGGGAGGCGGGGGACGCAGGAGGAGTGAGAGGGGAGGCGAGCCGCCTGGCACACAGCTCCTTCTTCACCTCCTCCAGCTCCTCCTCCTCATCCTCCTCCTCGTCCGCTCTTTCCCCTCCTCCTCCTCCTCCTCCTCCTCCTCCTCCTCCTCTTTCTTCTTCTCCGCTGTTCATGCTTCTCCGTGGCGACGACGGCCGAAATTCGCTCAAAGGTTGTCCCCCGTCTCTTCGTGGGGGCAATCTACGGAAGCTTCTCACCCCAGGTGGATTTCTCACAGCGCCTGCGCACGAATCGGGCGTCCGAAGGCCACAAGTAGCAACAAACACGACGACGACGAAAGATCCTCGAACCCATCCTCTTCTGCCCGGATCCGTTCTGGAGTGTCTATGGGCTCGAGATCGGCCACCGGAGGCCGACATCGATCGGTCCTGCATCGATCCATCGATCCTCGATCGGTCGTCGAGCGATTGATCCTCGACCGGCAAAAACCTCGATCGATCGACCCTTGTTCGGTCGTCGACTGATCGACGACGCCCGCGGCGGCGAGCACCGCCGCTGCACGTGCTCGAAGACGGCGCTGAGGTTGCCCTCGAAGGGCCCCGGCGAGGCGGCCAGTGCGCCGCAGCCGCCCGGAGCCAGCCCCCCGAAGAGCTGCTGCTCGGGCAGCTTGAGGGACGCTCCGTCCACCTTCGGGGGGGGGGGAGGTGGAGGAGGAGGAGGAGGAGGAGGAGGAGGAGGAGGAGGAGGAGGAGGAGGAGAGGAGGGGAGGATGAGGAGGAGGAGGTGGAGAAGGAGGAGGAGGTGGAGAAGGAGGGGAAGGAGGAGGAGGAGGAGGAGGAGGAGGAAGAGGAGGAGGAGGAGGAGGAGGAGGAGGAGGAGGAGGAGGAGGACCAGTGTACACCCAAGAGTCATCAACGATGTTGGAATGAACCCTCCCTCCAAGCTCCCTCTTAATAGGCCCCTACAACGGTTCATTTCCATTGAGGGAACTGCCTCGTTGAAAGACGACCGTTTGAAGACCCTGAAGCATGCCAAAACATTGTTCTCGGGATTGCAACGCCACGGATCAACCTGACTGCTGCGTCGTGACGATCTGGGACCGTGCCAGAACGCCATTTTTGGGACACCAACACCGCCCTGCATAATCCTGAATCCTTCCCAAACGCAGTTTCTGGTAAACTGATCATTGGAACCCGTAAAACTCTTGCAAAGTCCGGAAAAAACATGTGCGCGGCGCTGAGGCGAGAGCCACATTGTGAAAAGGAGCCGCCTTCAATCCGTGAAGCTCTTACAAATTATAAAACGAATGCGCGCCGCGCTAGAGCGAGAGCCACATTGTGAAAAGAAGCCCGGCCTCAATCTGTGAAACTCTTGCAGATTCTTAAAACGAATGTGCGCCGCACTAACGCGAGAACCACATATTGAAAACGACCCGGCCTCAATCCGTGGAACTCTTCAAATCTTTACAGCGAATGTGCGCAACGCTAAGGCGAGAGCCACATTTTGAAAACCACCCGCCCTCCATCTGTGAAGCTGTTGCCACTTGCTAAGCTTCAGAATCGCTAATGGTGAGGAAGTCTCAGGCGAAACGCCTGGCCCGCCCTAAACACTGGCCTCGGAGTGCGACAGGGAGAAATTGATTATAAGGAAATGGAATTGAGGAGGTTGAGGAGGATGAGGAGGAGCAGGAGCAGAAGCAGGAGGGGAAGTAGGAGGAGGAGGAGGAAGAGGAGGAGGGAGGAGGAGGGGGAGAAGGTGGAGGAGGAGGAGGAGGAGGAGGAGGAGGAGGAGGGGAGGAGGAAGGGGGGGAAGGTGGAGGAGGAGGAGGAGGAGGAGGAGCAGGAGGCCTCCTCCCCCACGGCCGCGCAGAGCTTCCAAATTACCAAACCTTCTGCCCGCTGTGAGGCCCTCCTGTGCTGACAGGCCTTCGGCTCCGTCAGCGTCGCAAGCCAAAGGCTCCCCCCGTCATCTCTCCCCTCTCGTCCTTCTCCTCCCCCCTTTTCGCTGTGACTACAGTCAACCAGTATAGTAAGGATGCGCGATCAGGATGCAAAGGCCTTGGAAGCCCCTTTGGAAGCTTTTCGAACGGGGCGCAGCCGACGAACGTAGCCAAGGATGAACCCAGGAGGCAAGGATGCAAGGGTACCCTTGGGAAGGTTGCCCATCCTTACTATGCGGGTTGACCGTAACCCTTCTTCTCCTCCTCCTCCTCCTCCTGCTACTTCGTGTGGGGGGGTGGGGGGGGCGGGGGCGTTCCTGCAACGTCCACCTTCCGGGGGTGGGTGGGCGAGAGGTCTTCCCGACGCCACCGAAGCAAGGGGGCCGCAGCAAGGCCCTGTATGAATGGATCCAGCGTGACTTCCTCAGCGGCATTGCCTGGCATTGTTTAGCATCGCATGGCATTGCTTGGCATTGTACTGCATAGCACCACTTGACATGTCTTGTCATTGCTTTGCGTTGCTTCGTAATGATTGGCATTGCCTGCCTTTGCCTAGTATTGCATGGCATTGGTTAGCATTGCTTGGCATTGTTTCGCGTCGCTTGGCATTGCTTTGCAATGATGTGCTGTGTTTTTGTTTGTTTGCATTGCTTGGGGTGCTTTGACGTTGCGTAACAATGATTGGCATTACGTGACGTTCCTTCATATTGCTTGGCAGTGCTTGGCGCTGCGTTGCATCGAAGTGTTTTCATTGCTTGGCATTGCTGTGAATCGCATTGTTGCGCTTTGCTTGCGTTGCTTAGCATCGCTTAGCCTTGCTTTGGATTGCTTGGAGTGTCTTGGCATTAGTTCGCATTTCTTGGAATTGATGTATAGAGACATTGTTTGTGCATTGCTTGGTATCGATTTGCTTTGCAGTGCGTTGCTGCGTATCGCTTGGCATTAGCTTACATTGCTTGGCGCTCATTGGCATTACCTCGCATCGCTTGGCATTGCTGGGTATTTCTTAACATTACTTGGCATGACAGGTTAATACTTGGCACTGTTTCGCATGGGTGTTCGTTGCTTGGTGTTGCTTGGCAATGCTTCGCTCCGCTGGGCGCTGCTTGGCACTGCTTTGCACTGCTTGGCATCGCTGGCCAACTCTCCGCATCGACTGGCATTGCTTGCCAGTGCTCCCGAAACAGAAAGGAAGAAAGCCGATGAACCGCGGGCACCTGGGGCCCCGGGCACCCGATAAAGGCCAGTCTTTCAAAAAGAATACAGTCGGGGCGTTGACCTAAGGAACCCTAAATAAGGAACGAGGCCCCTTTTTTCCATAAGTTAAATTTCGATTTCCTGCCGAAGACATGGGGAAAGCCTGAGGCAAGCTGCGAAACACTCAAGGAACGCGGAGCCCCTCCCCAGCGAAAAGGGTTCCTTCCTCCCCGGCTGTAATGCGACACATCCCGAGGATCTCGTGGAACCTCGAGGGAGGCCGGCCGGCGCAGGCCTCTCGCCTCCAGCAGCTGGACGACAACGGGAGCCCTCGGGAAGCCCAGTCTTCTTCGTTTTGCTCGGGCAAGCCCGGGCAAAACGAAGAAGACTGGGCAGGATGACGAGGAGGAGGTGGAGGGGGAGGAATACGGGAGAGGAAAGGACGGGCACTCCTAGAGTTGATAAAGGGGGGGGCACTTTTTCTTCTCCTACTCCTCCTTCTCCTCCTCCTCTTCCTCCTCCTCCTCTTCCTCCGTCTACTCCTCCTCCTTCTCCTCCTCCTCCCTCCTCCTCCTTCTCGCCCTCCTCTACCTCCTCCTCCTCCTCCTCCTCCTCCTCCTCCTCCTCCTCCTCCTCCTCCCTCCCCCTCCTCCTTCCTAGCCTCCTTCTACCTCCTTCTGGTTCCTCCTTCTTTTCGACCCCTCTCCTCATCTTTCTCCTCCTTCTCCTCCTCCACTTTCCTCCCTTATGAAACCCTCCTCCCTGTCGAACCCCAAGACGTGTCCGTAGGGCGGGCTGGGCGTTTCGCCTGAGACGTCCTCGCCATGTATGATTCTGAAGCTTGAAGCTTGCCGCAACTTCAAGGATCAGTGCGCGCGGTTGTGGCGCCTCCCCAATCTTTTGGGCGACACCCCGAGCCTCTAAATGGTCCTTGAAGCCGCTGAGCGCGAAGGCCAACGTGTACACCCAGTCCGGCAATATGTCCAGCCGCAGCTTGGCGAAGACCGCCAGCTTGATCTGGCTGACCTCTCGGCGCAGCAGCGGCAGCGGGCCAGGACGAGGTGGAAACAGAGAGCGAGACGAGCAATGATATCAGCCCTTCCCCCCGTGAGGAGGGGGAGGGATGGGATCGTTCCCCCTCGTCCTCCTCCTCGAGGACCTGGAGGAATGAGGAGGTATGAGGCTTCTAAGACGATGCTCTTCCCTTGGGGTGGAAGGTCTCCAGGCAGCCGGGCACTGAAGGAGATGGCGCCATAATAAAGGTTCGAACACTGGCGCACATTGCCTGGCGCCCTGCCAAGCTTGTCGTGATTAGATTAGGCCTGGGGATGCTGAGCTCAAGTAAGGCTGAGGAGGTTTGCGGAGGAGCGGAGGTCCTCTCCTCCCCTTCCGCGAGGGAGGCGAGGAGGAGGAGGAGGAGGAGGAGGAATAGGAAGAGGATGAGGAGGAGGGCCTCCTCTGGCGGCAGGCGGCAGAGGCGGGAGGGCGGCGACCCGGTCCGGCCCCGAATGCTCCCAGTGGCCGCGAGGCTGCGACGGGGGCGGACATCCCTCTAGCTGTCCGGTGTGCAGCAGTTGCGATGCCAAGGCTTCCATGGCGGGATTTGAAGGAAGACGGGGAGGACGGAGGAGGAGGGGGAGGGGATGGGCTGAAGAGGAAGACGGGAGCGAGGACGAGGATGGGGGCGAGGACGGGAGAGGGCTGGCTGGAACTGCGCATCGAACGAGGACCGTTGAGGAAAGCTTCGGCTTTTCCAGCTTCCTGCGCCCGAGCAGTGCCCTGAACTGGGATCGCCCTTTTTTTGGCTTGCTTCGCAGGTATCCATGGCGTCAACCACCAGAGCCTTCGGAGAGGTGTGACCTGCAGTTCCCCGTCTCACCGTCCTCCTTCGTTAGATCATTCTCCCCGTCCTTAGAAGCTCCATTGCCAAGAGGCCCACTTGGGCTACAAGTAACGATACGTAACAACGGCCCTTCCCCTGCTCCTCCAGCTTCTCGTTTCCATCCCCCTCCCCTATTCCCCTCTCCATTATCCTGCCCCCCCCTCTCCCTCCTGTTCCCTGCGCATCCAACCTGATCACCCTCCCTCATACCTTACGCACTTCGTATCCTTGTCCGACTCCGGCTCCCACTTCCCTCCTCAATCCCCCTCCACGTGCCCCTTCCCCCGTGTCTGTGTCCGCCTGCCCGTCCTTCCGCCCGTCCGTCCGTTCGTCTGTCTGTCTGTCTGTCTGCCTGCCTGTCTGTCTATGTCTGGTAACGTGTGTCTGTGTCTGTCGGTGTCTGCTGTTCCCCCTCGTGCGCGCTGGCCAATTCGCTTCGCCCCGAATCGCCACCCGCTGGAGCAGCCTCTGTGCCCCGCCGCGGGCGAAACAACTGTCTGTCTGTGTCTGTGTCTGTGTCTGCGTCTGTCTGTAATCATGTCTGTCCGTCCGTCCGCCCGCCCGTCTGTCTGTCTGTCTGTTTGTTTCTCTGCCTGTCTGCTTGTTTCGCTGTTTTCTGTTTTTGTTTTTTTTTGTTTTTTTTTTCTCTCTCTCTCTCTCTCCCTCTCTCTCTTATATATATATATATATCACTCGTACCCTGAAGAGTCCAGACGGGGCCACCAGGCAGACCTAGAAGGGCGCTCGAGAGTGCTCTACAAGGATCTGTGCAGCTCGCCGTAAATTGTAATGATGCCTCCCGAGAGCCCCCTCACTGTCGAGGGGGCCAGGATCAGGGGCGGTGCGTACAACATTATATATATATATATATGAAAAGCCCGCACAATTCTCTCGACGATCTCAGGCGCAGGTTGGCCATCGAGCCCGAGACGTGTGGCGGGGCAGGCAGGAGGCGATTCAGGATGGCATACAAGCCTCCGCATAACAGGGCAATGAATGTAATGAAGCATGTCGTCTCGGCTCAGGGCGCACTGGAATCTACACATGCCAATCTCAGATGAGTGCAGTCGCGCACTCGTGAGCCAGCCTCCTACAATCGTCTTAATCTGCCAGGCTGGTGGACCTCCATTTCGGACGAGATCTCTGAGGGCATCCCAAGATGATCCCGAAAAAGGGAGCTCCCAAGATGCCAAGCGTTTGGCAAGGGTGAGGTGGAGGACGCCGGGGTAGAGGGAGAGGCGCAAGGAAGAGGAAAGGGATCTGTGCACTCTCACCTGCCCCTGGCTCGAGGCTTCGGCGAGGGCGTCGAGGGCAGTGCGGGCGGCAGAGGCATGGGCCTTAAGCGGGAAGGCGGCCCTGCTGGCCTCAGAAAGGTGGACCACGATCGGCTTGGTCCACCAGAACGATGGCGACCACCAGCCAATTGCCATCTCCGCCAAGCTGCCGAAAGCGAGTGTGGACTCTCGCAGCGTGTCGAGCAAAGCCGACCAGTTGGTCACAGTGCCCAAGGCCGTGCGCATGCGCGTGGCCAGGCTGAGGACCTGCATGCTGGCAGGCCGCAAAGACGACCAGCTCCCGATGCCGAGAAGCCCGGCCAGCGATAGCGACTGAGGCGGGAGGTGCCAGAGCTTGTGCCGCGCCCAGGCCTCACGCCTGACCAGCGCACGGGGCAACGGCAACAGCTGCATCAAGTAACTGAGGACAGTGAGCACACGCGAGTTGTAGATCACCGTCGTGATGTGTACAGGCGCACCCTCATGGGCAAGGTCGCGGATGCGGTGGATCCATTTAGCTCCCGCCTCCTGCCACACGTCGTCGATCGTGGCGCCTGGGCCCAAGATGCAGCCAAGGTACTTGGCGAATGGAACGACGTCCATCTCTCCCAGCCAGGCAGCTCCAGCGCGAGCCACTCCTTGATGCTGTGCGCCAGCTCCACAGTGAATGGGGCATTCAGGGGCACCACCTTGCACTTGGCCGGCTGGAGGGCGAGACCTGCCAATGTCTGCGCCGCTGCGAAGACCCTGCGATAGCGGAGCAAGAGCCTGCGATCCTGCACGACCGTGCCAACGTCGTCGGCGCAGACACCCACGACGGAGGACTCCCATTTCGCCAGGATCTCCTCCATGTGTGCCACGAAGGGGTTCATGGCGACAGCCCATAGGGACCCCGAGAGCGGGCAACCCTGCGCGATGCCCGCCGTGACCATCATGAATGGGCGCAGCTCGCCCTGCAGGGACACGTAGGCCTGCGGCAGCCAGCGCATGCCCATGATGAGCTGGTAGAGGCCGCCCTGGAAGCCCGAGCGCAGGAGCACCGCGCGCAGGAAAGAGACGGCCAGGGAAGGGAACGCATTCCCGAAGTCGAAGAGGACCATCATCGGCATGCGCTGGTCCCTGGTGGAGGAGAAGCCAACCCGACGCGCCGCGGTGTCGAGCAGGGTAATGTTGTCCAGGAAATTGCGCCCAGGCAGGAACCCCCTCTGAGTTGGGGGAGAGTGGCGCTCGATGTCGAGCTTGATGAGATGGTTCACGCTGGCAGCCAGCAGCTTCACGTCCGTGTTCTTGAGGGCCAGAGGTCTCGTCGTGGAAGGCGTCCGAGTCGGGCCCGAGGCAAGATCGTCAGCTTCGGCACCTTTGGGCAGGAATACCATCAAATTGTCATTGGGGTCGGGAGGAGGCGGGAAGCCCTGCGCGATCTCGAGGCCCACCTGCGCTAGATCCAAGGGCCGTGACGACCCGAAGCAGCTCCAAGCATCGTACGGCAGCCCGTCAGGTCCTGGAGCTGATGCACGAGCTCTGCGAGCCGCTCGCTGAAGATCACGAGAGCCAGGTAGATGCACGTCCTCAAGGCCTTAAATCACCACAGGATGCTCGTCCAAGTATCTTTCCACCAGAGGGTGTTCGGGGAGATCGCGTTGAAATATCGGCGACCAGTGCCTGCACAACTCTTCAAACACATCCGCTTGGGCATTCACGATCCTCTCTGCCTCCAACTCCAGACCATTCGCAGCTCCCGTCTCAGGAAGACGCAGGCCCTGAAGTTTAAGAGTGCGCTTGAAGGGGGTCCAGAGTGCAGCCCTCCGTCTGGTGGCACGTCTCATGGCGTTAATGTACTTGAAAGAGGTGCCGTCGGGGGAAGCAGCTTGAGCACGCCGATCGGGATCTGCGAGACGACGTTCACTATAGAGGTTATGCTCAGCCGCGAACGCCTCGGCGAAGGCCGATGGGTTCGAGAGGGAGACCGAGGTGCTGGTCATGATCAGGTGCTCAGCTGCGAGCGGTGACGAAGCGATAAGACGCTCTGCCAGAATGATGTCGTCTCTCCAGACCGCCCTGGCGACCGATCGGAATATGAGCAACTTCGAGTCGTTGTCGAGTGCTCCGTGCTTGAAGAAACTGTCACGAACGCGACGAGATGCCTCCCGCATGAGCCTCTTATGCTCTTGCCTGCGTTGGTAAGGATGAAGAACATGCCACGATACATGTTGGGCCAAGAGCTGGCATTGCCTCGCATACTCGGGGGGCCTGAAGATGTGCCGCGGGATAGGTTGCGACTCACTGTCCATCGGAGGTCGGCCAGCAAGGGTAACCACAATCGGAGCATGATCACTAAGGCCAGTCTCATGTAACCTTTCAGGGAGGTCACGCGTCGTAAGCGTAATGTGCCACTGTATCGCTAACCACGAGGGAGAAGCCAGAAATGCTCTGTCGATCTGCGACAGCTTCGGAGGCGACCCCTCCTCTTGCCAGAAGTGCGTGGGGAGCTCGTTGTCGAGCTCGACGAAGTCTTGGAAGATATCTCTCCAGCGGCGCCAAGTGGCCGAGGCGCACCATTGTTCATGCTCGTGAGGCCCTTGTCGATGAGAGGGGTCTGGACCAGCAGGGGCGGCGCGGCCGAGATGTTGAAGTCGCCGAGCAGCAGCAGCGTGACCATCGTCGGTGCCGACTTGGCCATAGTGATATCAGCATGAAGCCGTGCTTCGAGCTTTGTCATCTCCTCGTCGCTGATGCCGAAATTGTGGACGTTGTAGATGATGAGCGAAGGAGAGGGGGAGTCCGACTCGGGGCCTGATACACGTAGTCGCTGGACCCGAGCAGAGACCATAATCTCACGAGAGTACCTTGGAGCTTCAGAAGCCGCGAACCGACCAGGGAGAAGGATAACAGTTCCGCCAGTGTCCCGCCTGCTGCCAAAGTTCGTGAAGACCTGTGCAAAAATATGATGGCGGTGCAGTTCTTGTATGAATTCGATAGCATTACCATGGACCTCCTGAAGACACATCGCTGTGCCCTGCTTGAGGTACGTTTGTAGATGTCGAAATTTGCGGTCACGAGTGGTAGCATCGTGATGCACAAGTGCTCTAGCACTCCATGACCCAATCGCCGCACAGTCACGAAACTCACCAGGACCGCGCAAAGGCGCAAAGCGAGTGCTAAATAGCCCACTGGATCCTCTCAGTTGAGCCGAAGATCTCGTCGAAGGACTGCTTGAGAGCATCGCGAGGAAGATTGCGATCATTAACAGCACGATAGTTCCACTGGAGGACAGTCGGGTCCTCAACCGTCTCGCCCGCGACCAGCCTGGCGATGGGCTGCGAGCCGTCGCTGGCGACTCCTGCGTGTCGGTTGGCGCGCCAGCGCCCTTCCACACCAGAGTTCCGTACCAGCTCGAGGAGGCGCTTCGTCTGGATCTCGCGTCGCATGGCTTGGGGGGACTTGTCCAGGCCGACGAAGATGGGGGCCTGGGCAGCGCCCTCGATGGAGGCCGCAAAGAAGCGGCGCCAGGTGCCATCCTTCTTGAACTTCTGGAAGGCCGAAACGACACGTCGTGCAGCCAAGCCCTCAGCGCCATGCATGCGGAGAGTGAAGCGGCGGCCAGGGGATGCACCAGCGAGAGACCGGCGCTGATCCTCGAGTTCGGTGTCCGCCAGCCATGGGCGCACACTCGCAAGGATCGCCTCCGTGGTGACCGCCTCCTTGGCCGTGATGATGAAAACGGACTTGTCAGGCTCTCCGGTCCAGCCCGCGACGTCGCCGAGGTGCACGGCAGGGGCGGGCGCCTCGCATGCCGAGACCACCTTTTCCAGCTTCGCCAAGGCTTCGCGCATCTCGTGCTGGTCACGCTGGATGCGGGAGACGCCGCGGTCCAGATCCTGCAGATGTTGGTCGATCTGCGCATTTTTGGCGGCCTGGCGCTCGCCAAAGAT
Source organism: Prorocentrum cordatum (assembly GCA_963575745.1). Classification (NCBI taxonomy): domain Eukaryota; class Dinophyceae; order Prorocentrales; family Prorocentraceae; genus Prorocentrum; species Prorocentrum cordatum. The sequence goes on from CAUYUJ010002472.1 coordinate 39,868, forward strand.
GCGAAGAGCAGCTGTGGTGGAAGCGGCGATGTTGGCAGACATCTTGTTGTTGGCGTCGGAGACGAAGTCGACGATGGAATCGCGCATGGCCCCCAGGATCCCCTCCAGCTCCGAGCGCAAGACAGGCCCATCTGCCGCCGCAGCAGGAGCCCCAGCAGGCCGAGGAGAGTCATGAGCGCGATGGGGATGAGCTCTGAGGCGGCCGCTGCTGCGCGGAGTCCGAGGGGTCGCTGGAGGAGTGGCTGCGATCGGCGTGGCCGTGCCCTGGCCATCGTCTCCGCGGGCGCGCCAAGGGTCGGCGTTGGCGGACTGGAAGGGGTCGTCCGTGCCAGCGCTGCGGCTGCGGTCATCGTCTTCACGAGGGCTGCTGCGCCTGCGCTGGCTAGCGCCAGAGCCACCAGAAGCTTTGCCCGCTTTGCCAGTCCGCCGAGAGAGAGAAGCCGCGCCATCTGGCATCCCAGCCGCTGGGAAGAGGTGCGTGCAGAGCGAGAATGCGTGGGGCTGGGGCCCAAAAGGGCAGCACGGGACTCGATTGGTGAATAAATCTTTGGCCTCAAAGCGCGAACCCCCTCGCGCTCATCAGTCGCCGACCGAAGCCGACTCGCGGTCGTCGGGCGGTTCATAGCCTTGAGCCAAAATGGCTACGGATATGTATATATATATATATCTTATATATATATGTGTATATATATATATATATATATATATATATATATATATATATACGCGTCCCTCTTTATTCATCTCTCTCCCTCCCTCCCTCTCTACGCTCCGCTCCGACACCCCTCGTGGCCCCGGGCCGCGCATCTGCGCCCCCACACGGCTCCTGTCCTGGCGAGGAGGTGGACGGCGGCTCCGCGCCGCTCGCCGACGGGCCGCCCCCTCCTCCCTCCGCGCGCCGCGCGTGCCGCCCCCCGGCCAGCCGCCGCGCTCCTCGCGCTCCTCCCCGCGGCGCCGCTCGCGAGGGGTCGCGAAGGCACGACGGGCGAGGCCGACGCGAGGAGGCCGGGGTCGGGCTGTGTGGATATGGGCCGGGGGCGTTGACCTAAGGAACCCTAAAGAAGGAACGAGGCCCCTTTTTCCCATAAGTTAGACGTCGATTTCCCATCGAAAACACAAGGAACACCTGAGGCAAGCTTTGAAACAATCAAGGAAAACCGAGCCCCTCCCCAACGAAAAGGGTTCCTTCTTCAGCGCCCCGACTGTATGGGCCAAGGGCTCGGGGAGCAGTGGCTGGCTCTTCGGCTACACGCAGGGGGTGACCCGGGGTAAGAGTGGCCTTGGGTGCGCGGCTCTCTTTGGGCGCGCAGGACGCTTTCATCGCAGCGCGCTCGGCGATCGGGGGGCCCCCAGGGGCCCGCACCAAAAGGCACTCCGGCGAACGGCCACTCTCACGTGCAGTCGATCTTCCCTCCGCGCGCCGCGCGTGCCGCCCCCGGCCGGCCGCCGCGCTCCCCGCGCTCCTCCCCGCGCTCGCCGCGCGCGAGGGGTCGCGAGGGGCACGACGGGCGAGGCCGACGCGAGGAGGCAATGGGTCGGGCTGTGTGGATATGGGCCAGGGGCGTTGACCTAAGGAACCCTAAAGAAGGAACGAGGCCCCTTCTTTCCATAAGTGAGACTTCGATGGGCGCCGCTCGCGAGGGGTCGCAAGGGCACGACGGACGAGCCCGACGTGAGGAGCCCAGGGTCGGGATGTGGATCTGGGCCAGGGGCTCGGGGAGCCGCGGGTGGATGTCTGCCCGACCTCACGTCCGGGCAGATACTCCAGATTTCGTAATGAAAAGGGAGGGGGTCTCAACCCTCCCAGACGAGCAGTTCTAGACCCTCCCAGACCATCCATGAAAGGGCGGCCCTTTGCCCAGACCCCCCCGAACCCTCCAAGACAGCTCAAATCAGACCCCCCCCCCCAATGTGACCCCCCCGACTTTATTGGAATCCAGAGTATCGAGGTCCACCGCTGCTCGAGATCCCCGGGCACGATCCTGAGACCGAGACGCACGAGACGGACGGGGCCACGACCGGACAAAACCGGCACGAGGCCGCCAGCCTCGCGCTGCGGTGCGCTGGTGTCGCGGCCCTCGAGGCCGGGGGCTCTGATCGTGACACTGCTGCATGCGATCGGTCGGTCCACCTCGCCACTGAGGATCTAGATCGCGTTTACCACCGACGCGGATTACAGTCCACCGAGCCGAGGAAGGTCATTCAGCGTCTCTGTGGCGAACACAAGATCAGCTGGCCACTGGCTCACCAGAGCACAGCAGCGGTCTCCCACGCCGCGCGGATGAGAGCCTCTGCGCTCAAGCCGCCGTGCTGACTCCGCCAATGAGTCCGACCCGCTACTCATGAGCCTCGACGCGACCCACTGGTCCCGCCCGTCGTCGCTCAACCAACGTGCAACCCCCACGCGGAGCAGGTTGAATTTAAACGGCGGCATCTCACAATCTGCTCCTTGACCCTTTCTGGGGCCCAGAACAGTTTTTCGAGCTGCGTCCAGCCGTGGCGACGATGGGCCCCTCCGAACGCCAAGTATCTTTTCTCACTTCACCCTCCTCTGAATCCCGGGCAAGAGCGGTAGAAGTAGAAAGCACGACATGAGCATAAATTGTTGGCGCTCCGCGCTGATTTCTTGGATCTGCGCTGGACCCTCCCCCCTGGCGCGCGGAGCGCGCCAAGGGCGGCGCCGGAGGCTCCGCCGGGGGGGCCCCAGCGCGGATCCAAGAAATCCGCGCGGAGCGCAACACTTCTTCATATTTTTATGGATTTGTTCCTTCTTCCCTCCTCCCTGATCCAGGCCATTCCTTTGGGCATCGTTTCTGGATGGGCTGGTGGGGATTCGCTTTTTGTTGGCGGCTCCCAGGCGAAGGCCAGGAAGCGGGGCATCGAACGGGGCGCGAAACGAAGACAAGTAGCCGAAGAGGCGCATGCACATGCAAGTCAAGTGGGGATCCGCGAAGCGTCAGCAGTTATGTATGTTTTCCTTCTTCGAGGTGGGGCCACCGACGACCGCGGCCACCGCGGCCGCCGGGCCCGCCCAGAACCCCAGCCATCCACACGTGCGACGGATGCGCGAGAGCGGAGACCACTCGCTCCTCGCTCCCTCCTCCTCCTCCTCCTCCTCCTCCTCCTCCTCCTCCTCCTTCTCCTCCTCCTCCCCTCTCTCCTCCCTCCTCGCTCCTCCCTCCTCGCTCCTCCCTCCTCGCTCCTCCCAAGCGGATGGTTCGACGTCGATCGAGCCACAAGCGAAACAGGAGGCACCCACTTCGGCGGTGGACAACCCTCCCGTTAGTGAACCTCCCCTTGGTGAAAACGGCCTAGGACCGAAACCGACGGACCTGGAGCCGCAAACATGACGGCCGCGACGCCCTCTCGCGAACCGAAAACAGCCAATTCCTTGATCGACGTGTCAGGGTAGGACGTCTGTCCACCCCCAACCACTGCACAACCCGACGCGACAAGCGCGGGACGGCCCTGGGGCAATCCGGGAGCAGCGCAGTGAGCACGGGACAGCCGCTGGCTTTTTGGCGAGCAGGGTCGGGCGAGGAGCGCTGCCGCAAGCGCCCCGAAGGGGCGCCCGACTCAGTCGGCACAGCCCTGGGACCAGTCGGGGGGGGGGGGGGAGAAGCGACCTGCCGTGACATGCCCCGCGCTGGGCAGGTTTTTTCCTGCGCCATCGCGCAGCTTCGTCGTCGCCCTTTCCAGTCCCCAGGCCTTCTCCTCCTCCCGCTGCCCCCTCCTGGACCTCCCCTCCCCCTTCCTCCTCCGTCTCGTCCTGCTCTTCCTGGTCCTCCTCCTCTCCCACACTTCTCCTTCTCCTCCTCCTCCTCCTCCTCTGCCGCCTCCTCCTTCTACTCCCATTTCCAGCTTCGTCATTCTCTGCCAACCTGCTGCTCGTCCTGAAACCGATCCCCATCCATCCTGCTGCTGCTCCTCCCCCATTGCCCCTCTTTGCGATCCTCACTTCCAGATATCTCCTCATCCTCGTTCTGCTCCTGCTCTTATATACTCCCGCAGACATGCAAGCAGCTACTGCACCTGCTGCTTGCTCCTCCTGCTCCTGCTCCCGCTGTTCTTCCTCCGTCCGCCCCCACTGCGGAGAGGGTGCCTGCTCGGGTGCTCGGGGTGCACCTCTTGCTCCTGCTTCTCCGAATCCTGCCCCTCACTCCCCCTTGTTCTTCTACCCTTTCCCTTCCCCTCTCCCCCTCCTCTGCCTCCCCCTCCCGCCCCCTTCCGCCCCCCCCCCCAAACAAAAAAACACGTGGACCCCCAGATCTGTAGTGGATCACTTCCTGGCGGGGACTTCAAGGCGCATCGAGCCGCGTCGACAAGGCCCCCGACCCCCTGGGGGCCAACCCGACAACTCCGCCTCGTTCTCCTCTTCGTCGTCCTCCTTGTCAAAAGGCTCCTCCTCCTCTCCCGCCTCCCCCTCTCCTCCCCCGCTCCTCCCCCCCTCCTCTTTGCTCTCCCCCTTCCTCTCCTCCTCCTCCTCCCCTTCGCGTCCTCTTTCCTTGCCCATCCTCACGCTTCCCCTCCACCGCCGCCCGCCGCCGCCCAACGCCGCCCACCATCGCCCTCGCCGTCGTCACCGCCGTCGCTGCTGCCTTCGCCGTCGCCGTCGCAGCCGCCGTCGACATCATCGCCGTCGTCTGCGTCGTGGCTGCCGTCGCTGTAGGAGGAGGAGGGGGTGGAGGAGGAGGAAGGGGAGGAGGAGGAGGAGGAGGAGGAGGAGGAGGAGGAGGAGGAGGAGGAGGAGGAGGAGGAGGAGGAGGGAGGAGGCGGAGGAGGAGGGAGGGGGAGGAGTTGGAGAGGAGGAAGATTGGAGGAGAAGGAGGATTTAAGGCGTGAGAGCGTAGCACGGGCTGCACGTCCGTGGAGACACGAACTGCCCGAGGGGCGCCAGGGGGGCCCGCCGCCAGCTCAGGTTGTAGGGGGTAAGAAAACAGCGCGCGCGCTCCAGGGCCCCCCCGCCCGCCTTGTGTGACTTGATTGCGGGTTTTTGGCAGCGTGCGCGTCGCCGTCGTCGTCGTGACGATCGTCGTCGTCGTCGTCGTCGTCGTCGTCGTCGTCGTCGTCGTCGTCGTCAGCGTCGTCGTCGTCGTGGTGGTGGTGGTGGTGGTCGTCGTCGTCGTCGTCGTCGTCGTCGTCGTAATCGTTGTCGTCGTCGTCGTCGTCGTCGTTGTCGGGATCGTCATCGTCGTTGTCAAGATCGCCGTCGTCGTCATCGCAATCGTCGTCGCGACGGAAGGTGGCTGGAAGAGCAGGAGGGGGATGAGGGGGAGGAGGAGGAAGAGGAGGAGGAAGAGGAGGAGGAAGAGTAGGCGGAGGAGGAGGATAGGGAAGGGGAGGAGTAGGAGGAGGAGCGGGGTCTCTTTGGTTCCCGAGGAGGCGGAGGAAGAGGAGCAGGAGGACGAGGAGCATGAGGAGGAGGACGAGGAGCATGAGGAGGATGATGGGGAGGAGAAGGAGAAGGAAAAGGAGAAGGAGAACGACGACGACGATATGGAGGATGCGTGGGGAGTGGGGAGCACGAGCTTTGCAATGAGGGCTAGAGGGGCAGCAAGGAGGCCAAGCGAGGAAGGGGGACAAGAGCGGGGGCGAAAAGAGAGGGAACGACTAGGAACGATGAGGAGGATGAAGAAGAGTACTGATAATAACAAGAAAAGAATACTGCCTGCTTGTTTCTGAAAATGGCGGCCTCGGCCCCATGAGCAAACCAGCAAGGCAAAACATGAGCATCAGGACAGAGCTTCTCCTGGGAGGAAGAAAAGAAAAACGGGAACGGGGCGAGGCTAGGTGGCGCGCGGCCGTGAAGGAGCGCCGCGCAATTCGGCCGAAACGTCCCCCAAACTGGAGGTCCTTCCCGCGAATGCTGCCGCGCGCCCGTTCCCCCCCCCACACCCCCACCCCCACCCCTTCCCCCTGGAGGAGGAGGAGGAGGAGGAGGAGGAGGAGGAGGAGGAGGAGGAGGAGGAGGAGGAGGAGGAGAAGGGAAGACGAGGAGGATGGAAGAGGAGGAGGAGGAGGATGAGGAGGAGGAGGGAGGAGGGAGGAGGAGGAGGAAGGACGGGGAGGAGGAAGGTTTGTATTGGGTGGCTTCAACGTTGAACAAGGGCGCAGAGGGGGCCCTGGTATGTGAAGGAGGAGGAGCGAGGAGAGGAGGAGATGGCACTGATGGGGGTCCCGGCCGGCCCGATGGCCACGTTCGACTGCTCGTGAAGGGCGCCACGCCGCAGCTCCCCTCGCCAGGCCCCAGGCGCAGAGCCGCCGCGGCCAACGGCCCGAGCACGACCCGCGGCAGGCCCCCTCATCCCTCCTCTTCTCCTCCTCCCACTCCTTTGGTCCTCCTTCCTCCTCCTTATTTTTTTCCCCTTGTCTTCCCCCTTCCTTTACCCTCTCCATACTCTCATCCTCCCCATCCTTTGCTCCTCCTCTCCTCCTCCCTCCTACCTCCCCTCCTTTCTCCTCCTCATCCTCCCCGTCCTGCCTCCCTCATCCTCCTCATCTTCTCCTGCCTCATCCTCCTCCTCACCTCCTCCTCCTCCTCTCCTGCTCCTGCTCCTCCTCCTCCCACCCCTCCTTTTTCCCAACCATGCTTGTTCTTTGGTCCTCGTTTTGTGAAATCAGCGCGTCCCGCGCCTCTCCCTCCTCTCCTCTCCTCACCCTATCCTCCCCTCCTCCTCCCTTTCCTCTCCTCTCATTTCCTCCCTACTCTGCCGCCTCTCCATCCCTTCCCCTTTTTCCACTCCCCTCCCCCCTCCTCCTCGCTCTCCTTCCTCCTCTCTCACACCAATCCACTTTGGCACACCCCTCACATGCTTCGTCGCCCCATAGGCAAGGCCCCAGTGGTTGCGCCAGCATGCCGCCGCCACCCCACTTTGGCGCACCTCTTGCACGCTTCCTGCCCCAAAAAGTGAGCTCCACCTCAGGCCCCAATGGGTGCGCCCACATGCCGCCGCTACCCCACTTTGCCGAGCCCCTCAAAGCTTCGTGGCCCTATCGGGAGTTCCACCTAGGGCCCGAATGGTTGCGCCCGCATGCCGCTGACCCCCCGCTTTGGCGCACGCCCACGTGTCGTGGCCCCATGAGGAGTTCCACCTCAGGCCCCAGTGGTTGCGCCCGCATGCCGCCGACCCCCCACTTTGGCGCACCTTTCACCAATTTCCTGGCCCCATGGGGACACAGCAGTTGCGCCCGCATGCCGCCGCCACCCAACTTTGGAACAACCCTCACACGTTCCGAGGGCCCATGGGGAGCTCCACCGAAGGCCCCGGCGGTTGCACCCGCATGCCGCCGCCGCCCCACTAATTATGGCGCACCCCTCGCACGTTTCGTGGCCCCCAAAGGCCCCACTGCCTGCTGCTCCCAAGACCGCGCCCTGCTGCTCCCCAAAGCCGGGCCGACAGACGCTCCGATCAGCCGTTCTCCTCCTCCTCCTCCTCCTCCCCCTCCTGCCCGTCCTCCTTCTCGTTCTCCTCCTCCTTCTTCTCCTCTTTTTCTTCTTCTTCTTCTTCCTCCTCCTCATCCTCCTCTTCCCCCTTCCTCCATCGCCCCTAACATTCCTCCTCCTCCCCCTCCTCCTCCTCCTCCTCCAGCTCCTGCTGCTGATGCTGCTCCTCCTCCTCCTCCTCCTGCTCCTCATCCTCCTGCTTCTCCCCCCTCGACGCGCTGGTTCCTCCACCTCCCCCCGCCGCCGCCGCCGCCTGCTCGGGAGACCAAAAGGTACCGATACCGCTACAGTCAACCAGTATAGTAAGGATGCGCGATAAGGATGCAAGGGCCTTGGACGCCCATTTTGAAGCCTTTCGAGCGGGGCGCGGCCAGCGAAAGCGGCGACGGACGCACCGAGGAGGCAAGGATGCAAGGGGGCCCTTGGGAAAATTGTCCATCCTTCCTATGCGGGTTGACTGTACTCCCCAGACCTCTCCCGGGGTGCGTTCTGACCAGGATTTCGAGGCGAACCCAGCGGTGGCGACGAGGGCCTCCCAGGAGGCCCCGCAAAAAGAAACGAGAGAAGGGCAGTGGTATGGGTACCTTTTCTCGGCGGCGAGCCTGGGAGGAAGTGACAAGGTGAAGGCCTTCTCTCAAGGCTGGGAAGTCCCCAGGCCTTCTGAGAAGTGTTCTAAGCCTTCCCCGAAGGCACAGACAGCTTCATAGAAGGCGCGAGGGCTTCTGAGAAGTCCCGCCGCCTTCCGAGCAGGCCTTCTCCTTCTCACTTCCCCCCCTCGCTCGCCGCCGATCCTCCTCCTCCTCCTCCTCCTCCTCCTCCTCCTCCTCCTCCTCCTCCTGTCTTGCGGTACGCGCAGCTGCATAGGGTTGGGTCCTTCGCCAGGCCGATGTCTTCCTTCTTCTCCTCCTCCTCCTGCTCCTCCTCCTCCTCCTCCTCCTCCTCTTCCTCACTGCCACCAGCGGCCTGCAGGTCCACGCCCAAGGCCTCGGCTCTCGCGCGATTCGGCAGGCACTCGAGTTGCGGCCGCGGGGGGGTACGCCGACCGTGGCGCGGCGCGGGGGAGGAGGACGAGGAGGAGGACGAGAAGGAGGAGGAGGAGGAGGAGGAGGAGGAGGAGGAGGAGGACGAGAAGGACGAGGAGGAGGAGGACGAGGAGGAGGAGAAGGAGATTCGGAGATACATCTTGCAGCCGACACGTATCATAAGGACGCACGATGAGGATCCAAAGGCCTTGGAAGGCCATGTCGGCGCTTTGCGAGCGGGGTGCGGCCAGCGGCAGCGGCTGGCGGCCGGGGATGGGCCGAAGGGGGAGGATGCAAGAGCATCCTTGAAAAAAAGCTCATCCTTACTGAACCAATACTGAAATTTGGGCTGCAGCGGTTCTCTCGGCCATGACGGTGATTTGCATGGCGATACATGTTCCTTCGCTGCGGAGCTTATTGGATTGGATTGGAAAGCTGTGCCGAGGCATTCGAGACTTTTAGGGCGACACTCGTGCGGAAGATCGTGCAGTCAGAAGGTATCCGAAAATGGATTTGAGATGCGCCGACAAAGAGGAATGAGGAGGAGGAGGAGGAGGAGGAGGAGGAGGAGGAGGAGGAGGGGGAGGGAAAAGAGGAGACTGGCCACAAAGGAAGGTCCCGAGGAGGGCAGACGCGTCGATGAGACGCTGGGTGCGCCAGAGAACCGTTTGCGCCAACGGCAGTCTGGGGAGGACGGACAGGAGGGGGAAGATGAGTGGAGGAGGAGAAGAGTGTCGGAGCCAGCGATCCGTCCAAAGATCAGGGACTGGCGAGAACGAGCCGAGGATCTGAACTACCTCGGCAGCCGCGTCGATCTCGGCGTCGGCGATCACGTCGACGCTGGCGCAGATGCGTCGCAGCTGGCCCGCCTGCCCGCCGCCACGACGTCCAGCATGGGAGTACCCAGATGGGTGCAGGCGGGCGCCTCGTCGGGAGGAGGAGGAGGAGGAGGAGGAGGAGGACGAGGAGGAGGAGGAGGAGGAGGAGGAGGAGGGCTCGATGCTCGGCGCCCTTCCGGAGCAGATGGCCTGCGCGGGCAGGCCGCGCTGCAGGGACATCGCGGGAGGCCCCCAGGGCTGGCCAACTGGACAGGCACGCACGGCCTCCATTGGAAGACGAGAAAACGGCATAAACGCAAACTTGTGGCGCTCCGCGCGGATTTCTGAGATCTGCGCCGGACCCCCAAGAGATCCGCGCGGGAGCGCCCAAAGTCTATGCTTGTGCCGTGCTCTCTTCTTCGCTCCGTGCTGGCCATCGCTCGGACGTCCACTTCCCGTGTTTTTGTTTCGGTCTCGTGCGTGGTTCTTCCGCCAAATGGCCGAGGATGCTCCTCGAAGGCCCTCGCCGAGAGAAAAAAATGCACACGTCCGAGCGATGCCAAGCGTGCGGTCGGGACGCCTGGCTGTGCGGCCGGTCAGGCAGAGGCCATCGGACGCATGCGGGCTCGCGCCGCGGGGAGAGCTCCGCCCTGCGCGAGCGGGGCCGTCGCAGCGGAAGGAGTCGAACCTCCTCCTCCGCCTCCTCCTCCTCCTCCTCCTCCTCCTACTACCTCCTTCCTCCTCCTCCTTCCCATCCCCTCCCGAATCCTCCTCCCCCTCCCCTCTCCCCCTCCTCCTCTCTCCCTCCCCCTGCCTACTACTCCTCCTCGCCCTCCTCCTCCCCCTCCTTCCCCCTCCTCTCATCCCCCCCCACCTCCTCCTCCCTCCTCCTCCTCCTCCTCCTCCTCCTCCTCCTCCTCCCTCCTCCTCCTCTCCTTCCTCCTCCTCCTCCCCCCCTCCTCCCCCCATCCCCCCCTCCTCCCCCTCTCCCTCCCCTCCTACTCATCCCCCTCCTCCTCCTCCTCCCTCCTCCTCCTCCTCCTCCTCCTCCCCCTCCTCCCCCTCCTCCTCTCCTCCTCCTCCTCCTCTCCTCCCTCCTCCTCCTCCTCCTCCTCCTCCCCCGAGAGGGCCTGCATCGGCCACGTCGGCAGCCCCGCCGCGGAGACGGCACAGGCCTACGGCGCAGCCGAGGGGGACCCCACGAGGCGGTGAGAGCGGTGCCTCGCCCACGCGTAGGAGAGGCGGACCGCGCGCGCGACCTCCACGCGGGCCCTGGCGGCATCCGAGCAGAGCTGCTGAGAGCCAGCCACGCCTTGCCTGCTGACAGAAAAGCCAGGGAACGAAGAAGGCACGACCCGAGGAGCGCTGACGATCAGAGATTCTTTATTTTCCTGTTTTTCCACCTTTTCTCCCAGGGTCGGGCGAGAGGGGGGGGGATAGCAAAGGGGGGGTCTGAGACTCAGCTCGAGTCGCTATCAGCTCGCGTAGCTGACTTTCCCGGCGCCTCCCGGCGCCGGACGGAGGCGGCCATGCCTCGAGGCATGGCCCCCTCGGTGAGGCCGAAGCCAGCTGCACGCAGCAGATTTCGCACCCCCCCCCTTTCCCAACTCCCCCCCTTTCGCCCGGCCCGAGATGCGTGGCCGCGACTCCCACCCTGCCCGCCGAGTGCCTCCAGGAGCGCGGCTGGAGGATCTCAGTCCGGGCGGGCGCTGCCAGGAAGCACGGCGTGCTACACGCGCGGTGCGCGGCAGCCAGCCGGACGCCGAGATCCGCATGGGCGGCCAGCGCAGACGACTTTCTTCGAGCAGCGGCTGCAGGCTCCTACCCACTTACTTCTGCTCAGGCAGCGCCTAGCGCCACCAACTGTCCCATTGTATAGCGACTCCCGACCTCGGCACTGTCATGTACCGAAACCGCCGCAGCCACTGTGGCGGCAGCAGCAGCTGGCTCACGCTACTCCCACACGGCACGCGACAGTACCGCACACCTTTCTGCCATACGGCAGTAGCATCAGCAACGGCGACTGCGACCACCTCAAGAAGCTAATATAGTGGGTCCGCGGTAAGACAGGGCTCCCAAACCCGACGTCTCTCGTGGACCGACTTCCTCCGACGCGTACTTGTGGGTTGGCGGTAACATGGGGCTCCCAAACCCGCGGCAACCTTCTCACCCACAGTGGTCAGGATCATCGCCAATTGATAGTCCTACCCCGCGCCTCCTTGGTGTCACCTTAATCCCAGCGTCGTGGGGCCACACAAAGGACCCATCAGTTAGGCAACTGAGAGCTCTCGCCCAACCTCCCACTCCCCACTGGCTGCCCACTTCTGCTATGTTTCGCCCACTTCCGCCCCATCTAACCTACGCCTTCACCTCTCCTGTGGGGCGGGATGGGCAGGTGATGTGTCATCTCGGGGGGAGGGGACGTAACTCACCTCTGGCCATCCTGGCGAAGATCGGGGCGGCCGCAGCCAGCCGAGCCACCAGCACAGCCAGTGTAATCGCCTCAATTTCCCTGCAACCTTCCCCTTCACCTCTACTCACCTCTTGCTGGCCACAATGCCTCACGAACCAGCTTGCAACCGGTCTCGCCCTGCAGCGCCAAGCTGCGCTAGACGTGCAGCTCTGCAGCTTCGACTGGCAAACGCCGACGCAGGCGAGTCTCTGTCACTCTACAGCCCATTCTCCCACACATGCCCTACCTAGGCCGCCTGTTTAGGCACCTCACACTGCGCCCGAAACCAACTCGCAGGGAGGTGATTAGCGTTGGAGGCGGGAACGCTTATGGGCCCAGCAACGGCGACCATCGCAGGCCGCCGCCGAGGATAGCGTAAGCCTCCTCACCCCCACTGGGCATCCCTGAGGGGCCAGGGCGAGGGTTCCCGGGGTGCGACTGGGGCCTGCTCCATGGGATCCCTACGGGCGGTGGGGAGAGGCACGTGCGCAGTCCGACTTGTGGCAATGCGGCCGCGGCCGCGCCTGCCTTACCACCCAACCGCTCGCAGGCTCTGCCACATATTTAGAGGGCTGGAGATCCACCCCGATAATAAGCACCCCGACAACGCAACCGTTTAGCAAACGCACCCGACGAAGGAGTCCAACAAGAAAGCGCTGTTTAGTAAACGCACGGGGCCGTTTAGTAAACGCCGATTATGGGGGTCGGGGTGGATTTGTCCTCGTTGAATATTGACTCGCGCACTCCGCGCTTGCAACCAGTTCGGCCCCGCCGCGCCAAGCTGCCGGCAGACGTGGCAGCCCCGTGAAGCTCCAGCTCTCCCGCACCGTGGACGCACCTGGCCAGGCCGAGGCCGAGGACTGCAGGGGGCCACATGCGAACCCTACCCCTACCCTCCAAGATTCCTGGGGGGGAGGGTTGGGGTTCACTCGCCGTTCGGCAGCTCCCGAGCGAAGTGAACTCCACCCTCCCCCTCAGAAATCGTGGGGGGTCAGGGGTAGGGTTCGCATGTGGCCCCCTAAACTGCCCAGACTCCCGCCGCTCCAATTCTTCGGGAGCGCCAGATCCCCTGGGTCGCGGGGTGAAGGTCGGACGGCCAGGTCCGGAAGGGACCCCCCCTCGTGCACCGGGAAAAGCCAGACGCAGCGGCCCACCTCCCAGATTGGTCCAGCGGGCCAGGCACCTGCTGGGTACAGACGGGGGCTGGGGAGTGCTGGTGTGGCTTCAGCATCCCGCCCCGAGAGAGGGGAGCCAGCGAGCGCGCTCGGGCGGACGCGGTCCGCTCACTCTTCTTGGAGTACGACCGCGCCGCGCAGGGCCAGGCGCAAAAGCCTTCCCTGGGCCGGTGGCCCCCCCAGGCGGGGTCGGTCGACCTCGGGGGGCTCTGCGACCGCCTCGGCGGGGGCGAGGGGGCTCCCAGCCGCTGGCGGGGGGTCGTCCCGCCCCGGGAGGCCCTCGGGTTGCGGGGAGGGGCCCTCACGCCGTCTCGCTCTGGCGGGGCGTGGCCTCCGCCACGCCACACGCCACACGCCGCTCGCCACGCCACCCGCCACGCCCAGGCCACAGCTGATCCCCGCCCTTCCTGCCGCCCCTTTTCAATCCTGATCTGGAGCCCTCTCGTGTGCCTCCTCCTCCTCGTCCTTCTCCTCCTTCTCCTCCTTCTCCTCCTCCTCCTCCTACTCCTCCTCCTCCTCCTCCTCCTCCTCCTCCTCCCCCTGGTGCAGGGGAGGACCTGGATGCCCCTCCCCTGGGGTGTGTGCCTGTCGCTTGACCAATTGTTGGTGCAGGTCTTCTAATTTGATCTCCCCCCCAGGCTTGATCTACCCCCCCCCCCCAGAGGCAATCGCCCCCGGGGGCGTGGGACGGCTGCGTCGGAGAAGCACCGATGTCCCACAGCTCCGAGCTCTGAAGAAGAGGAGGGAGTTGGAGGAGGAGGGGGAGAAGGAGGATGAGGAGGCAGGAGGGGAGGAGGAGCGTCAAGAATCGAGGCCAGAGTCAGAAGCCTTGGAGGGCAAGAAGCCGCGGAAGGTCAGCGAGCCCGATCGAGCAAGGCTCAGGCCGGCCGGCCGCGGCAGCCGAGCGCAGCGCGCGCGGCACCGCCGCCTCCAAGTACTTCCTCGCCTCCTCACGGCCGCGGGAAGTGCCTCCAGCTCCTCCTCCATCTCATCCTCAACCTCCTCCTCCTCCTCCTTCTTCAGCTCATCCTCCACCTCCTCCGACTTCCTCTTCCCTCCTCCTCCTCCTCCCTTCTCCTTATCCACCACCGTCTCCTCTTCGTACGCACCTCCTCCCCCTCCTCCTCCCTCCTCCTCCTCCTCCTCCTCCTCCTCCTCATTATCCTTCTTTCCTCCGCCCCTTTCTGGACTTCCTCCCCCACTCCTCATTGACTCCTCAACATCTTCATCCTCTTCCCCTTCAGCTTCTCCCACCTTCTCTTCCATCCCGATACTCTTCTCCAGCTGCCCGATCTTCCTACCTCAGCCTGCCCACTACTTCTCATCCTCCCCTTCCTCCTTATCAACCACCTGCTCATCATCATCCTCTTCTTATGCCCCCTTCTCTTGTTCTTCCTCCCAGTGCTCTTCCCTCCTCATTACTACCCTTCCCTCCTCAATCCTCTCATATAACTACCACTGCACTTCCTCCTCATCCCGTCCCCTCTATCTGCTCCGCCTCCCCAGTGTACTTGTTTCTCCATCCATTTCCTTCCTCTGACCCCTGACTCTATCCCTTCATACCTGCATCTTCTTACAATCATGTTCATTGTCCTCCTCCTCCTCCTCCTCCTCCTTCTCCTCCTCCTCCTCTTTCTCCTCTTCCTCCTCCTTTCCTCATCTGTTTTCTCCACCTTCTCCTCCTACTCCTCCATCCTCCATTCATTCCTTTCTCCAGTCGCTCATTCTATCCTTCCCGCGTCTCCCTCGTTACCCCTTCTCCTCTTCCGCCCTGGCCTCATGCCGAAGCATCGCAGCAATGACGTACAGAATAACTGACAGAGTGCAGCTTGGGATTAGAGGCGTCGGGTACTTACTGTTGCTAGACTCCCATGGGGGGCCCCGCCACGCCAGACAAAATCGCCGTCGTCCCCGTCCTCCTTCTGCTCCTCCTCCTCCTCCTCCTCCTTCTCCTCCTCCTCCTCCTCCTCCTCCTCCTCCTCCTCCTCCTCCCCTTCGTTGCTCCTGCTCCTCCTCCTCCTCCTACTCCTCCTCCTCCTTCTCCGCCTGCCTCTCTCCTCCTCCTCTCCTCCCTCCTCCCTCTTCTCCACTCCTCTTCCTCCTCCTCCTCCTCCTCCTCCTCCTCTCCTCCTCCTCTCCTCCCCTCCTCCTCTTCCTCCTCCTCCTCCTCCTCCCCCTCCTCCTCCTCCTCGTCCTCCTCCTTCTCCTCCTCCTTCTCCTCCTGCTCCTTTTAATCCTGCTCCTCCTCCTCCTCCTCCTCTGCCTTCTCAGCATGGTCATCGACTCTCCTTCTCCGTCGCCTCCCTCCCCTCCTGCCCCCGCCCAGGAGCGCCGGGGCAGGACGGCATGACGGGGCGCGCTGGCCCCCAGCCTGGGAGGTATCGGGTCGTGAGGGGCCAGCCGATGGCAGACGTCCCAGGACGAGAATTCATTTTTTCTTTTTTTATCTTTTTTTTTCATCGACCTCGTTAGCGCGAACAACCTCACCTGGTGAAACAGCCGGCTGCCGTGAACACGCCTGCCCTGCAGCGAAAACCACCGAAGGCGCGCGGAAACGGGCACGGCTCTCTGTGAAAGTCCCCCCGCTTGCATGGCCAAGCATGCCCGTCGCGTGGCCAGTGCCTCGTAGCCCACGGGGCTGCTGGAGGTACCCTTTCAGTGAGTGAGGTCGCCCTCACTACCAGCAGTGGCTTCCCACCCACCGCTGCTGGTTCTGTTTTTTCACATTGGCTGTGCGGGCGTTGAGCTTAACAAACAAAAAACACGTTCGCCAGAGGGCGTCGCGCATTGTGCCGGAGGCGCCCGCCCGCCCGCCCCTCGCTCCTCCTCCGCCGTCCCCGCCTCGTCCTCCCTCTCTTTCCCCGTCCTCCTCGTCCTGCCTCGCTCGTCGCTCCTCCTCTTGATCATCCTTCCTCTCTCGTCCCACTCTCCTCTCTCCTCGTCCTCCTTCTCCTCCTCGTCCTCCTCCCCCTCATCCTCCTCGTCCTCCTCTCGTCCTCCCTCTCTCATCCCTTCTCCCTCTCCGTCCGCTCGGAATCGCCATCGGAAGCTAAGACGCTCTCTAGGCACAGGTTCCACGCGAACGTGTTTCGTTCTCCTTCCGCCGTCCTCCCCTCGCTCGTCCTGCTCATCCTCATTACGACGTCGGCTGCGGCCGTGCTCTTCTATGCCATGCTATGCGGTGATGTATCATGCATCGCGTACACTCTCGGGAGTATCGCCCTGTTCGACATCCGACTGTGCGGAGAGAGAGAAAGAGAGAGGAGATCTACGCAATGATAAGGGATGGTAGGGAAGGATAGGACGTCATATCTGACACTTGCTCACCTACCTTGTCCTCGTCCCTCTCCCCCCTCCTCCTGCCTTTATCAGCGTGTCGTCCGCGGTGACCTCGAGGGGGGTCAGACACAGATTCACCTTGGTGAGCTCCATGTCCCGCGAGAAGACGTCCTCGAGGATCATGTCCAGCTGCAGGAACGGCGTCCTCCCCTGGTCGAGCGAGGAGAGCACGACCACCGGGCAGGGCCTCATGAGGTCCACGTACAGCCGATGCACCAAGAACCTCGGCGCACGGATTCGGACATGCAACGTCTTGAACAATTCAGGGTGGCTTTGTTGATCGTATTCGGCCTCTGGGGACCATCGCCGGGTCGCGGGGCTGTTCAAAATTACTCACTGGCCATCGGGAAAGGGTCGGGACTTCCGGGGGAGGAGGAGAATTACAGGAATTACAGCCTTCGCGTAGCGAAAAATACCGATCCACCACTCAAGCCATTGCTCGAGGCTCAGATTACTTGCGCTGAGGAAACTCGTCACGTCGAATTCGGTCAAGGTGTTCCCGACGAGCCTTGGAAACAGGTCACTTGCAAGGGGTACCAAGTCCTCTGAGCTGGGACTGTCCGAAATGCCCGCAGACGTTGCAATACCATGTTCCCAGAACGTGATGAAACATTAGGGCATGCGAGGGGTGGGCCCAACCTCCAGCGATGTGCATACGACACCCCCGTTTCACCCGAGACACTCTACCATCTATGGAAACTAAAGCGTTGCAATCACTTTTTAGCCACTCGGACAATGTAGCTAAAGACGCTGAACACAGAACAGGACTTACTGCTTTCAGTAAGGGCCTGTGCCGTCGCGAAGCGTGCAACAATAGAGGGCGCAGGAGGATGCGGCAAAGGAGGCCGCGGGGGAGGAGGGGAATCAGCTCCACCGCCGTCTGACCGAGCAGCGGTTCGAGCAGCACGTCTGTGCGCTGCGGCCTCCGCCTTCAGCTCGGTCTCACGCTGGATCGAGCACAGACCTGCTCGTAGGAGCCGTCGCTGTACGAGTACGGCCTTCTTCTCCACCATCAGCACACGATGTCGCTCTCCAGCTGGTGCTCGCGCGGCCACTGCGGCCTCACCTGCGAGGTGGTCCACTGCTGCATTGCCTTGGACCATCCAGCTGGGCAGCTTTGCATACTTCCTCTGCGTCCAAGTGTGACGGAATCTGCATCACTATGATATCTGTGGCGGGTCGCTGCTGCTCTGCAAGGTGCCGTCCGATGAGCCTCCACAGCCCAGCGTGACACCCTTCAGGTTGGCGAAACAGCAGTGCTCACCACCCTCGGCATACTTCCGAGCAGCCTGTCACAAAAATCAATTGACCTGTGGTGCTGCGAATGGCAAGCTCAAGGGCCGTGAGCTCACCTTTGGGCACAGTCTGTACTCCTCCCGCGAGTGGCCCAATCAGAAAGGGCCCCACCGTGAAAGGCGTGAAACTCGTGATCACACAGACAGCTAGCCCAACTCGCCGCAACCGAACATCATGAGTGTCGGGGCCGCCTGAAGCGCCCCCGAAAACATACACTGGGCACTCGGCGGTGCCGTGGCCTAAGCAGGCCTGTCCGTCATACAAATTACCTCCTGACCAGGATTCGAATGCGCTCGGAGGAGGTACTCTCGTCCAATGCGCTGGTATGATGCCCCGACTCCAGAAACACGGGTGCGCGTCATGATCCGCCACTGCTTCTGGAACAAGGTATTCCGATTGCTCGAAAGCTTTGCCGTCACTGTTGCACTTGCACAACCAATTCCAGTGGACGTCGGGCTCAGGAGCCTCAGAACATCTGTCACAGATATCGGTGGTGCCGATGTTGACACTATACTTACGTACATTCGCCCAAACTCCTCCAACAGCGATCGATACCATAAGTTCGGCAAGCTGCCGTCCCTTGTGCACATGCTGTAGGCTATCTATATACCGTCGCAGACTGATCAAGTCTGCACCTCCTTCTAATCCTCCTCCACAGTGTAAGTCCGCAGCTTCTCGCCACTGTCGCAGAGCCAATGACCCTTCAAACTCCCGAAATAGATCATCTGCCTGGTCCAACGCGCACAAGGCTCCATCATCGAATTTCCACGCGCGAAGCCCTTGCCCGTCGTCATTGGGGAGATCCCACTCTGATGGAGAAATCGGATTCCAGCCGGCTTGCAAAAGATAAGCGACCACCGTTGACACTGGTCCTCGAATATGTCTGGGACGTTGGGTGGCAGGCAGCTGACGAAGGTGTTGCGCTACCTGCGACCGCACACGATAAACACCTGCTCGAATCGATGGTTCCGCAATCCACACCTGCAGCCATTGAGAAAGACATTGGCGAGGGAGTACGATGCCTGGATCTGCACATGCCGCTCGCAGCCCGATCAAAGGTGGTGACGCACCGACCTCAAAGAACTGCACCTGTAGCAGCGCCAAGTCGCCTACGTTGCAACTCCATAGCGCTACCAAACTTACCGTAAACTTGATGTCCGTACGTGGCCACGGCCTGTGGTCCTGCACGCTCAATGCGAGACGTAATCTTGCATCGCCTAGCTGCTGCAACCATCCGCCGTAACTTCTGATGCTGGGTACCTGCTTCGATAACTCGCTTTCGTGCCGTCTCTCGTGCGCGTCGGGCTCCCATGTCTACTCCCAAATGCGCCGTCTGCAAGGCTGCGGTGATATTGATACCTCTCCTACGAAGTACCCGAACCACAGCCTTAGCGTCGGCGTGAGAAGAGCAAGTCACGACACTCTTGGCGGCAATACTAAGTGAGACATTCTGAAACTCAGCGGCCGTATCCGTGATGGTCTCAATGAGATCACGTCGAACCTGAACTCTCGATGCTACCGTTCTCTGTGCCAGATCGTCGATCCAGATTCGCTCGGACATCCGAGGGTGTGCGGCGCATAATGGCTGCAATACGAAATAGCTTAGACAACGACCGAACCGCACACCGATGCGGATACCTTGAATAATCCCTCGATTACCCTGAAACGGCAATGAGGAAGAATTGGACTGCGACAACACACGGGGCATCACACATGTCTGCATTTCCAACCCGAGAACAACAGAAGGAAAATTAAGTCGCAGCGCCGTGTCTGCCAATATCGGGTATTCGGCGCTGTCGTAAAATGCTTCCAAGTCGATAAGCGCCTCACCCTGCGTCGCGTTCATGCGAGCGCAGGCTTCAGAATTGAGTGCACGGACAAATGCTTCTCTTAAAGCGCTGTTCTGTGCAATCGCTGCGTCTCAATGTGGAGCCGACTGGGCGGCCCAGGCGCGCATCTGGTCTTCCCGCGATAAGCTCCACAACCGATTGATCATTGATATAAGTCCGATGGTCCTATCACCGCCAGACCTTTTGCCCAACAGCCGTCCGATGGTGACCACGATTTGCCACGGCCACGTCAACCCCTCTTCTATGAGAAGGAATGACTGGCACAGCTGCTCGAGTCCTGCATCAGATAGTCGTTCAAAGTCCAGCGGCGACATCTGGTCGCAGCCGAGGCCAGCTTTCGGCTTCATGCGCGCCAGCGCGCGCCGAAGGTCTGAGACTGTCAATGGTTCCAACTGCTCTACCATCGCCTGCTGTCTGACTGAAAACATCACATCTAAGAACCGATCGGCCGATAACGAACTCGAATTTGCGATGCCAGAACTCAACCTTTTTATCAACGATCTCATTTGGATTCGCTGCACACTTACTTTCGAAATGTAACCCATCAACTTCAACTGGTAAGTGCGTGATACTACGATGAACAATACCGATGGCCCCTGTGGTGCTGATCCAGTCCTGAAGCTCTCGCAAGGATTGGCTCGTGGAGCGAGCCCTTCCTCGCTTCGCACCTCGCTCCACGAGCTTGCACATGTCTGTCAGCTGCTGCAATGACAAACTTCCCAAATCAGCCAGCCCCGTGGCAAACTCATCCCACGTGCCTTGACCTGGGGGAAACCGCTCGTGGATTCCCGCAGGTGCTGCATGAACGAGTTTCGCTGCACTATCAATCAGCTGCTGGACCTGCACTCTGCCATTTTTACGCTTACGATGTCTTTCCACTCGATTGGCTACTGTGCACATGCGAGCCCACCACGATGCATGTGTGTCCCGCAGAGGCTGATCGCGTACGTGCTCTGCTTGATGTACAGCACCGATCTCCTGATGGGGGCCATGTGCTCGTGACCGACGAGGGGGTTCGAGTCCATGATGCTCGCTGATACTTCTCTCCACTGCCGTCGCCCATGAGGCGTGGCGTGAACTGATATGAAGAACGTGTGGTCCTGCAGCTGCGAAAGCCAAGGGCTCTCGAGCTGCTGGCCAGACGTCGGAGAGAGTGCGTGTTTGCCAACCAACTTGGGTCCAGTGCTTGAGCCAAACCGACTCCGAGACCGCAAAAGTAGGAGCGAGGGGAGCACCAGCAGCACAAGCAGCGGAGCTCGGAAGGGTATCGGTGACACCCTGTGCTGTGGGGCTGGGGTTAGTGTCGTCGCTGGGGTCGGCCCGACTCTCCCTCGAACAATTGCCCAACTCACCGGCCTGCTCCGCAGGCTGTGGCATCTCTGCCGCAACCCTACTTGCTGCCGCTCCCTGGGTCACGGACGCTTCGGCCAGAGACTGAACGGGGTGAAAACAACTTTCGCCGGCCCAGGGGTCATGCTCATCAAGGCCCTCCAAGAAAAACTGCAAATCGGGGTCATCCTCAACAAAACCGCAGAATTCGGAAGGGGCAAGGGGCTTCCTCACGCCGAAGACGCCGTCGCCGCAGCGCTGCCAGCACCAGCGCCCGCTGCCTGCCGCTGCGCCGCCGCCGCCGCCGTCGCCGCTGCGAGCTTGGCCTCCGACAGGCGCGCCGCCTCGTTGGCTACCTCCTCGGGCGACGGGGTTGCAGGGGCCGTCTTCGTCGCTGACGTATCGGCCCCTGGTGCGCCACCGCCCGCCTCAGCGGTCGCGTCGGCTCCCCCTCCGCCTCCGTCGGCGACGCCCTGGCCGTCATGCCCAGTGCGGCGCTTCTTGGCCATGCGGTCCTGCACCTGCTGTTGGATGGCCATCGCCTCGGCCTTCCACTTGGCGATCTCCGTCGAGCGTGCGGAGAGCGTCTCCCGTGCCTGCTGCAGCTCCCTCTCGAAGGCCGCCAGCTTGTCGAGCTCGCTCTGCTCGCAATCCATACCTCGAAGCTCCTCGAAGAACTTCTCGTCCCAGTGCAGCTCGATGATGTCCTCCGAGTTCACTTTCTTGTCCTGCTGCGACTTCTCGACGCCACCGCCGCCGACCTCACGGGCCAGCGCTGCCGCAGCGTGCGTCCGAGCGATCCCCGCCTCAGCGAGAATAAGCGCAGCCTCCTGTTCTCGTGCTTCTGCTTTTGCAGGATTATCTCTGCGTCGCACGACATGAGCCACTGCCTGGTCGTGCTTAGTGCTTGCATCTCTCCACGCGCCTGCTGCCTCGCGTAGAACCTCGCCTGCATTCGGGCTCGCGGCAGCGGGCTGTGGCACAGCCTGCTTAGCCTGCGCCAACTGTTGTTCGAGTATCACTTTGACTGCTGGGTCCACTGCGACCTTCAACGCCGTCTCGAACGCCATCACTGGGTCGACCTTCTGAGACTGCGCCTTCATCGCTGTGGCGGCGACATCTCCCGCCAGTGACGACTGGTTGGTCATCGTCGGCGGCTTGCCCTTCGGCTTGAACAAATATACCCATGCGCCGCACCCTTGACAAACACACGGCTTGCTCTCGAGTTTGTTATTCCACTCGCACCGCCCACACTTACCGCACTTGCTCCACGGGTCGGACTTCTGCTGCCTTTGAGCATTGGAGGCGGCGGTGATAGCGGCCTTCTTACTACTCCGTGCCATCGTGTAAATGTATGCGTCTCTTTAGCCAACCAGCTTAAATTGTCCCAACAACTGAGTTCTCTAAGAGAAATGCAGAAAGCTGTGCCTGGACAGCGGTCGGTGCCCCTCAAGCACCACGTAGGAGGCAGACGCTCTTTGCCCAGGCAAAACGCCTGGGCCAAAGTGGCTCGAGTTCCGGAGGAGGAGGAGGAGGGAGGAGGAGGAGGGAGAAGGGGGGGGGGGAGGAGGAGGAGGAGGCGGAGGAGGAGGAGGAGGAGGAGGAGGAGGAGGAGGAGGAGGAGGAGGAGGGAGGAGGAGGAGGAGGAGGAGGAGGAGGAGGAGGAGGAGGGGAGGGGGAGGAAGGGGAGGAGGAAGGGGGGGGGGAGGGGGGAGGAGCAGGGGGGGGGGGAGGGGGAGGGGGGGGGAGGGGGGGGAGGGGGGGGAGGGGGGAGGGGGAGGAGGAGGAGGAGGGGGAGGAGGAGGGGAAGAGGAGGGGGAGGAGGAGGAGGAGGACCAAGACCAAGACCAAGAAACGCTGGGGACCACAAGTCGGACAGAGGAAAACAAAACTGGAGGCCTCGATCGAGGCTCATAAACCTTAAAGTCCCTGCGTGGGCTAAAACCCGCGGAATCTGAACGATTATGGGGGGCCCTCAGCTGGAGGGAACGGCCCCCGCCGGCCCCGAAGGCGGGCCCCAAAGCAGGGGGGGCCCTGCGGGGTGCCTGCGGGCCCCGGCCAAAAACACCACCTCATCGACGTCTCGTGCTACGCTGCCACCGCGCGGGGTGAGATCGGGGGCGGGTGCGATCCTCCTTGGGCCGTTCCATCCTCCCTTCCTCCTGCTCCTCGGCGGCGGCAGCGATCCTTCCCCCCTCCCCGTCGCCCAGCCCAGTCCCCCCCGTCCCCGCCACAAACCTACCCGTTGCCACTCCCACGCGGATGTCCTGAACTACGCCTCTTCGGACGAGCTCGCGAAGCCGCGCGCTGCTCTGCAATGCAGCTGGGAGGGAAAGGGGATCGAGCGCGCGGACCTTGGGGGGGGGGGCGGAGCGTCGAGGGAGTGAGGGCGAGGACGAGAGAGAGAGAGAGAGAGAGAGAGAGAGAGAGAGAGAGAGAGAGAATCCAGGGGGAGCAGGACCTGTGAATATGTTGAGCCTCCCGCGCTCATCATTCACGTTCGCTGCCTTCGGCTGCCCAGGGGCATTGGTTGAGAGACTCCCAGAACCGCATAGTTGAGGTATTTCAAGAATGATGTCATCCCGAGACTTCGGCGGCCAATCTCGCGCATACCCCAAAGACTGAGACGGTAGCATAGCAGGCCCAGAAGACTGAGGTCTACAGTCATGAAGGTGCGGATGCAGATCATGGGGCTTCCCAGGCCCAGAAGACTGATGTCTGGATGCACGAAGTTGCTGATAAGGACAATCACGCGCAGCAGCAGAAACAAGACTTGAAATGACGGGATCCTGTGTTTTTGACTGTTGATGCCTATGTTCTGTTTGTAGCATGTCCGTGGACTTCCCATGCCCAGAAGACTGAATACCAGATTGACGACGTTGCTGACCAGGGCAATCGCGCGCAGCAGCAGAAACCAGATCTGAAATGACAGGATCCTGTGTTTTTGCCTGTTGATGCCTATGTACTGACGGTAGCATATCCTGGGACTTCCCCCGCCCAGAAGACTGAGGTCTAGATTCACGCAGTGGCTGAGCGGGTCGATCACGCGCAGCAGCAGAGTCCGTCGCCTCACCTACGGGTTCAGACGAGGAATGAATTATCGAGGGCCCGTCGAATGGTTGGCAACCCGTCGCGACACAATCTGTAAGCGCACTCTCGGCACTGCCGTCGACGCGATAATCGGTACCAGCACTTCTGTTCACTGCCTGCAGCAATCGCCTGGCCACGGCTACTATCCTCATTGCTTCTTGTTGATCATGGTCATGATTTGACGCTCGAGAGGGCCCTGGGAGCCGCCCCGACCAAGCGGCGCGCGTCGATCTCCCTCAAGATCTCCGTCAGGATCTGCATCAGAGCGGAGCCCGCTGGATGATGGCCCTGCACACACACCTGGAACTAGACTTTGTTCTTCATCTTCGCACTGCGGTCGCCCCGAGGCGCTTTGATCGAGAAGTGGGTCGCGCGCTCGGCGATGTAGCTGGCGGGTTTGTCCTGAATGTGCGAGTTCCAGAACGCCCTCATGGGGCCGACTCCGCTGCCGTCGCCTGTGGTGGCTGCAGCCTTGAGCGCCGCATTCATGACCATGTAGAAAACGGTAATGCACGGCGGTCCCATGCCGCCCAGATCGACGGAGGGGTCGTCCTTCCTGCGGTCCTTGAGGTTCTGCACGGCCTTCGTGCAGTACGCGTTCCCCGCCGTCCCCGCGCGCGCCGGGAAGTGCGCGTCGGGAATCAGGTCGGTGGTCACGACATCCTTCTCGAGCTCCGCGAGGTTCCTGGCATTCACGAGGGGCAGCCGAGCGACGGCCTCGAGGAGCTCGCCCCTCTTGGTGCCCCGGCCGCCGGCCTGAGAGGTCGCGACTCCGCCGGAGTTGGCCATCTTTGCCGCCTGACCATCCTCGGCGCCGTCGCTCGGTGGAGGCCGCTTGGCCCCGCACACCGCCAGAGCCCGCATCGGGCGATCGCCCTGGAAGAGGTCGTCGTCCCACTCCAAGGCGACGCTCTGGGATCCGTGGGCCGTGACTGCGCCGAAGTTCCTGGACTCGAGGCCGACAAGGAAGGTGAGAACAGGCGCGGGTGTTGCACGCCTCCAAGGGTTCACAGCTTGAGCCACACATAGCACAACAGAGATGATCAGGAACAGCAAGTGGACGAAGCGTAGAGGCCTCCTCGGCCAAGCAACGCCCGTGCAAGAAGGCCCCGTGCAAGTGCTTCTGGGCACTCTTCCGACCCCAGAACTTCCCCCCCCCCACAAGAAACACACTGGTTCGTAATGGTGAGGAGCTGGGAGAGCTTGAGGGCCCCGTGAACTTGCCGAAGGTGGTTAACTAGACCTTTGCGAGTAGCGAACGCGGCCCCGCAAGGCCCCTCCTCCGACTGCCACGGGCGCCTATAGGACAGAGAAGTGTCAAGGGCGCCATCCTCGAGCTCCTGCGGGTCCCCGAACGAGATATCTAAACCTGGGGGAACGATCTCGACCTCGAAATGACGGCCCCGAAGCACCCCCACATCAATGCTGGCGAAGTCCTGACCGATCTCGAAAGTGAGCAGCTGCAAAAGCGACCGCCCCGCTCTGGCCCAACAAGAGGCCGCGTCCTCGCTCCACTTGGTGAGCTCCGCGACATCATCATAGAACTGCTTAGCCCAAGGATTGGCGCCCGCAGACAAGGGCCCGCTAGCCGAGAATACCCCCTCCTCCTCGTACGGGACGGCGCCGAAGACCGCCGCAATCATTTGCTTGTGAGACCCTGGCCATCGCACGCAAGCTTGGAGCCATCGAAGCCGTCGAACTCGCAACTTGGTCGCGAGGGGCGCGAGCCTCCACCACCGCATCACCTCCTCCGTCGTCAGACACCTCTTCTTGCCGTCCGCCCCCCCCCCCCCCCAGCTGGCGTCCCCCCTTCATTGCGCGACGAGCCAGCCCAGCCACTGCCAACTCCAGGGTGCGGATCTGCGAAGCAGTCGGGGCGAACGCCTCCACCTCCGAGGGGGCAGTGTTAAGAACGTGGCATCGGAGAACACATCGCTTCCATATGTGAGGAACGCCTTTTTGAAACCAGAGGTGGCCGAGTCGAAAGCTGTCTTCATGGCGCGCACGCGACGAACCGGTTCTGCACTGAAGGTCTGGGCCGCCGTTAAATATGGACCAAGGTATCGAACTTCATCTAGAAATCTTGGTGTCCTGCACATGCAGAGAGGCAGCCGCCCGACGACGATAACTGGACGGGATCTGGATCAAAGCCTCCTGCTTCCCGATGTTCCGTCGGAGTAAGATCCGATGCAACTCTTCATCCAACTTGCGATCGTTAATCATCATCAAGTCTTCGAAGCGGTCGATCCGAAAACGGGGCCCCGCGATGCTTTTTTTGAGCAAGTCGTCAGCGAACTTCTGCAACCCCAAATAGACCTTCTGGGAACCTTGGAGGATGTCCTCTGGAATGGTGACCCACAGGTTGCCCTCCCCCTCCTCGTCGCGCTCCTGGAACCTCTCCACCCGTCTATCGACTGGCGGTTTGAAAACTCGAACGAACGGCCTCACCGCCTAGGGGTCTCCCTGAAGACTGCCGCGCCCAGGCCGAGGAAAGAGGGCCCCATCCGAAGCAGGTATAACGCAAACCGAAACTTGGTGCCGTTGCTTACAAAGCTGAACATCTCGGCGCTGAACCAGGGTTCTGCAAGCCGCGCCCAGGCTAGGCCAGTGGGGCGATGCGAACGCGTTTGTTAGTCCTTGCGGGAATCGCACCACGCAAAGCCAGCAGCCGTGAGACGCCACGAAATGCACATGTTACTGATGATGGCGCCCTCCCTTCTCCGAAACCTCAGAGAACCCACGATCGCAGTCAGAATCCTGGAACTTGGGCCCCGTCCTCATGAGCCCCTCGAAGAAGCTCTTGCTCAAGGGGCCCAGCCCGTGGACCACGCGTTTCCCCTTCGACCCAGGTACGGCTGACATCGGAATAGCGAAGCCCTTGCTACAAGTCCAAATAGGTGGGACCGTGCCCCAATAGCGGATCATCATCAAAGCCTTGTGCAGCCGCTGACGCGCGCAGGCCGCATCTGTGATGTTGCGATCGCTGCCTAGACCCGCCCGCTGCTCAGAAGCTGCTGGAGATTCAGGAGCGATCAGAGGGAGATACCAGACTTCCAAAGGTACCGACCAAGGAGGAACACTGCGACGTTTGGCAGCTCGCTAAGCGTATCTCTGCAGCAGTTCAATGTCAATCATAGCCTGATTCCAAGACTGCTGAAGCCTATCAGGTCGGTGCAGGCCGGGTGGGGGTCGACGCCAAAGTTGCCGAAGATCCTGCATCTCGGTCCAGATGGCTCGATGTGCCTGAAGCCCCCCTTCCCCACCTGGTCGAGATAGAACCGCAAGCCATTCATCAGAGCTGGGCATCATCCCGTCAAGTCGAGAGAAATCTCGTCGAGCTCGATCATATCTGAAGCCCGCCAGCCGAAGAGAAAGCCGATGAATATTAGCAATGTCCCGAACCCGCCAAGCTTGCCACATTTCCTCAACAAGTTGCTCGTGCCGTTGATTGCGAGCCTCCCGATGCAGACGCTTGCAGACCTGTGAGATCCTCCTCAGCTCATCGCAGCACTTCTGGAAGTCAGAATCAGGGAGGTCTGGTGTAAGTCGCTCTCGAATCCGACGGCGCTGTCGAAGGAGCTCCAGTCTCTGGCCCGTCAAAACCGACCTCGTGGAGCCCGGCGGTGGACCTTTGGAGAAGTGCACGGCCCCAACCTCCCGAAAGATGCAGTCCAGGGGATACCAGATATCATCAGGGATCGGGCCGTCATGTTCAATCTGGGGCCACTCAGCCTGAAGTCGAGCCGCAACCTCCCTCAGAAAAGCTTCTCGAAGCGGTCCCCCTTATAAATTACTCATCAACTTATCTCGATCCCAGGAGACTTCCGCATATGCTCGGCCATCTGGAGAGACGAGTTGGGCAGCCCGCTGAGCCGCAGCAACATGAAGAACGCGAGCCTTAACGAGAACAGGGACGTGGTCTCGGAGCTCTCGAGTCCGAATGGCTTGTACCCGACGACAGAGACGATGAGTCGGACTAGCGACCAAGACCCGCTCACTCCAAGCCAGGGGGATCGCGACAAAGTCGATCATGCTAGTGCCCCCCGCAGATCCAAATAATGTCAGCGAGTGTGTCCTGATACTTGTGGGGACGAATGGCCCATATTCATGATACGCTTCCCGAAAGCACTCGCCAGCCCCCCCTCTATGATGCTCCCGTTTACGAACAGTTCCCAGGGACGGAGTCTCAACCTCGATCCATTTCCCATCAACCTTGGACAGCCCGAGCCCGTCGTTAATGTCTCCAAGCAGGATGGGGGCAACTCGTTGGGGCAACTTCTGCAGAGCCTCCCAGAGCCACTGTTTAAGCTGTTGGCACGCCGCTAGATACTGTCGAACCTGTTGGGCCTTGTTCGGGCGCGGGGGGAAGTACAGCACGACCACGAAGTACAAGTATCCCCCCCGCGAGATCTCTACCGCCACGCCCCTGCCCTGAAACTGCCGAGGAGGAAGGATGATACGTCGTATCGTTTTCTGAGGCCATCCAGGAGGGAGAGCAAGACAACACCCCGCGGCCTTCTTGCTGAACCCACCCTGCCTCCCGCCTGCATGAACCAAGACCCGCCTCGACTGCTGAACGATTCGGTAGCCCTCTCCGTCGATCTCCCGCAGCTGGGTGCCGGCAAGCCCAATCAAATCAAATCTCTGAAACTCATCCAATAACTCAATCATGCGATCCCCGCTGGCGTGCAACGGGTTGAAGAGGAGGGTAGAGAGAATGCGAGACGCCATCGGGCCTAAGGCTGGCCCAAGAGCCCCAACGAGTGTCAGGAATGCAACAGGCCAGAAGGGATGGCTCATTGGCCTGATGTGCTGCGCAGCTGGTCAAACCCAAGCGGCAGCTGGAGGAGGAGGAGGAGGAGGAGGAGGAGGAGGAGGAGGAGGAGGAGGAGGGGGAGGAGGGGGAGGAGGGGGAGGAGGGGGGAGGAGGAGGAGGACACCGGATGTCTGGATAGCCCCCCCCCCCCACTGAACACGCTGGGCATCCGCTGGGCCACGGGCGCCAGAGGAGACCAGCGGCCAGACAAGGTGAGCCGGCAGCGGGCTGCCAAGGGGCCGCTGGTGTGGGCCCGCTTGGAGCAGGCTGCGCGCGGCCACGCGCCTGCGGTGCACGCTCTTCGGGTACAGTCGGGGCCTTGACCTAAGGAACCCAAAATAAGGAACGAGGCACCTTTTTTCCATCAGTTAGACTTCGATTTCCGATCGAAAACATAAGGAAAACCGGAGGCAAGGTGTGAAACACTTAAGGAACGCGGAGCCCCTCCCCAACGAAAAGGGTTCCTTCTTCAGGGCCCCGACTGTACCTCCTCTGTCTGCGTGGTGTCCCGATCAATCAGCGGAACATCTCGCGCCGAGTCCACAAGAGGCGCCCAACTGGCTTCCAGGGCGGCCCCATGACGGCTCCAATGCTGCCCAAGACCGCCCTGGGACAGCCCCAGGACCCACCCGGTCAGACCATCACCCCTTCCAAATTGCCCCCGCAGCCTTCCGACCAGGAGCCCAAGGAAGCCCAGGAAGGCCCCGAACAGAAACCCCAATACAGCCCCATGAAGGCCGCAAAACGGGACCACATGGTCAACCACATGCGCGAGGAAGCCAAGGTCCGGAACATATACTTGAAACCATACATGAGTGTTTGCCATGGGGGCCCGTCTGGACTCCCGCTCTGCGAGCTCCTGGTGGAGGACAAACCGTTTTCAAAACGCGGCAATCGTTTCAAATGTCCTCGCTACACGGATGTATGCACAACATATCGTGCGATCTGTTTGGTGCCGCACATTTTTTTCTGAACCATGCTGCCATGCACACGGGAGAATAAGCTGGTGGTCCTCGTAAGTCACTGCATTTTCCGCTGAAGTATGCGCCCGCTGCAACTGTGAGGGTCCAATTGGCCTGCGTGGTGAGAAGGCCCCTCACCTGTGTAATCATCAGCCCTCTGGGCTTAGGTGGTATAACGCGTTTTTGTTCTTCTCTCTTCCACTGAAACCCCTCCCCCTACCCCCTCCCCTGGGCCTGGACGGTGCGCGCCGCGAGGCGTTAGAGCGTCCAAGATGGCCCAAGATTGCTCCAAGAGGCGTTCAAAGTCGCAAGATGGCCTCCAAGATGGCCCATGTTACTTCAAGATGGGTCAAGATAGCCGCCGACCTACCCCCAAGAGGCCCCAAGACAGCCCCAAGACGGATCCAAGTGCCCTTCGAGCCCTCCACGGCGCTCTCCAAGATGCCAATACCCTTCAACAGCCTAGAGCAAATCAATGTGTTTGGCATTCTCGCCTTTTCGCTTCCGATGGGATTTGGAAGCCGCAAGATGGCACCATGATGGCCCAAAAGGGCCCCAAGAGGGGCCCAAGAAGGCCGACGATGGCCCCAAGATCGCCCAAGAGGCGGCCAAGAGCGCTCCAAGACGGCCCCAAGACGCCGTTTGAGAGCCTCCGGGGGGGGATCCTAAGGAACCTCCTCTTTTTGAGACATGGGGCCCAAGATGGCCCCAAGAGGCCTCCCAGCCTCCCCTCGCCTGCCGAGGCTCCGAAAACTGACCCTCCAGGCGGCGGTCGTGTACAAATTTCCGCCTCGGAAGGCCTCCAACATGGCCCCAAAGATAGGTGGCGAGCGAGGGGGGGAAGTGAGAAGGGGCGGGCCTTCTACTCGAGCACCTTCATCGTCATCGGGTTTACCAGCATCGGCGCCGCCATTGGCATTGCCGTCGTCTTCGTCATCATTGCTGCCGCATTCGTCACTATCATCATCGTTGCCGCCGTTGTCGACGTCACACTGATACGGGCGCAGAGAAGTTCCAATCGGTTAGCGCCATCGTGGCCGCATCGGCTGCACCAAACCAACTGGTTGTTCTGCGCTCGAGCTTGCGCGCGCCAGCGCGGCCGCAGAGATGCGCCAGCCATAGCCAAACAGTCATCGCAATCGCCGCCGCATGGGTCGACATCGTCTTCGTCATCGCCACCGTTGCCTGCTAAGGTTCTGCCCGCCACGTTACTACGGTAAAACAGGGCTAGGATCGGGACAAATCGCTCCAGAGCGTTCCGGAGCGCTCTCAGAGCGTTCCGGAACGCTCTGGAGCGGCCGCGGCGCCCAATACATCCTCCAATTCCGCCGATTCTCAGAGATTTCGAATTATCCCGATCCGATTTTGTCCCGATCTTCGCGTCGTTCTATACGGGTGGTGGGGGTGGGATGCTTGCACGAGCGTGGGAGGTGGCCGCGCGTGGTGCGGTGTCCATTGTACCACCCAGACCCAGAATTGGTGGTCTCCAAACCAGGTGGTGAGACACCCGGTGGTGACCCCGATTCCCCCCAAAAATAATTCTGGGTCACCACCGGGTTTGGGGACACGCGGTCGCCACGAGGTTTTGCGTTTCCTGGGCCAGCCAGCGCTCGAAAACCATTACCCAAATCGCCCAAAACTCACCACCGGGTGTTCTCACCACCACGTTTGGGGACCATCAACAGAACTCCGACGCCGTGATTTCTTCACAGCGTCGACCCCGAGAGGTCCAGACCCCCTCCCCGGGGACCGGCCTGTCGTCCGGAGTCGTCTTGTGGACTGCCCCGAGGCCCGGTGAGGGCCCCCAGGGGCCGAAAAGAGCAAAAAAAACCTCCCGTCGCGATCTTGTTCACAACGTTTGCATTGGTTGCCCAATTGTGGCCGCCTCTCTTCCTAATTTGTTTGCAGGTGCTCCGCGCGTTCTCGCGCCAATTCTCTTGTGCTGTGCCCCAGCCTCGGTCATACCGCCGTCTGGACTTTTCCTTGCGGGCCGCTAATCAAAAAAAAATCTTGTTCACAACGCGAGGGGGTCTGGGGATTGCGCCACATGGATTGCACCACCCAGATTGCACCCCACAGGCTGCACGAAACCGCCGTGTTGGGGCCCGCGCTGGCTACATAGTAACGTCGTCCTGCTCCACGGCGCGCGGAGGTCTGGCAGGGAGGCAGCGGAGCCTTCGAGGCGGCCAGGGGGCCCTGAGCTGTCCTGGGACCCTGGCAAATCGATCGGCAGGGGGGGCGAAGCCAAGTTTAGGTCGGGCCTGCCTCCCTACACGGGGGACTTTGGACGAAACACAAACAGCGGTTCAAGCAACACTCCAACAAGAAAGGCTCCACAAATCGTCCCCGGAGTATGTCTGGACAATTTCTGACAATTTCCTCCTTCAGGTCGGGCGAAAGGGGGGGATAGCAAAGGGGGGGTTTGAAAATCAGCTCACGTAGCTGATTTTCCCGGCGCCTCCCGGCGCCGGAGGCGGCTATGTATCGAGGAATGGGCCCCTCGGTGAGGCCGAAACCAGCTGCATGCAGCAAATTTCGTAACCCCCCTTTCCCAATCCCCAACTTTCGCCCGGCCCGACTCCTGTAGAGGGACATGCCCCACTTAAACCCAAGTCCGCTCAACATCGGTCCAAGGAACCCTCCCGGGGTCCATCCGATGCAGCTTTTCGCTCCGGATCCGTTGGTGACGGCCCCGCGGGGCCCCAAAAACGACTCCCAGAGGCCGGAGACGGCGAGAACCTCGCCGCGCCCAGCACGTCGAGAGCCTCTTCCCCCCGCACCTCCTGGCCGGAGCCAGCGCTGGACCGCCGCAGACCCCTGGTCGACGCCAAGCGGAGCCCGGGGAACTTCATGGCCCGCCTGCCCGTCGACGTCAGGTCGCTCTTGAGCTCCAGCCCCCGGAAGTCGGCGGCGAACACCTCGGCATGCGGCTTCTCCCCGATCAGCGAGATGCCGACAGACTTCACCTCGACCTGCGCGGCGCGCGGCGGCGGGCGTGGCGCGAGCCTCGTCGTCGCCTCGGAGGCCTCCCCTGGAGGAGCAACGCATGACACAAACAGGAACTTTTGGAGCTCCGCTCGGATTCCTCGGATCTGCGCTGGAGCCCCTCCCTGGCGCGCGGAGCGCGCCAGGGGCGGCGCCAGAGGCGCCGATAAGGGGCTCCAACGCCGATCCGAGAAATCCGCGCGGACTGCGCGCTCCTCTGAAGGCTCTGGGAGACGTAAGACTCGGGTACGGGGGTCTCGGGTTGGCCCGACGGGGGCCATCACAAAAATGGCCCAATCTGAAATCTGACGCGGGCTCCCGCTGCAGACATCTCACGAAAACTGGACCGTCAAAATCCAGGACGCGCTCGTCAAAAAACGTCGGCAAACCCGAGTTCCGGCTTACTCGAGTCTTGACCCGAAAGGCTTCGCAGCGGCCGCGGCTGAACAAGCAGGTCCAGGTGGACCCCTGGAGGGGCCCATGCATCGGCGCCGAGTGGATTTCGGTCGGCGTGAGGGGAAGAGAGGAGGAGGAGTAGGAGAAGGAGTAGGAGTAGGAGTAGGAGTAGGAGTAGGAGGAGTAGGAGTAGGAGTCAAGCTAGCCAGCTCGAGCGAGTCAAGCATGGCATGCCCAGTCCCACCCGCCCTCCCACAACATAAGAAGCAAAGCTGGCACAACTGGGGGCCGAAGTCACACCGGCCAGCCGGTTTGGTACAGCTGATGCGGCCGCGATGGCGGTTGCCGACGGGAACTGGCGAGCGCGTGTTGAATGCCGCGCACGCATTGCCAGACGAGTCGAGAATGGCCCGGTACACCGCAGGAAGCCAGAGGTGGCCGGAGGAAACCCGACGGTCTGACAGGACACCCCAAAGCATTTTTGTGAAAAAGCATTGGGTTCTTGATGTTTTTAGGTTGAAATGCTTGCAGAAACACGGTATTCGGTAGGATTCTGACATGAACGCGCGAGTGCGCTCTTTGTAATATTTTTTGCACAGGATTCGCGGCCTGGGTGCATGACAGAGCATCGCGAGTGCACCGCGCGATGACGTGAAATCGCTGGATTTGACAGAATTCTTAAGATTCCTATGGTTTTCCTATGATTTCAGCAAGAGAGCCCGGGCGGGAAATTTGTACAATTTTTGTGAAAAAGCATTGGGTTTTTGATGTTTTTATGTTGAAATGCTTGCAAACACACGGTGTTCGGTAGGATTCTGACATGAACGCGCGCGTGTGCTCTTTGTGGTATTTTTTGCAATGGATTATCGCCGTGGACGACAGGACGTCCATGTCGAGAGGAAAAAATAAGAAAAATGTTGATTTTGTATTGTTTTTTACAGGTTAGGATGGGACCACCCGGATGCGCCCGCTATCTGCCGGCCTGAGGGGGGAGTAGGAGTATATTCTAATAAGGAATAAGGATAAGAGTAGGAGTAGGAGTAGGAGTCAAGCTAGCCAGCTCGAGCGAGTCAAGCATGGCATGCCCAGTCCCACCCGCCCTCCCACAACATAAGAAGCAAAGCTGGCACAACTGGGGGCCGAAGTCACACCGGCCAGCCGGTTTGGTACAGCTGATGCGGCCGCGATGGCGGTTGCCGACGGGAACTG
Source organism: Prorocentrum cordatum (assembly GCA_963575745.1). Lineage (NCBI taxonomy): Eukaryota > Dinophyceae > Prorocentrales > Prorocentraceae > Prorocentrum > Prorocentrum cordatum. The sequence goes on from CAUYUJ010002472.1 coordinate 74,051, forward strand.
GCGAGCGCGTGTTGAATGCCGCGCACGCATTGCCAGACGAGTCGAGAATGGCCCGGTACACCGCAGGAAGCCAGAGGTGGCCGTGTCGAGAACGGCCCGGTAAAGCCGGGTCCCATTCCTGCCATGCATTTTGCGACGTGGACGACAGGACGTCCATGCGACGGTGCCAATGACGGCGACGACTCTAGAAGGATTTGAGCATGCGCTCGCGGCGACGCGCGCGCATGTCGCCCGCGTGGTATTTTTTGCACAGGATTCGCGGCCTGGGTGCATGACAGAGCATCGCGAGTGCACCGCGCGATGACGTGAAATCGCTGGATTTGACCGAATTCTTAAGATTCCTATGATTTTCCTATGATTTCAGCAAGAGAGCCCGGGCAGGAAATGTGTAGAGGTTTTGTGAAAAAGCATTGGTTTTGTTTTTAGGTTTTTATGTTGAAATGCTTGCAAACACACGGTGTTCGGTAGGATTCTGACATGGACGCGCGCGTGTGCTCTTTGTGGTATTTTTTGCAATGGATTATCGCCGTGGACGACAGGACGTCCATGTCGAGAGGAAAAAATAAGAAACATGTTGATTTTGTATTGTTTTTTACAGGTTAGGATGGGACCACCCGGATGCGGCCCCTATCTGCCGGCCTGAGGGGGGAGTAGGAGTATATTCGAATAAAGAATAAGGATAGGAGTAGGAGTAGCAGTAGGAGTAGGAGTAGCAGTACCAGTAGGAGTAGGAGTCAAGCTAGCCAGCTCGAGCGAGTCAAGCATGGCATGCCCAGTCCCACCCGCCCTCCCACAACATAAGAAGCAAAGCTGGCACAACTGGGGGCCGAAGTCACACCGGCCAGCCGGTTTGGTACAGCTGATGCGGCCGCGATGGCGGTTGCCGACGGGAACTGGCGAGCGCGTGTTGAATGCCGCGCACGCATTGCCAGACGAGTCGAGAATGGCCCGGTACACCGCAGGAAGCCAGAGGTGGCCGGAGGAAGCCCGACGGTCTGACAGGACACCCCAAAGCATTTTTGTGAAAAAGCATTGGGTTTTTGATGTTTTTATGTTGAAATGCTTGCAAACACACGGTGTTCGGTAGGATTCTGACATGAACGCGCGAGTGTGCTCTTTGTGGTATTTTTTGCACAGGATTCGCGGCCTGGGTGCATGACAGAGCATCGCGAGTGCACCGCGCGATGACGTGAAATCGCTGGATTTGACAGAATTCTTAAGATTCCTATGGTTTTCCTATGATTTCAGCAAGAGAGCCCGGGCGGGAAATTTGTACAATTTTTGTGAAAAAAACATTGGGTTTTTGATGTTTTTATGTTGAAATGCTTGCAAACACACGGTGTTCGGTAGGATTCTGACATGAACGCGCGCGTGTGCTCTTTGTAGTATTTTTTGCAATGGATTATCGCCGTGGACGACAGGACGTCCATGTCGAGAGGAAAAAATAAGAAAATGTTGATTTTGTATTGTTTTTTACAGGTTAGGATGGGACCACCCGGATGCGGCCCCTAATGGCCGGCCTGAGGGGGGAGTAGGAGTATATTCTAATAAGGAATAAGGATAGGAGTAGGAGTAGGGAGTAGGAGTAGGAGTCAAGCTAGCCAGCTCGAGCGAGTCAAGCATGGCATGCCCAGTCCCACCCGCCCTCCCACAACATAAGAAGCAAAGCTGGCACAACTGGGGGCCGAAGTCACACCGGCCAGCCGGTTTGGTACAGCTGATGCGGCCGCGATGGCGGTTGCCGACGGGAACTGGCGAGCGCGTGTTGAATGCCGCGCACGCATTGCCAGACGAGTCGAGAATGGCCCGGTACACCGCAGGAAGCCAGAGGTGGCCGGAGGAAGCCCGACGGTCTGACAGGACACCCCAAAGCATTTTTGTGAAAAAGCATTGGGTTTTTGATGTTTTTATGTTGAAATGCTTGCAAACACACGGTGTTCGGTAGGATTCTGACATGAACGCGCGAGTGTGCTCTTTGTGGTATTTTTTGCACAGGATTCGCGGCCTGGGTGCATGACAAAGCATCGCGAGTGCACCGCGCGATGACGTGAAATCGCTGGATTTGACCGAATTCTTAAGATTCCTATGGTTTTCCTATGATTTCAGCAAGAGAGCCCCCCGGGCGGGAAATTTGTACAATTTTTGTGAAAAAAAAACATTTTTTTTTTTTTTTTTTTTTTTTTTTTTTTTTTTTTTTTTTTTTTTTTTTTTTTTAAAATGTTTTTATGTTGAAATGCTTGCAAACACACGGTGTTCGGTAGGATTCTGACATGAACGCGCGCGTGTGCTCTTTGTGGTATTTTTTGCAATGGATTATCGCCGTGGACGACAGGACGTCCATGTCGAGAGGAAAAAATAAGAAAAATGTTGATTTTGTATTGTTTTTTACAGGTTAGGATGGGACCACCCGGATGCGGCCCCTATCTGGCCGGCCTGAGGGGGGAGTAGGAGTATATTCTAATAAGGAATAAGGATAGGTAGGAGTAGGAGTAGGAGTAGGAGTAGGAGTAGTAGTAGCAGTAGTAGAGTAGTAGTAGTAGTAGTAGTAGTAGTAGTTAGTAGTAGTAGTAGTAGTAGTAGTAGTAAGTAGTAGGAGTAGGAGGAGGAGGAGGAGGAGGAGGGGAGGAGGAGGGGAGGAGGATTGTGTGTGGGATGGGATTGAGGGGGGGGCAAAGGGGGGGCGGCCTGCTGAGACGGCAGGGGGCTCCTTTGAAACGGCTTTACGACGAAGCCAAGGCGAGGAGAAAATCGGGTGAGGATAAGTCGAGAATCTCTGAGATCAGGCGGCTGCGGAGGATGACTCGGGCGCCGCGGCTTTCTCTGAACGTGATGGAAAGCTCTGAGAGCGTCCCCGAAAGCTCTGGAACAGATTTGTCCTCGTCCAACCCCGTCCGAGGCCTCTTTTTGGAAGGGGGGAGCTGGCTTTCGAGAGGCGGGGGGCGGGGCAGCGCGGGGGGTGGGGCGGCTTGCTGAGACGGCAGGAAGCTCCTGCGAGAAAGTTTCTCTTTGGAAGGCACGCGTTGGCTTTCGAAAGGCCGGGCGGGGGTATGGGGCGCAGGGGGGAGGGAGGATGGAGGAGAAGGCGGAGAAGGAGGAGGAGGAGTATGGGTGCCCTGGGAAAGGAAGAGGGCAGGCGGACACGAGCACAAACGAGAAGAGGGCAAATGAGTTAGTCTCAGCCGCCGTGCTCTAGCCTAGCGCCTCTACCTGTATAGTAATGCGCGTGATGCACGGCGCGATGCGACAGGGTCTGCATGCGAGACAGCCGCCGTGCGCACGGCAGTGGATTTGATATTGTAGTAAATGTGGATTGCCAGTACGATCCTTGAGATCGTGGTCGGCAAAGACATCGGGCTGGTGGGTCCAGCTGCATATGCTGCGGCCGTGCCCAACCCCTTTGCCGTCAGTGTTGAATGGGCGAGGGGGAGGTCAGGGAGCCAGAGGAGGTGGTGCGGGAATGATTCAGGCGCGCCCGTGCATCCGAGCGCGCACTTGCGCTGCTGAAGAATCTGCATCCTCGCCGGTGTAGCCCAGGCACTGCTGAGGGCCTCGAATGTGGCCCAGAGCTCACTCGGGCGCAGCTGCTTAAGAGCATCGGTCAGCGCTTCCCAGCGAATATGTGGCTCACTCTGTGCCGGGGGCGCATGAAGGCTCCAGGCATGGAGGCGCTCGACAAGCATAACCATGAAAGGCGTCCTGCAGCGCTGATCGCGTAGCTTGACAGCATAGATGCGACGGAACTTGGCTCGGCGGAGTGGGTTCGCAGCTGCCGCCACGCTCTGCGCATTGTTAGAGGCGCAGGCGGCAGCGGCGTTGGACTGGCACGGGAACGGCAGATGAGCTGTGTGACGCATGAGATAGCGGTGGCGCTGTACGCTGACTGCTTGGGGAGACCAGCGCGTTTCGCATGCGCCTTAAGACGACCCTGCTGAAATGCGTGCTTCAGAGGCAACAGCTGGTAACAGGGCGGATTGTATGACTATAGGCTGTGCACAGTGAGCAGCGGTGGGAACAGTGGGGGGGAACTGCGAAGCATAGCTGCGCCTGGACAGCCCTGGTGTATAGTAAAAGCGGGCGGTGGCGGTGCTGCCACTCTGCCGTTGCTGAAGTGAATTGACCCGCCGCCGCCACGTCTGCCCAGGGGCGAGCCTTGGACAGGCCATTGAGGCCTCGGGCCCGAGAACAGAGCCCAGGAACTCGGCTCGCCCCGCAACCGAAGAGCAGTCTCAGAGAGGACCGAGGGCGACCAGGAGCGCTTTCTGGAGGGCGATGGTGGCCGGGGGCGCGTCAGGCCAGAAGGGCGCGAAAAAGCCTTTCCGCGGCTTCGCAGAGAGGGGCGCATGCACCTCCATAGTGGTAAACATGGAGATCACTTGGCTCAGCATGTCGATCAGGTGCGTTTGCAGATCGACGTCCAGGCTCGGCGTGCCGTTCGGGGACCTAACGAAAGCAGCGAGGTGGTGGGAGATCGGGCCCGCGGCTATCACCCATGCCACATCTGACGCAGGGCAGCGCTGCACCACTCCAGACCCGATTACGAACGCGTCGTGGCGATCGCCGTTGAACTTGATGTAGCTGGCCGGTGAAGTACATGGCATGGGAGAAGTTCACGTCGCCCCAGAGGCCAAAGCTGGTGGCGACGAGCTTGGTGACGGTAGCGACTGGCAGCGATCCAGCGCGGTGCTTCGCGGCGTCTCAACGGTCGCTGAGCTTGGGGATGATGCGCCCATGGGTGAAGCCCTGCTGGGTACTGTGCGGGCGATTTGCCACGGAGCTCTCGACCGGGAGATTAGCAGCACCTGCGCTGCGGTGGTTATGATATCCACGCTTTCAGCGAGAGCGGGCGAGCGCGCGCGGGCGCGCTGTAGTTGGCGAGCCCGTCCTGCGTGTTATCGCCCTTCAGCAGGAAGGCGATGACGGGGTCGTTCAGGTCGCGGATGTAGCACTGGCCCGAGCGGAAGAAGGAGGGGGGACCTTCAGACACGCGAGGCGAGGTTCTGCGCGCGAGCCAGACGTAATACGGCAGAACGACTGGGCCAGATGCGCGCGAGGGTGCATTGCTCACGAGGGCCTGAAGCTGCGGACTGGCGGGCGCCCCGGCGTCAGCGGGGGCGCCCTTCGGCAGCGGCGTGAGGATGTAGTCGGTGATGTTGACAATGTTGGGATGCTTCGCGACGGGGGCGGGGTGCCAGTGAGCGCGTAGCGCAGCAACAATGGACGCAACGTCAGGATGCAACGCGATGAGGCGATATGGTTACGCGGCACAAGGCTGGATGCGGTGATGTGGATGCTCGGCAGGGGGCCCAAGACTATCTGGAGGCTCGGGACAACGCACGTAGCAATATGAATGGCGGCTAGCAGCTCCAGAAAAATCCGCAGGAATGGACGGCGCCTCGACCTTGGTGATGACAGCGACAATGTAATCGGCGCGGTTGACATTCATGATGACCAGGTGCGTGCTCGAGACAGCGCGCAGGAACATTGACAGCTCGATGCGCTCAGGGTCGAGCTTGAAGTGAGTGGGGCTGTAGACTTCCAGGAGAATGATATTGCGCTTCCGTTTCATGTACCTGGCGACAGCTAGTTGGGGGATGAAGCGTCTGCCCTTGAAGGACATATGGTCATGCGTGCGCTCAGGGACGATGGTGATCGGCGCCGCAACGGTGTCAAGCTGCCGAGGAGCACAGCGATGGCCATGTGCTCCAGGTAGCCGACTCCGCGTCGGAAAAGAGCGCCTGGAAGGAGGTGCGAATGATGCCTCCGTCGATGGACTGGTACTGCGGACTGTCAAAGGCTCTCTCTTTCTACTGGAGGATGGAGGGGTCTGCCTGGCCACGGATAATGATTTTGGCGATGGGCATGCAGTCGCAATGGATCCCTCCGTTGGTGCGGAAAGCTCTCCACCGCAGACGAGGGTAGCGCTGCTGCAATTGCTGAAGGAGCTTCTTGGTCTGGACTTACGGTCTGATCTGCTTGGGGGACTTGCCGGGGTTGACGTAGATGTCAGCTGGCTGGCCTGCTGCGTCAGTTGAGGCGCGCCGCTTCCATTGGCCAGCTGCATTGCGCATTGCCCGCGAGAGAGCCAGCGCACGGGGTACTGCGCCAGCACTGTCTCTTTTGAATTATAGGAAAAACGGCGAGCAGGCGCGCCACCTCCGAGCAATTCCACGTGATTCGACTGGAGGTTGGCTTCTGCAATCCATTCCTGTAAGTCGTTGAGCACCACATTCGGAGCCACGAGGCGCTGGCAGCCCACGACGAAGAGCGTCGGACCAGGCTGACGGTCCCATTCGGCAAGACGGCCGAGGCCTGCGATCGGAGCCTGTGCTTCTGCGAGGGCAAGAATGTCGCGCATCTGGTCGATATGTTGCCACTTTCGCTGCTGCTCTGAAGCAGCGCGAGCGACTTCGCCATGGGGTGCATCCATTCGGCGTTCAGCAGCGGCACCATCTTGTTGAACGAGCAGGCGGAATTTTTCACGATCTTCAGCGAGGAGCTGGACAGCTTGTTCTTGACCCTGGGAGGCGGCAGTGGCGACTTGTCGACGCATGAGTTCCCGAAGAGCGACATCGAGGTCTTCGGGTATCACGGGTAGAGGTCCATGTCGTTCTTGATGCGCATGATGTGGTTCGTGCTATGATGCAGGAGTAGCGTGTCCAGTGACTGGAGCGGCTGGCGCAGCAGCAGGTTCCGGAACACAAGTAGGAGCCATTTCGATATCACGGGCGGGTTGTCCGGCGGCTGCGGGCCCCAGCTGCTGCTCGATGTACTTGGCGTTGGCCCATGGGTCAGCGTCGCCCTGAAGGGGATCGCGAGTAGCAGGACCGCGTGGCTTATCGCTCTCTGCCATGGCCACGGCGGGGGCTTCGGGCGCAGCACTTCCTCCTGATCTGGCTGACCTGCGCATCGGCGTCGGTGGGTGGCGAGCGGAGCCTCGACCTACTGCGCGGGGTTGCTGCTGAGGCGCACCTGCGGGGCCTTGACAGCTGAATCCTGCGTTGTCACGGTGTTCCTGGAGTTCGCGAGAAGCGCGTCGGCCATCTCAGCGGGGTTATTCCCGTCGATGCTGGCGGTCGTCGTGGCGTCGTTCGTCGCGGCGGAAATCTTCGCGGCGATGGTGGCGGTCCTCTCGGCGACTGCGGGGCGTGGAGCCGCTGGATTGGTCGTCCCTGTCCGAGGAAGCGGCGGACAAGGCGTTGTAGCACTGACATTGGATATCGAGGTGCCGTTCGACGATTCGCCACTGGCCAGGTGCACTGCAAGACCACCGCGTACTTGACTGACTCTCGTTGGCTGGGTCGGAGCAGCACGCGATGGCTCGATATGGGAGCGCGGCGCTGCGTGCGATGCGGAAATATGGGTGCTCGGCACTGGGATCGAGACGGACTGGGCGCTCTGCTCGAGACGCACATCTATATGAAAAGGCGGCCTGCAACGCCGGAATGGAACGCAGGAGTGGACGGCAGCTCGTCCCTGGGTGTGGCTGCAAAACAACTGGGGCTGGCCGCGGACTCGCGGCGCCCGCGCCGCGCTCGCGGCGGCGCGCCTTCCTGAGCCAAAATGGCCACGGACGGATGCGGAGGGGGAGGGGGGGGGGGGGAGGAGGATGAGGAGGAGGGGGAGGAGGAGGAGGACGTCGGTAGCCATTTTGGCTACTTGTTTAGTTTTCTTTGCGAACCACGCGGGCACCGCTGTTCCGCGGCAGTCAGCAATCCACTCGCCAGGTCCCCCCCCGGCAGAGCGCTCGCGTGCAGTTCCGCCCCGGCAAGCGCATCCTTCCCCGCTCAGCTTCGGACCTGAGGGTCCAATGGGCAGTTGTTGGTCTTGCCCGCGAACGAAGCGGCGCGGATGTCGCTGCAACTGCGCGCGTCGCGCGTGCGGGCGAGCTCCCCAGAGGCTCCGCGGGGCCATCAGGGTTCGAGGCCACCCGGGCCAGAGCCCGAGCGCTACGGCGGCCCCCCCAGTCCCTTCGTCGCCGAGATCCTACGCCGCCATGGAGCCCGATGGCTTCGATCTCATCAATGACAAGTGGCATCCTCGGACCCTTGGGCGCGCGCGCGCGGCGCGCGCTGCCCTCTCGGGGGAGCCGCAGGCGCGCGCCAACCAGGCTCGCATCAAGCAAGGATTGCACAGGCAACAACTCGACCGCGCGCAGTCCAAGTTCGACCGCGCCAAGGCCACCATGGCGGAGGCGCCCAGGTCCGTCGCCGACGCCAAGGCCCGGCTCGAGAAGGCCCAGGCAACGGCCAGCGCAGCCGCAGCGGAGGCAGCCCAAGCCTCCCGCAGTCTCGGCCGTCTCGGCCTATAAGCCCAGAACGAACGCGCTGCCGCTTTACACGCCCGGGCCAACGGGAAACGCGATCAGCCAAGGCCAGAGGGCCCCGCGGCCAAGGAGAAGTTCGAGGAGCTACAGCAGCAGCTGGACCGAATGGCTAAGGACCTCGGCCACGGTGATCCTCCTAATCCTCCTCCTCCTTCTCCCCCCCCCCTTCCCCCCCCGCTCCTGCGCCCGCCGCTGCCGCCGCGGCCGCCGCCAAGAACGAGGGGGGATCGACGGGCCAGCCCCCGCGGGCGTGGAACTCAATGCTCTTCTCCAAGACGCCGCGTTCATTGAAGACGCACAGCAGAAGCGCGGGGTCAATCGCGAGCTCACAGCCTGTCTCCTCGCGGAGGCCGAAGAACACTTCAATGACGCCAGCGGCTCCGCTCAGGCTCCCCGGCCGGCACGTTAGCTACGCCTTCGTCGCAGCCAACGTCGCCGGCCCCTCGGGGCAAAATTACGTGCTCGCCGCTTCAAATGAAAAGGCGAGCACAGGCAGTTCGAGTTCAGGAACACCATCAGCTGCACACCACCGATATTGGACATCGGTTACGATGCGCCAGTTGGCATGCGCGCGCGGGTGCTGCTGCATCATCAGACTCGGGCCAGGGGGTTGGAAGAGTGGCGTCGCCATGATGACAGCGGCGCATGGTCTCAGTGAGTTGGAAGGTATGCCTACCAATGTTGCGCCAGGCAGAGTCGCGGGGATGCGCTGTGGTGGTGTCTGTCCCGGGGGCTTCTGGAGGATAGGAGTCGACCGTCATCGTGGCGTTGGATTGGCGGCGGCGGACTGCTCTATCTTTTGCAGCAAACTACGAATCATCGTTAAGCCAGTCAGTATGCCTTTCGTGATCCACGGTGATGGGAACATCGATTCAAGAGTGTCGCGTGGCCCACAGTGGGTTCACAGTGTCGATGCCGTCATTCTCGCCACCCCGCTGCCAACTTTCAGCTCGAGCAAAGGAGGAGGCACGCTGGACTATTTTGTTGTCCATCACTCGTTGCAGCATGGGCATTGCGTCAAATTACTGTCGTCTGTGGCCAGGGAGCCACACAAGCCAGTGCTGCTCCGCCTGCAAGCCTCCACCGACAAACCGTTGATCACGCAGAGGTCCAGGCTCCCCGCAGGTTTCCCCACGCTCGGCCGTCGGGTGGCCAGAGGGACGATTGATCTCTCCGATGGCCACAGTTGCAGGAAACTGACAGTTTCCGAAAAGTGTTCAGCCACCCAGCACGGCTCCGCAGAGGCGCCGAAGGGACTTCGCTACTCTTGCCGAGCAGCAGCTTCTCGATGTGTTCCAGGTCGAGCTTCAGCAAGAGCACGCCTACACTGGCAGGAGTCAGCCCCTGCAGAACGAGCAAGTTCGATGTCGTATTAGCGTCGGCGCCCGCTTCCGCGTCTGAGCGCAGTTGCCACCTGGTGGAGGCGCGTCGCCCACGCCGTGCACTCGCTCAGCTCCTTGCGCCCCACGCTTCTGCGAAGGAGGGCCCATTAAGCCTGCCGGCGCCTGCTGCGCGAGGCGCAGTCCGCTGCTCTTGCCACGGCCCCTGCAGCTGCGCAGCCGCGGCCTCATGTGCCTGGCAGCGCGCCGCAGCTATCGCCAGAGCCTGCTCGATTATTTGAGACGGGGGCCCGTGACGGGGCCGCTCGGGGGCCACTGACGCCAAGAGCGCCGCGTGGCGCCAGTGCGTTCGGGATCGCGCAATCGATGGCGCTGCCGCCCTTTTTGTTGCTTGTTCGCGCCCCCGCACGCCGTGGCGCGCCGCGGCCCGATTCGGCGACGATGGCCAGCTTCTCCCTGCGCCTGCGCCTTCTCGGCAGGCGCAGCCTGCTCGCACACGACTGGCGCCGCTGGTGCAAGGTGCAAGACAAAAACGCTCCGAGCTCGCAGGGCCCGAAGATCTCGGCCCATGATTTGACCAGCCCACGGGCCGGAGAGAGGCGCAGAGTGTTCCGCCCCTGCCCTCCTCGCTCCGCCTGCGCTGTCGACGGAGCTTGACCTGGGCAGGCTCTACTACCCCCCGACGAAGCCACATCTGTTCTGATTCATGCAGCGGGGGCCATCGAGGCCCAGCGTGACTGGCCTGAGCTGCGCAGAGATCTCGTTTTCTTAAGTTGAAACGCGGCGAGCACTGGGGGCCTGCGGCCCAGTGGCTGACTGACCCCACCCTTCGGTGCAACACATGTCACAGATATCCCCGGCGAAAGCCAACTATCAACATGTTCCAACTATCCCGCCTGTCAGTACCGAAAGGTGACAAAAAATGCAACCTAGTATCCAAACAAAACCCAATTTTTACCAACTATTCAAAAACGAAGACGACGACGAGGGCGATGAGGTCGGAGACGACGACGACGTCGACAACGACGTCGACAACGACGGCAGCGGCGACCACAACGACGACGACGACGACAGCGGCGGCGACGGCGACGGCCACGGCAACGACGACGGCGACTACGGCAGCGGCGGCGGCGGCGACGGGGCCAGCGACGACGACGACGGCGATGACGACGACGACGACGACGACAACGACGGCGGCGGAGGCGGCGGCGGCGGCGGTGGGGCCGGTGATGGCGACGGCGGCGGCAACGGCGACGGCGACGTCGACGGTGACGACGACGACAGCGGCGGCGGCGGCAGCTGCCCCCCACTAGCACACCTCGCCGCTGCATCGGCGCAGCGGCGACAACGACGACGAAGACGACGACGATCGATGTCGACGACGACGACGACGGTCGACGACGACGACGGCGACGACGGCGACGGAGACGGCGACGGCGACGACGGCGGCGGCGACGGCGACGGCGACGGCGACGGCGACGACGACGACGACGACGACAGCGGCAGCGGCGACAGCGGCGGCTGTGGCGACGGCTGTGGCGACGGCGACGGCGACGGCGACAACGACGACGACGACGACGACGAAGACAACGACGACGGCGGCGGCGGCGGCGACGGCGACGGCGACGGCGGCGTCGACGGCGACGACGATGACGACGACGACCCTGACGACGGACGACGGACGACGGCGACGGCGACGTCGACGGCGACGACGACGACGGCGACGGCGAAGTCTGCGGCGGTGGCTGCCCCTTTGCACACCCCGCCGCCACAGCGGCGCAGCGGCGACGGCGACGGCGGCAGCGACGACGACGACGGCGACGGCGACGGTCATGGCAACGACGACGATGACGACGCTGTGGCAGCAACGAAAACGGCGGCTATGGCGATGACGACGGGGACGCCAGCCGCGGCGACGGCGACAGCGACGGGGACGGCGACGGCGACGACGACGGCGACAACGACGACGGCGACGCCGACGACGACGACGAAGACAACGATGACGGCGGCGGCGGCGGCGACGGCGACGGCGACGGCGACGACGACGGCGACAACGACGACGACGACGACGACGACGAAGACAACGACGACGGCGACTACGGCGGCGGCGGCGGCGACGGCGACGGCGGCGTCGACGGCGATGACGATGACGACGACGACCGTAACGTCGGACGACGGACGACGGCGACGGCGACGTCGACGGCGGTGACGTCGAAGGCTGCGGCGGCGGCTGCCCCCCTAGCACACCCCGCCGCCACAGTGGCGCAGCGGCGACGGCGACGGCGACAGCGTCGACGACGACGACGATTGTTGACGACGACGACGGCGGCGGCGACGGCGGTGACGACGACGACGGCGACGACGACGGCGGCGGCGGCGACGACGAGGGCGGCGGCAGTGGCGACGGCGATGGCGAAGGCGACGGTGGCCTCAACGGCGACGGCGGCGGCGACGGCGATAGCGACGGCGACGAAGAAGACGACGACGGCGACTGCGGCGGCGGCCGCCGCGGCCGCGGCCGCGGCGACGGCGACGGCGACGCTGACGACGGACGACGACGACGACGGCGACGGCGACGGCGACGTCGACGGCGACGACGATGACGTGGACGGCGATGGCTGCGGCTGCCCCCCAGGCACACCCCGCCGCCACGGCGGCGTGGCGCGTTCGAGGGGGGTCGTGTCGTGCTCGCGTGGCGAATCCGGCACATCGGAAGAAACGTCGCGTGTCCTCCGCTGTGCCAAATCCGCTTCACAAGCGCGCCTTGGGCAGGCAGCCCACGCCAGCAGTCCAGACAGGCAGCCCCCGGCAGGCTCCCCCTCGGCAGGCGCCCCCCGGGCGGGCACCCCACAGGCGTGCACCCTCCCGGGCAGGCAAGCCCCCGCGGGCAGACCCCGGGAACCCCGAGGGCTCGTCCGACCAGGCTGGGGGGCCGCCCCGCCTGCGGCGGCGGCCGCGGTGGGGGCAGCGGCGAGGCGGGTGACCGATGGGGGTCCCAGGGGAGGGGGTCTGGGGGGTCGGGGGGTTTTTGGGGGGGTTCTGGGAAGGGGGGTCGGGGGATTTGTTGGAGGGTCGGGGGATTTTTGGGGGGGTCGGGGGACTTTTTGGGGGGCTCTGGGGAAGGGGGATGCTGCGCAATGCTTTGGGGGGCCCGTCCGGGGAGTCTCCCGGCCGGGCCTCTCCCCAACATATTCCCACCCCCCCGTCCCACTGAGCGGCCCTCGCCGCTCCACCCCTCCTGCGACCGCCCTCCCTGTCCTCTCCAATTGTCTGGAACTGTGGCTCACTTCGCCGAACGGTGCCCCCGTTCATAGAGCTCTTCCGCCAGCGCAGTTACTCTGCCTAGCCGCCGACGCAACAACAAAAAGTGCGCGCGCGTGCGCGCGCGTGTGTAGGTGTGTGTACGTGTACGTATATATATATATATATATATATATTATATATATATATATATATATATATGTGTTGGGTGTGTGTGGTGCTGCGGGTGCGTTTGTGTGTGTGTGTGTATGTGTGTGTGTGCGTGCGTGTATGTGTGTGTGAGTGTGTGTTGGGTTCTCATTTTGAATAGAGCACTGTGGTCTCCACCTTGTCTCCGCTTCCCCTCTCCTCCCTGCCTCTCTCGCCCTGCCTCTGCCTTCTCCGCCCCCATGTGCTGCGCGGGCCCGGAGGCACGGCGGAGCAGCGAAGCACCCGAAACCTCACAGCTCCCTGGGCGGCCGCGAACTGCGCAACGGTCGTCACGTTCGCGGGCTCCTGGGGGGCACAGCGGAGCAGCGGAGTGCAAGTGCTCGAGACCTCGCTGCTCCCTGGGTGGCTGCGAACGGAGCAACCGTCGTCACGTTCGCGGGCTCCTGGGAGGCACGGCGGAGTAGCGGAGTGCTCGAGACCTCGCTGCTCCCTGGGTGGCTGCGAACGGAGCAACCGTCGTCACTTTCGCGGGCTCCTGGGAGGCACGGCGGAGTAGCGGAATGCTCGAGACATCGCTGCTCCCTGGGTGGCTGCGAACTGCGCAACTGTCGTCAACTTCGTGGGCTCCTGGGAGGCACGGCGGAGTAGCAAAGTACCCCGAAACCTCACAGCTCCCTGGGCGGCGGCGAAGTGCGCAACTCTCGTCACTTTCGCGGGCTCCTGGGAGGCACGGCGGAGCAGCGGAGTACCCGAGACCTCGGAGCTCCCTGCGAGGCTGCGGACTTTGTGTTACTATTTTTGGGTAGCGGAGTACGCGCACCCAGCCGAGACCCCGCGGCTCCCCCGAGGACTGTGCACTGCGCAACTGCTGACACTTTCGGGGCGACGTGCGACGGGCGACGGGCGACGGGCGACGGACGACGGACGACGGACGACGGACGACGGACGACGCCGACGCCGACGACGACGACGACGACGACGACGACGACGACGACGGCGATGACGACGACGACGGCGACGACGACGACGACGACCGACGACGACGACGACGGCGGTTTCTGCCCCCCGACCCTGCGGCGGATCCTGCCCCGACCCTGACCGCCGCCCTCTGGGCCTCGGCCCTTAGGGGCCCGACCGCGACAGGTGACGGCGGCGGCGACGGCGGTGACGGCGGCGACAACCGACGACAACGATCGACAACGACGACGTCCACGTCGACGACGACGGCAACGATGACGACGACGGTCGACGACAACGACGACGTCGACGGAAGACGAACGAATAACGACTACGACGACGGACGACGGACTTCGACGACGAAAACAACGACGACGACGAAGGATGACGACGACGACGACGACGACGGTCGACGGACGACGGACGATAACGACGACGACGACGACGACGACGACGACGGGTGGCGACGGCGACGACGACGACGACGACGGACGACGGACGACGGACGACGACGGCGACGACGACAACGACGGCGAAAACGACGCGACGGTGGTCAACGGCGACGACAACAACGACCGACGACGACGACAAGGACGACGACGACGGCGACGACGACGACGACGGTCGACAACGACGACGACGGCGACTCGACGACAGACACCGACCGACGAACGACTGGGACGACGAGGACCACGCCGACCGACGAGGAACGACAACGACGAGGACGACGACAACGACGACGACGACGGTCGACGGACGACGGCCGACGACGAAAACGACGACAACGATGACGACGACGAAGAAAACGATCAACGACGATTGCGACGACGTCGACGACGACCGACGACGGACGACGGCGATGAACGACGACGACGACGAAGACGGACGACGGACGACGACGGAGTCGACAGCGGACGATGACGACGGCGACGACGACGGACGACGGACGACGGACGAAGACGACGGAGACGACGGCGATGACGACGACGACGACGGTGGTCGACGGTGGTCGACTGTGGTCGACGGACGACGACGACGACAATAACGACGACGACGGCGACAAGCGACGACGACGACAACGACGACGGACGACGGACGACGGACGACGACGGCGACGACGACGACGACGACGACGACGAGAACGACGACGATGACGGACGACGGATGATGGACGACGACGAAGACGACAACGACGACCGACGACGACGGCGACGACGACGACGGACGACGACGACAACAACGATGACGACGGCGACGACGACGACGACGACGGTCGACGACGGCGACGACGA
>CAUYUJ010002473.1:0-45000 GCA_963575745.1 Prorocentrum cordatum
CTCCGCCTGCTCCGCCTGCTCCTCCTGCTCCTCCTGCTCCTGCTCCCCCTCCATTCCCTCCTCCTCCTCCATTATTGCTCCATATACGTAGCTTCTTCTTGTCGCACCCCGAGACCAATGTTTAGGGCGGGCTGGGCGCTTCGCCTGGGACTTCCTCACCACTTATGATCCTGACGCTTAACACATGACAACAACTTCACCGATGAATGGCGGGTCGCGTTCAAGAGTTGAACGGGTTGAGGGCGGGTCGCTTTCAAATGTGGGTCTCGCCTTAGCGCCGCGCGTAGTCGATTTCACTATTTGGAATACTGTCACGTATTGAGGGCGCTGCTTCCCCAAAAAATGGCTCTCGCGTTAGCGCCACGCACATTCGTTTTACACGATTGCAAGAGCTTCAAGGATTGAGGGCGGGTCGTCTTCAACGTGTGGCTCTCGCCCTAGCGCGACATTCGTCTTACACGTTGCAATACCTTCGCGGATTGAAAGCGGGTCGTTTTCAACATGTGGCTCTCGCCTGAGAGCCGCGCATATTCGTCTTTTATTACCAACCATCCTGTGGTGTTGGGTACTCGTTTTGGAGAGACAGCGCCCCGCGTTCCGTCATCCTCCCGCGTATCCCTCCCCCTCCTCCCTCCTCCCCCTCCTTGCATCTGCTCTCGGCACACCTCTCACACGTTTCGTAGCCCCATAGGGAGCTCCACCGAAGGCCCCAGCGGTTGCTCTCGCATGCGGTTCCCCCACCCAGGGCAGCGTTTCGTGGCCCCATAGGGGGCTCCACCGAAGGCCCCAGTGGCGCAGTTCGCATGCGGTTTCCCCACCCAGGGCAGCGCTTCGTGGCCCCATGGGGAGCTCCATCGAAGGCCCCAGTGGCGCAGTTCGCATGCGGTTCCCCCACCCAGGGCAGCGCTTCGTGGTCCCATAGGGAGCGCCACCGAAGGCCCAGTGGCTGCTCTCGCATGCGGTTCCCCCACTCAGGGCAGCGTTTCGTGCCCCTATAGGGAGCTCCACCGAAGGCCCCAGTGGTTGCTCTCGCATGCGGTTCCCACACCTAGGGAGGCGTTTCGTGGCCCCATAGGGAGCTCCACCGAAGGCCCCAGTGGCTGCTCTCGCATGCGGTTCCCCCACCCAAGGCGGCGTTTCGTGGCCCCACAGGGAGCTCCACCGAAGGCCCCAGTGGCGCAGTTCGCATGCGGTTTCCCCACCCAGGGCAGCGCTTCGTGGCCCCATGGGGAGCTCCATCGAAGGCCTCAGTGGCGCAGTTCGCATGCGGTTCCCCCACCCAGGGCAGCGTTTCGTGGCCCCATTGGGAGCTCCGCCGAAGGCCTCAGTGGCTGCTCTCGCATGCGGTTCCCCCACCCAGGGCGGCGTTTCGTGGCCCCATTGGGAGCTCCACCGAATGCCCCAGTGGCTGCTCTCGCATGCGGTCCCCCCACCCAGGGCAGCGTTTCGTGGTCCATAGGGAGCCCCACCGAAGGCCCCAATGGCGCAGTTCGCGTGCGGTTCCCCCACCCAGGGCAGCGCTTCGTGGCCCCATAGGGAGCCCCACCGAAGGCCCCAGTGGCGCAGTTCGCATGTACCCATGGCAGCGTCTCGTGGCCCCGTAGGGAGTTCCACCGAAGGCCCCAGTGGCGCAGTTTGCATGCAATTCCCCACCCAGGGCAGCTCTTCGTGGCCCTATGGGGAGCTCCACCGAAGGCCCCCGTGGCGCAGTTCGCATGCGGTTCCCCCACCCAGGGCAGCGTTTCGTGGCCCCATAGGGAACCCCACCGAAGGCCCCCGTGGCGCAGTTCGCATGCGGTTCCCCAACCCAGGGCAGCGTTTCGTGGCCCCATGGGGAGCTCCATCGAAGGCCCCAGTGGCGCAGTTCGCATGCGGTTCCCCCGCCAAGGGCAGCGTTTCGTGGCCCAATGGGGAGCTCCACCGAAGGCCCGCCCCAGTGGCTGCTCTCGCATGCGGTTCCCCCACCCAAGGCAGCGTTTCGTGGCCCCATAGGGAACCCCACCGAAAGCGGCACCCACAACGCGTTACGAACAATTGCTTATGGTTGGGTCCTTCGCCAAGATAATTGTACAAACGATGCAAGAACTTCACGGATTGAGGGTGGCTCCTGGTTCAACATGTGGCTATCGCCTCAGCGCCGCGCGCAGTCTTTTTTAAAACAAAAAACAAAACGATTACACATGAACACATCAAAGAGTTCGGCTGACTCCCATGATCAACAAACCAGACATGGCGTTGGGGAAGGGTTCAGCAGTTTCGCGGATTCGCGGTGTTGAAGTCCCAGGCATGATGTGCTGGCGCGATTCAAGGTCGTCAAGACGCAGCAGTCAGGTTGGTCAGGCGTTGGACTCCCGAGAGCAATGCGAAGGTATGCTTAGGTCTTCAAACGGTTGCCTTCCAACAAGGCAATTCCCCCAGAGGAAATGAAACGCTTTGGAAACCTATGAAGAGGGAGCTTGGAGGGAGGGATTGTTCCAACATCGTTGATGACTCTTGGGTTTCCACTGGTCCTACTCCTCCCCTTCTCCTCCTCCTATCCCTCCTCCTCCTCCTCCTCCTCCCTCCCTCCCGCCCTCCCTCCCTCCCGCCCTCCCCCTCCTCCTCCCTGCCTCCTCCCTCCCTCCGCCCTCCTCCCTCCTCCCTACCTCTTCCCTCCTCCTCCCCTCCCTTCTCCCTCCTCCTCTCTCCTCCCTCCCTCCCTCCCTCTCTCCCTCCTTCCTTCCCACACTCCCTCCCTCCCAAACTCCCCTCCCTCCCTTCCTCCTCCTCCTCCTTCCTCGTACCTGCTCGTCCCTCGTCTCTCCCTCCTCCCCCCTCAACCTTCCCTCCTTTCCTCCTACTGCACCCCCGCGCGGGACGGCCGGACGACGACGACGGCCCCCGCCGGCGAGTCACATCATGCAGGCGCCGCCGCACCACCTGGGGGGCCGTCGTTCGGTCGGCCGCCGCCCCCCCCCGCGCTGCCCGGGCGAGCCTTCCGAAGCAGCGTGCCCGCCTCTGTCCTCTTCCGTCCTCCTCCTTCGTCCTCTTTTCCTTCTCCTCCTCCTCCTCCTCCTCCTCCTCCTAGTCCTCCTCCTCCTCCTCCTACTCCTCCTCTCCCTCCTCCCTCCTCCCTCCTCCCTCCTCCCTCCTCCCTCCTCTCTTCCTCCCTCCTCCTCCTCCTCCTCTTCCTCCCCTTCCTCCTCTTCCTCCTCCTCCCTCCCCCCTCCTCCTCCTGCTCCTCCTCCTACCTTCCTCCTCGCCCTTCTCCTCCTCGTCGTCCTCCTCCTCGTCCTCCCTCCTCCTCCTCCTCCTCGTCTTCTCCTCCTCCTCCTCGTCCTCCTCCTCCCTCCCTCCCTCCCTCCCTGCCTCCCTCCCTCCCTGCCTCTCTCTGCTCCTCCCTCCCTCCCTCCTCCTCCTCCTCCTCCTCCTCCTACCTCCTTCTCCTCCTCCTCCTCGTCCTCGTCCCTCGTCCTCGTCCTCGTCCTCGTCTCGTCCCGTCCCTCGTCCTCGTCTCGTCCTCGTCCCCTCCTCCTCCTCCTCCTCCTCCGCCTCCGTTCCTCCGTCCTCCTCATCCTCCTCGTCCTCCTCGTCCTCTCCCTTCTCCTCCTCGTCGTCCTCCTCCTCCTCGTCCTCGCCCTCGTCCTCGTCCTCCACGTCGTCCTCCTCCTCCTCCTCCTCCTCCTCCTCTTCTTCTTCTTCTTCTTCTTATTATTATTCTTACTATTATTATTATTCGTATTCTTCTTATGATTCTTATTATTCTTATTATTGTTCTTCTTATTATTATTCTTATTATTCTTATTATTATTCTTATTCTTCTTATTATTATTCTTATTCTTCTTAGTATTATTATTAATATTATGAACTTTATTATTATTATTAATTATTATTATTAGTAGTAGTACGCTTATTCTTATTATTCGTATTACGCTTATTATTATTACTACTCTTATTATTAGTATTCTTCTTATTCGTACTATTATTATTATTCTTCTTCTTCTTATTATTATTATAATTCGTATGGTTATTAGTACTCCTCCTCCTCCTCCTCCTGCCTCCCTCCCTCCCTCCCTCCCTCCCCCCCTCCTTCCCTCCCTCCCTCCCTCCCTCGCTCCGTCCCTCCCTCCCCGTCCCTCCCTCCCTCCCTCCCTCTCTCCTTCTTCGGTGTCTTCTTCCTCCTCCTTGTCCTCCTCCTCCTTCTCCTCCTCTTCTTAGTAGTAGTATCCTTCTTATTATTCGTAGTATCCTTATGATTGTCCTTCTGATTCTTATCGTTGGTATCCTCATTATTGTTCGTATTGTCTTCGTATCATCAGTAGTATGCTTCGTATTATAACTATTATTATGAATAGTCGTATAATTAGTTATGAGTATTCTTCTTCGTATTATTATTATTATTAGTATTATGATTATAACTTTATTAATATGATTATTAGTACTAATTGTTGTATTAGTAGTGTTATTATTGCTGTTTTAAGTACTCTTAATATTACTCTTATTATTATCATGTGTGCTCGCAATAGTATTACTATTGGGATTACGCGTATTAGTATTATTATTATTATTATTACTAGTATTAGTAGTATTACTTCTATTATTGTTATTCGTATTATTCGTATTAATAGTGTTATGAATTAGTATTCTGAATATTGTCATTATTATTATTATTACTACTAGAATTATTATTCGTATTGATAGTATTATGGTTATTATTATCCATATTATTGTTAATATTCGTAGTAGTAATATGATTCCTCTGAGTATTCCTCTTCTTCTTCTTCCTCCTCCTCCTCCTCCTCCGCGTCCTCCTCCACCTCCTCCTCCTCCTCGTCCCCCTCCTCCTCCTCATCCTCCCTCCCTCCCTCCCTCCCTCCCTCACCTCCCCCTCCTTTCCCCCCCCCTCCTCCTCCTCCTCCTCCGCCTCCTCCTCCTCCTCCTCCTCCTCCGCCTCCGCCTCCGTCTCCTCCTCCTCCTCCTCCTCCTCCTCGTCCTCCTCTGTCCTCCTCTTCCTCGCCCTCGTGTTCCTTGTGCTCCTCCCTCCTTCCTCTCTCCCTCCCTCCCTCCCGTCCTTCCTTCCCTCCCCCCCTCCGTCCCGCCTCCTCCTCCTCCTCCTCCTTTTTCCTTCTCGTCGGCCTCCTACTCGTCCTCCTCGTCCTCCTCCTCCTCTTCCTCCTCTTCTTCCTCCTCCTCGTCCTCCTGGTCCTGGTCCTGGTCCTGGTCCTGGTCCTGGTCCTGGTGTGGCAGCAGGAGGATTGGGCAATGTTTTCCCTTGAGCCAAAGTGCGGCGCAGCAGGCGTTAAAACTGTTAAAGCAGTTTGCTCCCTGCATTAGGCAAATCACGGATACACACCTGCTATGCGACACAAGTGCTGAACCTAGTCTGACAAATGCGCTGACCCATCACACTCGTCGGAATTACTAGTAGGTTCAGCATCCCAGAGACTGTAACTGGGATGGAAACCCTGCAAACAGGAAAACACACACAACAGTTCGACAAGGCATCTGTTCCCGGATGCCCTGCATCAAGGTCTTGGTGAAATCTACTGAAAAGGCAAAAGTCCGACCGGCCGGCCGGAGGGAGAGGGAGAGGAGGGAGAGGAGAAACCAAACACACCACCACCACCACCTGCCTGGGCCAGGAACTCTTGCCAGGAGACCAGGGCCTCGGACTTGGCCAGCTCTCGCCTCGATGCTGCCTGCTTTGATGAACGGCGGATTATATCTTAGATATAAGTTGAGGACGTGAGTTACTAACCGACTTAGGCGACTTACGAAGTCGAGTTATAAGTCGACTTAGGCCGACTTAGCATAACCGACTTAGGTGATCGACTTAGGTAAGCTTATAAGTTGAGTTATAACCTAAAAGCTAAGTCGACAGCCGACTTATAAGTCGACTTATCAGTCGAATTATAATTCGAAGTTGTCGACTCAGTAAGTCGAACTACTTCGACTTACTAAGTCGAACTATTTCGACTTACTAAGTCGAACTATGTCGACTTAGTAAGTCGAGTTAGCCCCGAGTTGGTATGTCCAAAGTAAATCTTCGATGTGTGGTTTTCTATAGATTCATCCTGGGATCTATACTACAGCGTTTCACACATACGCTTACATATGTTCATTTTCGTACACACATAGTTTTGCACATATGCGCGTGTAAGGTGTGTTCACGCATTGCGATGTCGATAACGCGCGCGCACGTACACATGCGCATGCACGCACATGCACAATCATATGTCGATGTCGATATCGATATCGATGCATACGCGCGCCGCCTGCGATACTCTTATCAGCAGTAGCGCGGCGCGCGCCCCCCCCTGCCTTGCAATTGTCTGTTCTACGGGTCGCACGAGCACCCCGCGATTGAAGAGAAGAAGGAGGCGCGCCGCGCGTGTGCACATGCGTGTCCTTTTTCGTGGTTGTTGAACTTTTTTTTTTTTCAAAAAAAAAAAAACTGTTCTTTCTTGTCGCGACGCAGGCAAGAAAGAAAAGAAACGCAGAGCGGAGGCGCTGAAGGCGCGTGCACTTTACGTTCGTGAACTGTTCCACCCTTGCCCCCGCAAAATAACGGATCGTGAAACGATCTTGTTACGCTCGCGAGTGTCGTGAGCAGCCATTACAAGAAAGGGCGCTCCTTGCAGTGAGAAAAAAGGGGGAGGGGGGGGAGAGAGAGAGAGAGAGAGAGAGAGAGATGATGATGATGATGATGATGAGGATGATGGTGATGATGACGATGACGATGATGATGATGATGACGACGACGATGATGACGGTGATGATGGTGATGATGACGACGACGATGATGGTAACTCCCACGGTCGCGGATTGTTCTTGCCTTAGAGAGCCTCGCCTTCCTCCTCCCCCCCTCGCCCCACCGCGGTGCAGGACATCGATGATCGAAGAGGACATCGATTATCGTTGCGGGGGTGGGGGTATATAGGGGGGGGGGGGGATCGGTCTGGTCGGTCGGAGCGGCGAGCGGCGCGCGCGCGCGCCGCCCGCCCCTCCGTGCAACAAGTGCCAGGCGCCGCGGCCCCCTCCCACCGCGACCGCCCTCGTCCTCCCTCTTTCCTCGCCTCCAGCTCCTCTTCCTCGTCGTCGGCGTCCTCCTCTTCCTCATTCCCCTCATCATTTCCTATCCCCCCTTGTGCCAGTCATTATTCCTCCCCCTCCTCTCTTCTCCCTCCTCTCCTTATCAGTATCCGTCTCATCCCCCTCCTCCTCCTCCTCCTCCTCCTCCTCCTCCTCCTCTCCTCCTCCCCCCCCCCTTCCTCTTGCCATCGGAATCGATGCCATCGAACTCGATTGCCATCGAAGTCGGACCCGCAGCCGCGTAGCGCCAGGAGAGTCGCACCTCGATTTCCTGCAGCGTCCTCGATATCGAGCGCGCGATGGCGTCGTTCGCTGACGGGGTCGATGCCCTGGACGGCCTCATCGAGGAAGCACTGTCGTCAGCAGATGGGCTTGTCGGAATGGTAGATGTGATCCTCGAGAAGTTAATTTCTATTGGTATGGCTGTGTGGCTGTATCTAAAACCTCACCAAGTAGGCATCCACCCTTCAAACAGATATGGATTGGGCATCAAGGCTTACGAGGTGCACAGGCTGGGGGCTAAGATCGTGAGGAACAAATTTAGTTTCGCGGCAACGGCTGGTTCAGTTTGCATCGAAGATAAGAATGGCACGATTGCACAGTATACCCAGGAGTTTCAGAGATCGTCGAATCTGTTTGGCAAATCCCCGCCCGAATCGATTATCGCAGGGAGCGTGAGCTCTGGGCATGCAAATCAGTTCCTGGTGGCTTGCTTAGAGAGAGTTGAGACGAAGGAGAAAACGTTGTCCGACATCGACGGTCGCATCAACACGGGGCAGTTCCAAAGCAAAGATAAACAATTGGAAAAGGCACTTGACACTGGGTTGAGGTGGTTGATGGTGAAAAAGGAGGCAGAGGAACGCTGGCCAAAACTTCCAGGTTTGATCCAGTCGGCAAAGCAGGCGACGGGCCAGGTGCAGAGTGAAGAAACGCATTTCGAGCTCTTGCTTCACATCCAGGCCATTGCATCCGAGCAGGGGCGCGACGGGTCCGTAATCGACTGGGCGAGGGTGAAGACCAAGGCGAGCAAATCGGAATCGAAGTACGTTGACGATATCGACGCATGCGCTGACTTCGTGGCGAAATATGGTGGGGGTCCCAGGGCCAGTTCATCAAGGACATCGCGCAGTTCGTGTCAAGGTGCGCGCCCGCTGGGCGCCTGGTGGGCGGGTACGTGTTCGAGACATTGTGCAAGGCAAAGCTCGCGGCGACGGAGATGATGCCCCACCTGGTAATGGCCGTCGTCAAGGCTCACGTGAACGCCCCCCCCGAGTCCGTGCAGAGTCGAATGTGCAGGTTTGTGACCCGCTCAGAGATCGCGCCCCTCTTCGCTAGCACGGAGGCGAGGTCTAAAGCGATGGCAGCAGAGAAGGCCTTGCGGCATCTTCACAGCGTTTCCAGGCAGATCGATACCGATACGATTGAACGCATTCCGATCATAGGTAAAGCCGACCAGTTGATAGCAATGGTGTTGTTAGGGAAAAAAGTGGATGAACGATACGCAAACATCGAGTGCGTCGCCCACGAGTGCATCGAGGCATTGAAGGCAAAGCAAAATGGCACCATCGAGATCGACAATCCGTATGCCTGCCAGTCGGCCCAACACGACAGCGGTGCCGATGGGGACTCCGTCAAGCAGACCCCCATTCAGTGGCATGCCGCAGTGCGACGCCAGCACGGGGGAGCTGGCGAACGCTAACATCTGCATCTTGGAGCAGAGAGGGTTTAAGGTTGATGACACCATCAAGCTGAAGAAGGACGAGAAGGTGCAATGGCGCGGCCGAGCTACGGGTGGTTTACCAATTTCAATGGTTCCCCCCTAACTCCCTCAAACACCTTGGACCCGTCACCCCTCTACGCCACATAAAAACTCTTACATGTATTAGCCCCCTGTGCATGAGTTGTGCCCTTGCACCTTCGATCTAAGGGAAAACGTGGAAGATAGCTTCGGCGTCGGAGGATGGCGTTCGGATTCGGGAGGTGATGCAGAATGGCTCCTTGCACCACATCGTTATTCGGTGCCCCATTCCAAAGTTCATCGAGAAGTACTGCTTTACTACAACCAAGAAAGAGTTGCTCGCTGGGTGGCCAGATGACGCAGCTTCTAAATCTACCGATCTCGTCGCGATCAACATCAAGTCAGCAATTGCTATGGCCATGAAATCTTTGACGTCGAAATTCGAAGTCGATGGGGGCGATCTGATGGCAGTCAGCAAACCCAACATGGGCATTTTCTCTAGGAAGAAGTTCCAGGCGAAAAAATTGATCATCGTGCCGGCGGCTCTGACCATCAAGCAGTGCGGCGAGAGCGATCGCCCCTACTTCGATGTGCCCAGCCCTGATGAGAGGATCGCGGGGCCCTTCGCCCTCTCGGACCCTGGCGCTAAAGCGCCGAGCCTTGCTTTCAAGATCAGGCACGTGGACAGCGCGGAGTCGACGAAGCCGAATTGCGCCATCACTAAGCACTCGGTGGCCGTATCTGTGGGCAACGCTAAAGTGTACGATATCAAGATCCCCGTAGTCACCAACGTCATGGCTCTGAACGTTGGAGACGAGCTCACGCTTCCCAAGGTCGCGACCGCTGCCCCGAAGAGGCCCACTCCGCCGACCATCGAGGTGTCCACCATGAAGAAAGTAGCGCGCAACCGGTAGACATACATGCACGCATCGATTTGCGAAGCAGTGGAGCGATGTAGAGATGAGGCATCGACATCGATCATGGACTGTTGGATTCCCATGCAGTTTTGGAGTTCTTGCAATAGTTACCACGAAATATACATAATCGTCGTCGTCGTCGTCCGCTTCGTCGGCGTCATCGTCGTCGCCGTGCCCAGTTCCAAATCGCGGTCGAGCTCGAAACTTAGAACGTTTATCCAGGGCCGCGTATACACTTAAACCTCCTACAACTTACTTAAGACGCTTAGGCTCCAAACCTTGTGTGTTTGTTCTTTCGGGGAACGCGGTTCACGACGCCACGTCAGTCGAAAGTCGCATGCGCCTATCGCTCGACGTCGCGCGTTGCTTGTTTGGCTCCAGATGTAGATGCGCCCCCGCGCGCTTCTAGGAATACGTCGATGTCGATATCCGACACATGGTGGATGCAATGGCCTGGTGCGTGGACAAAGTTGTTCGCGTGCGCGCCCCTCACATGGCTTCGCCAGTCATTCTGGACGATTGCAGGGGGCTAAACGGTTGTGTATTCTTTCACCTCAAGAAGAGCTGCGATGTGGTGTTGAAGCTTCTTGGGCATCCGCGTTCCAAGGGCATCAGGCCTCTTGTTAACACATCGATTTGTGAAACATTGGAGCGCCTTAGAGATGACGCATACAGATCGTCATTGCTAGCCTCCTTGGACCAGCTTAGCGTTCACGGAATGGAGAAGACATCCTTACCGCCGCCTGGCTCCAGGACATGGAAGAAACGATTCAGGTCGAACCACGACGAGATTCAGGGCACCACAGCGACGGTACATGGTCCGACCATGGGCGACATCAAGGGCACCCCTTTCAAGGTCATTATCGACAGGCCTGGGACCCCCCTGTATGTGCAGCTGGAGGAGGACCTCGTGATGCACTTGAAAACGCGCTGCGAGTTCGAGATCAAGTCGGGACCCGTCCACAGGCAGCATCCGTCCGAGAAGGTTCCTGCTGAGCTCAAGGTCGACACTAAGGAGTATCCTGGGCTGAGCTTCTCTTACACCAAGAGCCAGTTCGTGCTGAAACGTACAGGCGATGACGGCCGTGTGAGCGCGAGGTACAGGACAGCGAGCTCCGCGGCGGAGGCGATGCAGTTGTTCGAATCAGCTCAGGCAGGTGAGGACTCTCAGAGCAATGCTGGCACCTCCGACGGCGTTGCCGCCGACGACGAGAAAGAGGAGCTTGTCGAAGTCGAGGGCGACTGAGAGTTTCGTGACAAGGCTGGCACGGAAAAAAAGAGAGCATCGATATCGTTATCCTCCTCCTTCCTCATCGTCCTCCTCCTTCCTCCTTGTCTTCCTCCTTCCTCAGCGTCCTCCTCATTCACCCGTCCTGTCCAAGCCCTGCTGCTCATATGATGTGGTGGAGTTTGCTCCTCTTGGGCGGTCTATATCTCTACGTATATACATGGGTCTATAATATTTCTACATATATCTCTACACATATATATATATATATATATCTGCACATATATACAAGTGTCTATATATACATAAATCCCTGCGTATGAGGGGGATGTGTCTATATCTCTACATATATATACATGTGTGCAAGTACTATGTGGCAATGCTTACATGCGTGTTATATGTGTACGTATATAGGTGCACGTAGTATGTGGTAATACTTGCCTCATCGCGATTGCACTTGATATTGCGTTGGATGTTGCATTGTGATCTGGAGTTGGAGCCAGCTGCAATCGATGTCGAAGAGCACGGGTGTCTCAGAAGCGGTCTCGAGCTCCCCTTATTCATATTCTAAATCCAGGCTGGAGTCCTGGTTCATTCGTCGCCCTGATGGGTTTGTCCTCGCTGGGCCCTTGGGAGTGGTGAGCTTGCTCGCCCTTGGGGTCCTGTGTCTTGGGCAGCCCTGACGGGTTTTGCTGGGTGCGGAACTGGCCTTGGCGCCTACAGGGGAGCCCAAAGTCGCTGTGCGAACTGCTGGGCTGCAGTTGGCTTATCTTCCAGATCGACAATCGACGCTCGACAATCGAGGCTGGCCCATCGACCATCGCCTACTAGCCATTGCGGCTCTTTGGGTGCACGCGCGCGCCTTCGGCTGTGCTGCAGCGCACTCTTACAACCTTCTCTTCCTGTACTCTTCCTGCGCCATGGAGGAGAGCCGCTCGATGCAGTTCGCGCAGGTCGTGGGTGTCATCACCTATGGCCAGATCCACAAGGACTTGGTGAACGGGACCGCGCACGAGTGCGAGCGCATGGGGTCGAAAGCCATTCGCTTCGACGTCAGGCGCTTGTTGACGAACGACCCGAGCAAGACGATCGGACACAAGGAGAACGGTCTTCACGCACAAACCCAGAAGACGGCGATGTCACAAGCAGGGTTCGCCGACGCGTGCAAGGACATCGTCATCGAGGTGTCGAACTACAAGACCAAGGAGTGGCCGTCGATCCTCGTCCTGGTGGAGTGCCAGCACGGCTTTCATCGCAGCGACACGGTGGGCCGCATGTGCAACGCGATGCTGAACTTCATAATGTCGAGGAACAAGGTCGAGGGTATGCACGTGCGCGTGTACAACTCGAAGATCTTCAACTCGGGCGAGCAGTGCGGCAAGCGCGGGCACATCAGCATGCTGGAGAGCGTCAAGGCGTGGATGGCGCCTGGGAAGGCATGGGAGCTGGCGGAGGGCGGCGAGGCGCCTTTTTCTCAGCTCTACGCGAGCCAGGCGGTCAGGGACGACCACATGGCGTACCCAGCGTGGAAGAGCCTGTGGGACTGGGTCTACACCGAGTACCACATGGTGCGCAATGTCGGGCCTGTGCCGCCGCCAGGGTCGCCGCCGCGGGCCGAGAAGTCGCGCAGGATCGGCGAGGGCGGCAAGGGCGGCACCAAGGGCGGCAAGGAGGCTGGCCCCGTCTACGGCAAGTCGGGGGCCAGCAGTGCTTGGCGCCCAGTGCCAACGCGGGGGGTCTACGCCCGCGAGTCCGACGATGCGGAGGAAGAGGAGAGATACCAGGAGCAGGAGGAGGTGGCCGAGGAGGAGGAGGCGACGTTGATATCGAGAGGCACCGAAAGCGTCGACATCGAGTAACCACTACCACCCGCACTCTCGTTCTCTCCCCCATGTTCCTTCCTTCACCGTCCATATCGCCATCTCCAGTGCGGGGGGTCTACGTTTAGTTTTTTTTTGCTCGACCTTTCATTGTTTTTTTGTGGCGGTCCAGGAGCCTCAGCACATGCGTCTGTCTCAGTTCGCTCACGCACCCAGCTATCTCGCCCACCGCCCATCTGCCCCTCATCTTGATCCTCCTCCCCCCCCCCGCTTCCTCCCCATCGTCATCCTCTCCCTCATCCTCATTCTGGGTGCCAAGTCTATTTTGAGACCTCCTCCGCTTGGATGTCGAAACAACTGGCCCCCCCCCTCCTACGAATGAAATGGGGGCGCCAAGGCCGAGAAGTTATCAGAAGTCGATCCTCGAGCAGCTGGCGAAGCCACCTCGACTGTCGACGCTAACTCATCATCTGCAACGCCAGTGAGCATGGAGGTGGAACAGAAGGCCGCTTCACGTGAACCACATTGTAGTCCAGCGTTGCCCCCCCCTGGTCCTGAGTGTCCCCGGGTGGTCATGACCCCGCCCCCTGCCCCGAGTCCCTGGCCACACATATGGCCCCCGACTATCGAAATACAGGCTTGCTAAATACATCGAAGTCGATGGAAGGCGGCCGCGGAGGAGGCGCCTGCGGTCGCTGAGGAGGTGCAGGAGCCCGTCTGGGCCACGTTCGAGCGGGACCCTCGCGCCTGGCTCGGCCTTCTTCGTCGATGCGAGATCGACGAGACGGCCCAGCAGAGCGTCTTCCTCCTGGCCCAGTTCAGCGATGAGGGTCATCGCGAGGCCGACAACGCGTTGTACAAGCTGTTCAAGAATATGGGCGAGGGGAGCCTCACGAACCCGTCGAAGTTCGTTCACAAGTGCGTGACGAACGCGCGGCAGGCCCTGGAGCAGCAGTATCACACGGGCCAGCGGCGTCGGTAGGCTGACGACGACGACCTTAGCTGACGCAACCTCCCGTGCTCACGGTGCGAGGCTGCGGTGTGCATTTAAGTGCGGCGCCACCTCTCTTCGGGGCCCCTTAGGGTACATGGGGCCTCTTTCGCGGCTTGCTGCTGAATCGATGTCGACTTGTGTTTTCGAGTTTGATGGTCGAGGACGCGGTGGAGCCGCGCGTGGCGTCGCGCAGCGAGGCACCGCAGCCAAGGCCTTCGAGGACCCCGCCTAGGCCCTCGCAGCGCCGCAGATGATAAGCGCGAGGAGCAGGGCACAGTCGACTGTCGATCTCGGCTAGAGACGGCGCCGCTGCAGATGCAAAAAACAGAGCCGTCGCCGTCGTCGTCGTCGTCGTTCGTCGCCGCCGCCGCCGTCGTCGTCGTCGCTCGTCGTCGTCGGTGGCAGCGTGCCTGGCGCGCGTTCGCCGCGCACTCGTGGACGACCCCCCCCATCTCCTTGAACCGTTTGTACAACACGCTGTTGGTCTCGCGATGGCCCTCATCGTGGTCGTCGTCGTCGTCGTCGTCGTCGCATCGACTATCGATGCTCCCTCGCTGATGCTCTCTCGCCGCCCCCTCCCCCACCGCCGCTACCCTCTCGCCGCGCCGCGCGTCGCGGGCACCGTCGAGGCGCAGGCCGCCCCCCCCCCGCCGAGGAGGAGGATGGGGGGTGGGAGCGACATGAGGAGGGGGAGGGAGTGGGGGAAGCGGGGGGGGGGCATCAGGCTGACGAGCGATGGACCATTGATGCGACGGGGTGCCGAACGAGGCGCGCGCGAGCGCTGACATGGGCAATCGCTGGGCGCGTCCAGCCACCCCAGCGGTCATGAGCTAAGATAGTTGGTGGCGAGGTGATGGCCACCATGACCATCACCTCGCCGTGGATTGGCGAGGTGACCATCACCTCGTCATCCATCGACGTCGGCTGCGATCGAGGTGGTCGCGAATC
This sequence comes from Prorocentrum cordatum, assembly GCA_963575745.1. Classification (NCBI taxonomy): domain Eukaryota; class Dinophyceae; order Prorocentrales; family Prorocentraceae; genus Prorocentrum; species Prorocentrum cordatum. Next base: position 14,717 of record CAUYUJ010002473.1, read on the forward strand.
GGGCCACCCAAACTGGCACGCCCAGCGCCTCATGGGCCGCGTGGGAGGTCAGGAGGTGGGCTGGAATATGGGGGAGGGCCTGGAGGAGGGGACAGGGCCTTATGCATCACCATCTTACCGTCACCATTTGGGCTCGTAGCGCATAGGTGCAGTCGACATCGAAATGCGTCCGCATCGGCATCGCCATGGCGAAAGCGGCGGCGGCACCCACCGCAAGGGCGTCGTGCCTCGCCACCTTCAAGGGCGTCGTCGACTTCGTGCGGGCGGTGACCGCCCAGATGGAGGATGCGGATCGGGCCCAGGTGATCGAGCGCCAGGTCGCCCACGTGAAGATGATCGTCCGTCGTGGCGGTTGCGCCAGGGATGACGCGACTCAGACCGTACACGCCATCAACGCGACAGACATCCTCGCGGCCGCCCAGAAGCGCGAGCTGATAACTGCAGTAACGGAGTCGGTGACGATGGACATCGCCATGACGGGCAAGCGTGACGGGCGCAACTTCAACGTGCAGTACCAGACGCACCAGTACCCAGAGCACTACCTGACGACGGAGATGTGGGCGCTGCTACAGGACCCCCACCTGGGGGTCGAGGCGAAGCTCGATAAGGTTGGCGAGTACTTCGTGCACACCCTCGGCCTGCACTACCCCGACCAGAAGACGGTGCCTCGCTTGGCCGCCCTCGTGGTCGCGAGCGAGATCGCCGCGGGTCGGGAGCCTACGCCCGCGCAGGCGTTCGAGTACAAGAACCAGCTCAAGGACTCGACATCGACATCGCGCGCGCTCGACGTCGAACGCGCGACCCCCGCATCGAGCGCCCAGGTCTCAGCATCGGGGTCGGGGGTTATATGGGCAGGATCAGGGGGAGAAGGTGGGTGAGGAGGAGGGCGAGGCGACGTCGATATTGAGAGGCCCCGAACGTGTCGACATCGAGTAACCACTATCACCCACACTCTCGTTCTCTCCCCATCCCCACTGCCCCCTCCCTCTCCGCCCACATCGCCATCTCATGTTTCGGGCCAAGGTTTTCACCCAGCTTTTTTCAAGTTGTTGCCCCGCCTTTTATTGAATTTGCTGGCGATCCAGGGGCCTCAACCAGACGACCCCGCTCCCCCTAGGGCACCCCACGGGGCTACATGCTCGAGGCTGGGCGCCCGATGGGGGTCGCGCGCTGCCCAGAGGAGCAGATCAAGAAGAAACGTGCATCGAGGCGCTCGGCGCAATCGTCTGTCTGCAACTACCCCCTCCTTGTGTCGCAACTCGTCGAGATCGAGCCGCAGGTGCTCGGGGCTTCCGTGCTCCCCAAGCCTCAGTTTAGCGAGGCCCTGCTCCTGCAAGCAGGGCAGATCACGAAAGCCCGCAAAACGAACGGAATATATGAGCACCCCTCGGGGGGCAGCAGCAGCATGGCCCCGTTCGAGCGCCCGAACCCGAACAGCAGGCACCAGGACGCATTCATGCAGCAGATGAGCACGATGGTTAACATGTTCGGCCAGCTCATGGGCACCGCATCGGCAGGAGGGGGTCCGCGGCAGGGCGACATCCCGCTGACCTTCTTGAATGAGCCCCCATCGGGCTTGCGGGGGACCTCATCAGCAGGGTCCCTCGAGCCGCCGACGACGCCCGCTCCAAAGGGCGCCGTGCCGGATCCTGGCTCGGGGACGCCGCCGCTCCAAGCTTCGAGGAAGCGCGCGCTCGCCGAAGTCGATGACGACGAAGACGATGAGGAGCAGCATCCAGCTATGAAGAAGCCCGCCGCTGCCAGCGGGGGGGCCGCGGTACGGCAGGAGGAGATCGACGAGTACATCAAGAATATGTTGGAGGAGACCGAGACGACGAGAGGCAAGGGCAAGGCCAAAGCTAAGGCCAAGGCCAAAGGCAAGGCCAAGGCCAAGGCCAAGGCCAAGGCCAAGGCCAAGGCCAAGGCCTGCCCAACATCGACGTCGACCAAGGCGCCCCCGCTACCCGCGCTCAAGAAGCAGCCCCCCATCTATTACAAGGATTATGCCATCTATACGGACGAGAAGAACTCCAAGTGGCGGGTCAAGAAGGTGGGCGTTGTCTGGGACAAGATGTTCAGTTGGGGGACCTGGGGCGCGTACGGCGGCAACGACAAGAAGGCGTGGAAGGCTGTGGTCGAGTGGATCGACGGTGACAAGGGGAACTGCTAGGCGGTGCAGCAGCGCTCCGAGTTCCGAATTAAGGTGGTGCGCTACGCTGGGCATAGCGCTCCCTGCAGGGCACGCCGATACAATCGTTTTGTTCGCAGATATATCGAGATCGAAGTTTACGGAGTGGCGCTCGTCGTAGTGAAGTCACGATTGGAGCGCGACCCCGCTCAGCTGAGCATTGTTTTACGCTGGTGTAGGGCAGCAGCGTTTGCACTTGCAGTTGCATCGTGTGTTATCTTTTCGTTCAGTGCGCAGACGGTCAGGTTCGCATGTGCCACGGGGACGTTATCCAGCCATCGACGTCGGGCAACACGGACTCAGATCGATATCGCCATAGGCGTCTGCACGCAGCGCGTCATTGGGAGTGACGCCCTTCTGACTGCCTCAATGTGAACCGAACAAATCCATTGTGTTATTGTTATCTCTCCCTCTCTCTCCTCCGCAGTAACACAGTAAACGATTGTAGAGTGAGAGTAAGATAGTAGAGGATAGATATAGGAAGCCTGGAGCCGAAGATGGGGCGAGCTCATAAAGGTATTCGATTATCGTACATCGTGGCGTGCTCTACTATCATGGTATACCATCTTACTTTACGATCTTATTCTCACTCTACTCCGAGGCCGCCCCCTGTATCGTCTAGCGCGGCCTCCCCAGCCATTTTGGCTCGTTACAGTTGTACGTCGACGATCGAAGCCCACGTAGACTCGCAATCGCCTATCGATCCTTGCAGTTAGTGCCGATGTCCTTCACCAATTATGCAGCGCAGACGGAGACGGCCCCGCACCTGCAGTTTCCGCTCCCGCCAGGCCTGGAGAATATGACGCCGTTCCCGCCGAGGGACGAGGTCATGCGGGGGGCGCTCACTCCACCAAGCTTCACGCTCAGCCCGAGCATGGACTTGAGCGATGACGAGCTCGGCCTCCGGCCAGCGCTGAAGAAATACAAGCCCGCCAAGCCCGCGGGCGACATGGAAAAGAAGGTGCAGTTCCACCCGATGAAGGCCGCCAAGATGGCGCCGTACCTGGAGGGGCCCACGCCGTGGAAGTTGGTGCAGATCAAGCAGCGGGCTGACGAGGACGGCATCTTATACCCGCAGTACTGGGGCACGCTCTGGTACCGCAAGAAGCTGAGGAACCACTTCTTGAGGCGCTACGTGAAGGCGGGGTGCAAGTGCAAGAAGGACGATGATGGGGAGGACGACGTGTGCTTCTATTGTAGCCGTGTGCACTATATGGTCATGCTAAAAAACCACCAGCGGGATGAGGATGATCTCGGAATGAAGCTCGACATCAAGAAGTGCAGCGCCTTGCTGTGCGCTTTGGATTTGCAGGGCATGCCTCCAGCTAAGCCAATGCATAAGCGCAAAGGCATGAGGCGTTTCTTTTCGTAGGTGCAATCTCGCATGTAGTGCGATCAGCACGCCACTGACGGCGCAATCGATATCGACGACGGAGTGTGTCTTTCAATATGCTGGGCGGTGTGGTTTGATGCCAGCGATACCGAGGTGGCGTGGGTAACCGCGCACATCGACATCGACGCCCACGATGAACGAATGTGCTGGGGATGTATGGCACGCGCTTTGAACAAAACACCATATCATCATCGCCATCACCGTCATCATCATCATCTTCCTCATCACCATCTGCAGCATCACCGCCATCATCATCATCGCCACCATCACCATGAAGGAGGAGGAGGGGGATGGGTGATTGAGAGTGGAGGGGGAGATGGAGGATGGAGGAATGAGGATGGAGGACCCCCGAGGCAAAAATATATCTCCTATGGCCGGTTTGCCTGCGCGCCCCGCGGTCGAGCTCCGTCCGTCGGAAAGCCCATCGGCCAGCATTGAGATGGGGGTTTTGTGATGCAAGAAATCGACATCGATAAAAGCATCGACATCGACGCCAGTAGAGACATCGAACTCGATAGAAACATCGACATCGATATCCGAGAGAGCGTGATCCACCGCCGCTTTACTGTGGAAAATTGCCAACCTTTTCCTCCGGGGGGTCCCCCCCCCCCCCCCCCACTTCCGAAAATCCCCCCCCCCTGCTGGAAACCCCATCCCCCCCCCCCCCCCCCCCCCCCCTCTCCCCCGGCAAAACCCCCCCCCTCCCCTAACCCCTCTCCCCCCCCCCCCCCCCCTCCCCTCGAAACACCGGGGGGGGGGTCACAAACCCGAACCCCTCCCCCCCCTTTCGGATCGGCGAACCCCTCCCCCCCCCCCCCCCCCCCCGCCCCCCCCCCCGCCACTCACCGCCAGCAAACGACTCCCGGTCCCCACCACCGTCCGCATCACATCCCCCACTGGTGTTCCCAGCACCACTGTCCTCACCACCGCTGTCCCCACTGGTTCCACCACCGCCCCTACTGTCCCCACCAGTGGCCCCACCACTGTCGCACTGTCCCCGCTGTCCCCAGAACTGTTCCCACCACGGTTCCACTCTCCCCACTGTCTCCACGGCCCCAACCACTGCCCGACTATCCCCACTGTCCCCACTGTCCCACTGACTCCTCCGCTGTCCCACTGAGCTGTCCCACTGTTCCCACCACTGTCCCCACTGTCCCCACCACTGTCCCCACTGTACCTCTGTCCCATTGTCCCACCGCCGTCCTCGCCACCGCCTTCACCACTGTCCCCGCCACCATTGCACCCTCCACTGTCCCACTGTTTCCACCTCATTCCATTCCCATAGTCCCCACACCACTGTCCCAACCACCACCGTCACCACCACTGTCCACTGCCCCCCCCTGTTCCCACCATTGTCCCCGCCACTGTCCCCACCACTACCGTCCCCACCACTGTCCCACTGTCCCACTGTCCCCACCACTGCCCCGCTATCCCCTCACCACTGTCCCCGCCAACACCGTCCCCACCACTGTCCGCACCCCCACTCGGTTTTCGAGGGGGGGGGGGTTCGAACCGGTAGTGACCCCCCCCCGGTTTTCCGAGGGGGAGGGGGGGGGGAGGGTTCGAACCGTAGTGACCCCCCCCCCCCCCCCCCCCTTTTCATGATGAGCAGGGGGAGGGGGGGGGGGGAGGGGTTCGAACCGGTAAGTGACCCCCCCGGTTTTCCGGGGGGGGGGGGGGGGGAGGGGTTCGAACCGGTAGTGGCCCCCCCCGGTTTTCCGCCAGCAGCGGTAGAACACGCTCTTTCCGATATCCGTTGCTTTAGGCCCGAGCGGAGAGCTGACTCCAGTTCAAAGGCTCGACGCACTACGTCTAGCAGAAGTGCAGGCCCCCGCGCCGCAGGGGGGGCATGGCGAGCGCCTCGGCTGATCCCATACGCGAGGAGGGGCTGGGAGGAGGGATGAGGGTGGAAGAGGGAGAAGAGGGGTAGGGGGGAGGGCGGGGGAAAGGGGGGAGGGCTCGGGGAGGTGTTGGCCAGAATCGAGGCGCTGGAGGCTCTCGCGATGGCTCGCCACGTGGAGACCATGAATCGCATCGGGGAGATTCGGAGCAAAGTTCGGCGCTTGGAGCGAAAGATATGCATCGAACAGGGGTCGGGCTTCACTTCGCCCTCCGAGGAGAAGGGCGAGGACAGCGATAGCGGTATGTTCCAGGACGACTATGAGGATGAGGAAGAGGAGGACAGTGGAGGTGGTGAAGGTGGAGACGGTGACGAAGACACCGAGTGCAATGGACCCGCCAGCGACGACGCACGGACGCGAGACCAGCATCGGGCCTCGAGGCGCGCGGCAGCGGCTGCGCAGGCAGCGGCTGAGGAGGACTCGGACTGAGCGCCCTCTTGAAGCATATTCTCGTCGCCATGTTGACGGGCCTCAGATTTTCACACACGGCTTTGTATACTATGGTGCCCAATGGAAGTGATGTGCAGGTGTGTCGAGTTCGCCCAGCAAGTGCTGCGCGCCAGTTTTGCAAGCCGCCTCAGAGCGACACAAATACGCGCGATGTGCGTGATCTGCTTTGCGAAAGTACCATCACATCGAAATCGTAAATCGAATATCGACGTTCGAGATCTGATGCTGGGCGCATGCTGTGGAATTGTATTAAACCTTTCTGGAGCTACCATGGGGGCGTTTGCCGACGGACGGCGTCGTATCGGACCCCCCCCTTCCCGCTCGAGTAAGCAGGCCCCGCCCCCTCCCATCGCGACCCGTCATCCGCTTCGAGTCGCGTGAATGCGGGACTTCACTTGCGGCCCTGTGTCTGCCATCATTATCTGCGCCTGTGCAAGTTTGTGTTGCGGCATGCCGAAGGTAGCTTGCCAAGGTGCATCAGAGTGCGACAACGTTTCACCCTCCTTCCGAAAACGCGCACCGCTGCGCGCGCGAGGGATGTGCATCGATGCCGGCACGTGTGCATATACATACATATAGATATACAAACGCGCATGCATGCATAATATATGCATATACACATACATACATATACACATGCATGCATACATGCGTACACGCATACATACATACATGCATATACATACAAACATAACTATTTACACAACAACGTCTTGCATTCACCATGCATAGATGCATTCTCACGCGCAGTCTCTAGTACCATCGCAGCCGTCGTCATCACCACCGCCATTCTTCCACAGCCGTTTCAGGTTCAGCGTTGCGAACATGAAGCGGGGCGCACCCGCCACGATCGACATCGATGATGAGACGAGGATGCAGCTGCGGTCGGAGCTTCTGGCCACTTCGCGGGGTTCGAAGGCGAGCGTCGCCCGCATCCTGCAGACGCTGAATAGGAAAGGCACGCTTGGGGACGAGGAGCTCGGAGGGCGAGATGAGCTACGCCAGTGCAGGATAGCAGCGGAGATGCATGGCCGCGCGAGGACGCCATGCGGACCTGTTGTGCAGACACTGGATGTCCCAGGCATCGGGCCGTGGGAATATGCACACCCATTTGCGCTTCTGCACTATATGTCGACTATCAGCGAAAAGTTTGCCAATATGCTGTCTGCTGCGCTCGACAAGGCACCATTGTGCACTTGTAGCTCGGTGTTTTACGGTGACGAGATGACGCCAGGCAACCCTTTGAGATCTGATGTTGGGCGCCAGTTGTGGAATGTGTATTACACCTTTCTGGAGCTACCAGGCTGGCCCCCCCATGGAACGGGGGGCTGGTTTTGCCTGGGCGGGGTTCGCACCAGGCTGGTGGAGAGAAATCCTGGGGGAGTGAGCGCCCTCTCGAAGCAGATTATCGTCGCCATGTTCGTTGACGGGCCTCATAACTTCACACGCGGATTTGTAGTTCCATGGGAGTGCCGTGCGGGTGTTTCGTGCTCGCCTGGTCGGTTTTATGGCTGATGAAAAAGGCCACAAAGAGTTTTTGGCCATTAAAGGGGCGGCAGGGCTGAAACCCTGCATCTCGTGCATGAACGTGGTGAACTTTATCCACAAGACTGGCTACGCCGACGGCCAGTACACCGTCGGACTGGACTGCGTAGATAAATCGAAGCTCAAGCAGCTGGACGACGACACGTTCTGGAGAATGCACGAGATCTTGGCATCGCAGGTCGGGCAGATATCGATGTCGAAGGTGGAGGCGCTCGAAACGAAGCTGGGCATTAGTTATAATGGGCATGGGATGCTGTGCGATCCTCGTTTGAGAAGCGCGCTGCGCCCCGTGAGTAATTACACCAGGGATTGGCAGCACACCCTGGCATAGCATGGCGTTGCGGGGCTTCAGATTGCGGCGCTCACATCGTGTTTGAAGAGGTCGAATATCGATATGTATGAGATTGCCGCCTACGCACGCTTGTACATCCATCCCAAGTTGACCGCGTCACCTCCCAAGCCAGAATTGTTAACGGAGAACTTCATAGCGAACGACCACGTGAAGCTGTTTGCGAGCGGCGTTCTCGGACTTTGCCCATTGTTGCTGGCATTTCTTCGGGACAGGTGCTCTGGCCGCGCGCCCGCGGACCACGTTCGATGTTTCGAGCTGTTAACGTTCATGTTGGGGCTCCTATCAGGAGAGGACGATATGACGGGCGCATTGCACGCCACGCTTTCGGGGGCTATTGCAGAGCACGCGGTACTGTTTCGCCGATTGTACCATACGTTTATCAAGGTGAAGTTTCATCATTTGGTGCACGTGCCCGACGACCTACTTCGACTGGGTAGGGTGATTTCGTGCTTTGCGCCAGAACGGAAACACAAAGACGTGAAGACGACCGTGGTACATGTTTACAACCAGGTCGAGCACACGACAACGTTTGGATATTTAAACTGTCACGTTCAAGACGTTGTCGAGGGGCGGTTCCAGTTCGACGAGCAGTATATATCGACGTCGAAGCGCCGTGGGCTCGATATCGCAGGCATCCAGATGGATACGTCTGCAGCGGCTGCGTTGAAGTGTGGTGGCGTGAAGAGGTACGACTACGTGCTCATCCGCACTGGCGGTGCACTTCGTTTAGGTAGCGTTGTGTTGTTCTATGCGATGGGCGATTTCATCGCAGTCCACGTGCGGGAGGCTACCGCTGTGGACCCTGGGACTTGGACCATCTGGGATGGATCGGCGACGCCAGACGTGTTCTTGGACCCGACGTCGATTGTCAAGCCCGTTTTATACATGCGCATTCCACCATCGACCGCGAAGATCATCGTGCCTTACTATCATGGCAGGGGCGCGCAGCTGGAAAAAAAAAAAAAAAAAATCGATTGTCGAAAAAAAAGACACAACTCTACTGTCGAACAAAAAAAAAGTCGACTGTCGAAGCCGCCCCCTTCTCTTCCTCCGTCGTTCATTCTTCCTCATCATGCATTGCGTCATCCTCCACTCCCCTTCCCCATCTTCGTCGTCGCCGCAGTCGTCGCACTCGAGGAGGGAGGAGGGGGGGGGGGGGGGGGGGGGGGGGGGGGGGGGGGGGGTGGGGGAGGGAGAAGGAAGGAAAGGCGTGGGGAGAGAGGAGGAGGAGAGGAGGAAGCCCCCCCTCTCCCCCCCCCCCCCCCCCCCCCCTACCGCCACCACCACCACCACCACCAACCACCACCACCACCAACCACCAACACCACCACCACAACCACCACCACCACCACCCACCACCCCACCCCACCAACCATCACCATCACCACCCAACCCCACCACCCACCCCCCCAGCCCCCCACCCACTCCACCCACCCACCCAACCCACCCACTCCAAACCACCCCACACCCACCGTAGGATAAACATTGAATTGAAAACGAAACCCACACCACACCCACACCCACCAACCACAAAACACCCACACCCACACCCCACAAACCCAACACCCACACCCACCACCCACAACCACACCCCCACCCACACCCACAAAACCACACCCACACCCCCACCCCCACCCAACCCCTCCCCACCCCCACCCCCCACCCCCCACACCCCACACCCCACCCCCACCCCCAAACACCCCACCCCCACACCACACCCACACCCACACCCACACCCACACACCCCACCCCCACACCACCCCCCCCCCCCCCCCCACACACACACACAACGCAACACACACACACCGACACGCTACACCCCGACGCGGGGCCGCCTTGGACAAGGGCGGCTCTCCAGCCCAGGCCGCGACCCGAGAGAGGCGATTATCTTCGCGCCCCCGTGCGCCGCCCCGTCCTCTTCCCCTTGCATCCATTGATCTTCCCCCCAACATATGCATCTATAATGCACATGCATATTATACGGTATGCCCATGGTACATATATTATTATATATATATATATATATATATATATATATAATTATAAAAAATACACATAGTACCCCCTCCTTCTCCTCCTCCCTCCCCCTCCTCCCCCGCTCCCCCCCGCCCCCCCCCCTCCCTCCTCCCCCCCCCCTCCCCCCGTGCCCGTCGCCCGCCAAATGGCGAAGCGCGTGCTGAGGGACGCCGCCGCAACCGCAACCGCACCCGCAACCAGGCGCAAGGTGGAGGGCGCAACGCGCGCTAGATACGATTACGACGTACGCTTACGATGTATATATTGGCATTTCACACATCGTCCATACTTTTTGAGCATTAAAAATATAAGCTACGAGCCGAGCCGCCTTGCATTTTGATGAGAGTTCTAGGGTCTTGACGGTCAATGTACATGTTACCAGACAAAAGCCAGAACACCATTATTTCAAAATTATGTTGTTGTCGGTGGATCCAGAACACACGCTCGTTTGTTACCAGAGGAACATCAGGATCACAGGTTCTCAACATATTTGTTGGTGTTGTGGATGGCCAGGTGCCGCAAACATGTTAAAAACCGTTCTTAATCATTTTACAGAATTATGTTAAACGATTAAACATAAGTTGAACTCGTCGGCTTATAAATCGAAACAGTCTACTTAGTAAGTCGAAAAACGTCGACTTAGTAACTCGAACGTTCGACTTAGCTAACTCGACGTAGGTCGACTTAGTAAGTCGAGTTAGGTCGACTTAGCTAAGTCGACTTATAATCTGATTATAACTCAATTACTAAGTCGAAGAGTTCAGGGCTAATTGAATTAAGTATAAGTCACCTAACTTGGTCATAACCCGACTTATAATTCAACCTCCTAAGTCTGTTTTTTTTTTTTTTTTTTTTTTTTTTTTTTTTTTTTTTTTTTTTTTTTTTTTTTTTTTTTTTTTTTTTTTAAAAAAAAAAAAAAAAAAAAAATCAACGAGCTCTAATAAGGTATTAGAGGTTGATTTATAACTCAGACGCTGTCAGTCACTATTAAACGCGCCAATTTATAACTTAGTTATAACTTAGTTATAACTGAGTTAAACTTAAATACTAACAGGCGCCCTCAACTTATATCTAAGATATAACCCGCCGTTCATCTCAGTGGGATCGGTCCTTGAGCTCCGGGGCCTCTTTCCTACGACTGAGTTCTCCGCTTTCATCTATGAGACTGAGCTTCCCGTGGGTCATCGGATCGAAGAGGGCGGCATTGCTTTTCGTGATGTCGTCTTTGGTGAGAGAGTCGACGGGCATGCGCCCGCGAGGCGCCCATCTGACCCTGCCGCCGGCCCTCTCGAGGGCCTCGCAGATGATGGCCAAGTCTAGTGCTGTCCGGCGGTCCCTGGCACTGGCGTTTCCTTCTTTCTGCATCGTGTCGTAGATAGATTTGGCATCTACTACATGTACCTGTCCTTCCCGGGAGCCCAGTTGACAATCTGTCCTCAGCACCGTGGTGAAAGGTCCAGACGCTCTCCTGCAGTCTGGGATGTCGGCGCCCCGGAAGATGATGTCTCCATGCGTGACCTGAAGGAACTCTACCTCCGCGACCGCCGCTGACAAGGCTTGGGTCTCGCCTGCCAGCGTGGACGGGACCTTGCGCCGCAGCTTACTCGACCGCCACCCTAGGATGGAGGCCCGGACGGACTGGTTGGACACGATGGCCTTGTCGGTCCCCAGTGCCATCCATGCTCCCTGCGTCGGGTCCTCTGGAAGACCCCGGTCGTCGGCCAGACTGGCCGCAGCTCCTACGCCTCCGGCATCTGAGAACGACACGAACGAGAAGTGATCTGGGTCTAATCTCCACACGGTGAGCCCCCTGGAAGCAGTAGCCCGCAAGTGTCGGACCAGCTTGTTGCCGCACTGGACATCGTAGATGGTCGGCGCCTTCAGGCGGCTCGCCAGTATACTGGCGATGCCGGCAGCTTCTGGTCTGGTCTCACGGCCAACACAGTTGAACTTATAGACGAGGGAGCGCAGCGCCTTATATTCACTATGTTCCAGGGGGGCATCTTTCTGACCCATACGGCCCTTGGCCACCGACAGTGCCTTCACTTCTTCAAGAATATATTTCTCTTGGTCGACCAGTATCTTGTGAGGTGCGAACGTAAGTCGGCGACCTGCGAAGTCTACAGGACCGGCCTGGCAGTCCCGGTGCTTGCCAAACTTGAACCTGGCCTCGAGAGTCGATCGTAACCGTGCCCGGGATTCCTGGGAGGAACTCGCTATGATAAAATCGTCGACCTCTAGTAACATCATGTTGAGCACCTCCCCCTTACTCCCGTACCGGATGCGCCAGCATGGCTCCAGGAGGCTCCGGACGAAGCCGTGCTCCTGAAGATAGTTCACCACCGTCCTACGCCAGGTCATGGGAGCATCGTCCAGCCCGTGCACGTTCACTAGAAGCCGGATCAGGGACCCCGGTTCTACGTCCACGCCGTCACACGGTTCGACGTAGATCTCGCCCTGTGTTCTCCTCATCGGATCGGACTGACAGAACGCGTTCTTCACGTCTGCGATGCCTCCTAACATGCCTAGATTAATAGCTATCTGGAGAAACATCATTATCGAGGATGTCTGAGGCGTGGGTGCGTACACGGCCAACGCTCCGGAGTCGGGGTCCTGGTGCCCGTGAACACACCAGCGGGATTTCGCGTCCGGATCGGCAAACGCCCCCTCGACAGGCTTCCACCGCCTCACCATCCTGGATGAGATGATTCGGTCTGGGAGTTGCTCACGCACGATCCTGGCCTGGCTGGGAGGCACCACCTCGACGGCCCCAGTGCCCATCATCGCGTCCCATTCTTTCTTGTCCGAAATCTCAAACTTGACTCTCTCGGCGGGTGTCAGTCGCTTGAGACAGACCTCGCCCCCGCGACCCGTGGCGTAAACACCTCCGACTTGACCGGCTCTCGTCTCTTCTGGCTGCTCGCGGACGGCCCTAGAGCCCAGACCCCCAACCCCCGACGGGGAGACCCAGAAGTCCTCCGAAACCCCCGACAGGCTTGTCCTCACTGGTGAGCGAGACCTAGGACGCCTGGCCGTCTCAAAATCGCGCACCAACTCGGACACAGATCGGGAGCGCTCGAAGCCGCGCTCGACAGCTCCTCGGCCTTCTCTCAAGTCCAGGCCAGGCGGGGGAGAGGAGTCAGAGGAAGGAAGGAAGGCGGGTCCAGGAAGGCCTGGGGGACCGCCTGGAACCACACCACCACCGGAGAGAGAGGGAGAGGCCCCGTCCTCCCCGACCCGCTGGGGTCCGTCCTCGGCGGCCTCACCGAGGCGAGGCCGCTTGACCTCGGGTGGGCTCGAGGCCGCTCTTCGTGCAGCGTCGGAGGCCCGGATGCACCAGGGCGCGCCCTCTGGCTGCGCAAGTCGGCGGACACTCGCCGGAGGGAGCAAGGCCTCAAGGCCGGGAGGAGGCGTGGGAGGAGAGGCAACCGAGGGCGCGGGAGAGGGAAGAGCAGAGAGAGGGGGAGAGGAAAGGGCAGGAGGAGGGGAAGAGGAGACCGCGGGAGAGGCAGTGGGAGGGGCCCCCGATCCCTCTCCGTCCTCCCGATCCCCGGAGGGGTCGGAAACCCCGGACGAGGGGGGCGCCGTGGGTGGCTCCGCCCGAAGCTCCTCCGCCTCGGGGATTGACCGAAGACGGGATGGGGGCCCCCACATCCAGGGAGTCCGCCTGGGATCTTCCGCCGGTCCCGCCTGGCAAGAGAGGCCCCAGGACCACCGGAGTCGGGGCCGTCTCGGCCGCAGACTCCTCCGCCGGCTCCTGACCACCACCTGGGATCCTCGGACCAGGGTCCGTCTGAGGTTGGGCTGGCTCATCCCAGGCCTCGTCGGGCGGGGGACCCTCCCGAACGACGTCGACAGCAGTCACTCTGCGAGCCTGAGCGGCCTGCATCAGTTGCTGCCACTTCGGGTCGTGGGCCAATTGCAGTCCGTACTCCTCCTCAGAGCTGGCGAGGCGCAGCTGCTCCACACTGCGCTTCCAGAGCCTCGCTCTCACGGCGACCCACACAGTCCCGCCCTCGCTCAGAACAACGATCCTGGGGCCGGTCCACCCGTCCCGCCTGCGGCCCAACGCGTCGGCCCTGGACGAGGTCTTGGTAAAGCGCCTCCACACGAACACCCACTGGCCCGGAGTGAAGACCCTGGTCCCTGGGACCTTGGCACGCGAGGCCCGGCTTATCTTCTCGCGAGCGGTCACTTCCATGGCCATGCGACGGGCTGCGGCTCTGACCTCCTGAGCTCGAGAGAACTCTGCGCCCGCAGCGTCCTGCTCCGAGGCGGGCCTAAGGGCGTCTTGCCAACCCGGGAGCCCCTTGTGATCGCCACTCAGGATATCGTGCGGGACGCGGGGGTTCTCACCAAAGACGAGCTGGAGCGGGGAGAACCCCCCGCGATGCCAGTACCTATTCTTATGGGCGACCAGCTCCTACACGAGGTCGTCAAGCTCCTGGAGGTCCCCTGGAAGCGACGAGCCGGCGTCTAACTCTGCTTTGATCCGGTCTTTCACCCAACCCCCGTGACGCTCGACTCGGCCGTTCTGCCAGGGGGAATCCGCGTCACACACGTGCTGACAGATACCCCACTGCTCCATGCCCCGCGCGAACCTAGAACCAAACTCGGAGCCTCCATCCGATATGACGAAATGGGGGGCACCAAACGGGCGGACCCAGGACCTCAGAAATTCCGACCACACCGTAGTGGACTGGCCATGCGCAAATCTCACGACCACCTGAAGGTTGGACCCGTGGTCCACGATATTCAGAAAGGGATGGGTAACCCCCAGAAAATCGAGATAGAAGAGGTCCACTCCGACAATGTGATTAAAGCAAAACGTCCGTGGCAGGGCAACCCTTCTGTGAACCCCCACACGGGCCCGCTCGGCGCACTCCGAACACTGGAATTTCCTCCGCACCCATCGGAGCAGGCGGGACTTCGCCCCGCCAGCCCGAAGGACGCGGATGAACTTCCGGTTGTCGGGGCGGCCCATCTTCGCGTGGAGCTTACTTATAGAACAGTCGCTTCTCTTCTTCAATAGGTTCGGGCTCCTCTTCTCTGTAAGTGGGCTTGGTCCCCTCGACCTTCGGTCCCCGGGCCTCCTGCTCATCACCGCTGTCCCCGTCCGACTCACCCTCCTCGCCTTCCACGCCTTCCTCGGGCAAGCTCCCCTCGACTAACTCGGCCCACGTGGGCCTTGAGTGCTGGGGGGCCCCGCTCCACTGCTCGGCCACGGCCCGAGCGACCAGCTGCGCGAACCGAGGTGTGTAGCACGCCGCCTTAGTGGTGACGGAGCCACCCTCCAGGACCGCGTGTCGGTGGTCTCCCAGACACAGCCTGCCCTCGAGGAGACGAAGGAGATGTGGATGGTTGGACATGATTCCCGTAGGCTTCTTGTTCAGCCCCCGGCCATCAACCTGCATACCGAAGCGGCGCATGTCGATCCATATCCTTTTGACCCCAGGACGCCCCAGAACGAGGCGAACCACCTCAGATCCCCAAGACGACGCGTAGAGAGGGTGCTCAAACGCGAAGTATCGGCCCCGGGACACCTGGTACTCAGCACTTTCCATGCACAGGATCAGATCGCGAACCCCCGCGAGCATTAAACGATCCCAATCGCCGGGAGCCATCCGACCTCGATTCATCTGATTGATCGCTGAGAAGGCCCTGCACTCGGAGCAAAGCCACACCATTTCAGGTTCCTCGGTCTGGATCCTTCGCCAAAGCTCTCTAACATGGGAGGGGCGGGACGCATCCCATCCCTGCTTGAGGTCCCAGCTCGGCCGAGAGCCGAGGGGTGCCCCAGCTCTCTGCACGGCGGGGGCGATACGAGGCGGGGAAAAGACCTCCATGAAGGCGACCCTGGGACGGACTCGAACGGCGAAGGTCTCTTCGACCCCGGGGCCCTGACGATCCGGACACCACTCGGACAGTCTCTCGGCGAGCGCCCGACGCACACGGGACCCGCACGCGACCTCATGGTCGTCGTTCCACACGTCCCCGTCCAGAAACTCCGCCTCAAAGACAGAGAGGCGCGAGGCCGAGGTAGGGCCTCCCTTCCTCTTAGATGCGCACTCTGCGCCAGAAGGTGAGCAGACACACGTAACGAAGCAGGCCGCCAGACCTAGCGACGACCTCTCGCCGCCGGGCCGCGACGGAGGCTCGGAGGAGTGAAGGGGGCCGCTCGCACCAGGCTGGGAGCTTCGTCGCTCAACAACTCCCAGCTCTCGCCCACCGCCTCTGGGATGGCCGGGAGACCGACGTCCCCGAGAGGCTGGATCCCCGCGGCTGTCGGAAGGGTCGGTGTCGTCGTAGCCTCGGAGGTCGCTGTCGCGGTCGTGGTCGCGCTCTGGCCGCCCTGGTAGTTCTCGTCGGGGCCGTTCCCCAGGGGGGGGGGGCTCCCACCTCGACTGGAGGGGGCCCCCGCTGCTCGACGACCCCGCGGTCGACTGCGCCGACTCGGCGAAGTCGTTCAGCACGTTCGAGACGCCGGCCACTGCGTTGCCCACCTGCACGACCATCATCCCCAGCTGTCCCAGGCTCGCCTCGATGTTGTTGATGGAGCCCTGCATCTGGTTGATCTGTGTCTGAAGGGCGTCGACTGACTCCCCCAGGTCCTCCATGGTCGCGAGGGAGCCCTTGATGTGAATGACCGCCTGGTAGATCTGCTGCAGGCCCTCCGCCGTCTGCGTCGGGGCCTCCTGCGCCGTGGTGGCGACCTCGCTCATCCTGTCCACGACCTCCTGCACGCGCCCGAACTGCCGGAGCCCCTCCGGCAACGTCTGCAGCTGCCACTGAAGACCCTGAAGGAGAGTCGAAACGCTGTTCACTGTGGTCAGCGCTGCCCCGCCTGCGCGGAACTCTGGGTCGTTCTGAAGTATGTCGACGGCTCGAGCTGCCGACGCTGCTGCTGCCCGAGCTGCCTCTGCCGCAGTCGGCGGCTGAGGTTGCCCCGCGGCCTGCCCGCGCCCCCTCGGGACCCACGTGAGGCGCTCCTCGCAGTCGAGGCACTTGCTGCCGCTCCCGTGCTGGTTGCCGAAGTACTTCACTCGGCCGTGAGGACAGCACGGCGGAGGCTTGGGAGGCGGCTTGGTCGCAGCTGGTCCCATCAGCGGCGGGGGTGGAGGGCCCGTCGCCGCTGCCGTCGGCGGCCAGCCTGCTGCCACTGCCGCCGCGTTCCACAGCATCGGCTCGGCTGCAGGTGGCGGGAGCCCCGCTGCCATGGGCATCGGCTCGCTCCACTGACCTTGAGGACCGAGTGGTCCCTGAGGAGGCGGGCCCGGCGGCAGTGGAGGCGAACCCCCGGTGCTCGCTGCCGCGCTCGTTGCCTGAGCCGCGGCCGCTGCCGCCCCGCTCGAGGCTCCGGGCTGCTGTCCCGGGGCCACGGCGCCGCCGCCGCCTGCGGGCGGCGGGGCATCGCGGGACGTGAGGTCCGGTAGCTGGGTCTGGTCGCTGTCTGACTCCGAGCCCTGGCTCCTGCGATGTGCTGCCAGAAACTCGTCCGTCATCCTCTTCGCTCCTGGCTCCTTCTTCTTTCCAGCCTCCACCGTGGAGATGATCGTCACTGACAGCAGCGCCACGCAGGTCGACGCCCGCCGCGTCATCGCTGTCTGGGCACGGCGTCCGAGATTGATCGAGAAAGCTAGCAAGGCCGAAGCCGATGCTCGAGCCCAACGGTTCTACGGAGGAGGAATCGGGGCGGGACTCGAGAGCCCCGGAGACCTTCTTGTTGGCCCTGCTCCCCTTGACCTTAGCTTTCCTGGTCGATCCTACCGCTGATTCCGGCCCGAGGCGGGCCCGCTGAGCTCGTGGCTGGAGGGCCACCCTTATCAAGGCAGTGATCCCGATGAGCAACTGGTACAGCCCCAGACTCCCAATCACGATCAGCAACCTACTCAGGTTCTTGACGTACCCCAGGACCCCCTCGATCTGGTCCCCGTAGTCCCCTCTGCGCCGACGAGTTCTTCCCTCGACGCATCTTCTGGGCCTGAGGATGAGAATGATAATGATGATGATGTACTGCATCAGTGCGCCCTCGCTGGACATCTTCGGCACTGGGCGCCCCGCCAATGCAAAGGCGCCATGGGGAGAGAAAAGGATACTTCTGGAAGGCCGCGTCGGGAAGCCCACACGGCCCGGGCAGGGGCCGGACGATGTCCACCATCCTGTGGCCAGAGCCGAGCCGCGTGAGCGTGACCTCGGGCTCTGGGGTGTTCAGCGCCATCTTATTCCGCGGGAGGTCGATCACGCTGCCGAGAAACTCCAGCAGGTTCACACTCAGAATGTGGGGAACCGCATCCTCCAGGACTGTCGTCTCTACGATGCCGAACGCCCCGCCAAGGCACATCGGGAAGAGGATAGAGGCGATCACCTTCGCTGCCCCTCCTACCCCGTGGGCTGCCTTCGGCCTCCTGTGCTGAAGCGGGATCAGCACGTAGCACATGTCTTGGTCCGTGAGAGCCTGTGCCTCGCGATTGAGGGCCTCCACGCCCGCGAGGTCGCTCGCCGCTCCGGGGTCGACCAGGCCCTGCGTCGCCCTCGCCGCCAGGTAGACGCCCTCCGTGGTGAGCTCGGTCTCAGCCTCGCGCCAGCTCGGAAAGCTGGTTGCCGTCAGACCTGAGATGTAGCCGTCGAACATGTAGGCCGACAGCTCTCGTCTGGCGGCCGGGCTCTTCTCCTTCTGCTTGTCCGCGCCGGTGCCCCGGTTGGGGCGCTCACGCCCCCAGTGGCCCTTCTGGTGGCAGATCTTGCACTTCGTCACCTTCATGAGCTGCTCCAGTGAGAGTCTCGACCGGCCGCCTCCTCGTCCTCGTCCGCGACCTCGTCCTCCGCCGCGGCCGCCACCGCGACCCCCTGGCCGAGGAAATCGCGAGGAAGGCGGGGCTCCGTCACTCCCAGGCTTGCCCCGGAAGAACTCCCGGGTCTGTCGAGCAGCTCGCTTCATGACTTTGTTCTGCTTCCACGATCGATCGTTGGCCATCGCCGCCAAGGTGTCGTCCAGCTCGTCTTCGTGCAGATCCATGTCCTCGATCTCGGCCAGCACGGCGTCGACGTCGAAGTCTCCCTCAACCTCGAAGTAGTCGTAGCCGTCGTCCTCTTCCTCTGACTCCAGGTTGGCTTCACCACCACCGTCGACCGGACCAGAGGGGTGGAGGAAGGAGGAGGAGGGGGACTGCTCTACCCTAGGCCCTAGCTCAGGATACGCGTCGGGACCCGCGCCCTCCACCATGGCGCTGGCCCCTGCTCGACCTGGTAGCAGTCTCTCAGAGCCGGACGAGTCCATCAGTCGAAGGGCCCACGCGATGTCCGTGTAGTCAATCTTGCCCTGCGTCAAGGTCCGTAAGTTCTGCGTGCCCTGGGCCGAAAGCCCAGCGCCTTCTTCGAGGAAGAGGCCCTTCAGCTTCGGCGACATCCACAGGTCGTGTCCCTCTGCTTCTTGAAGCTGCGCCTCCCGTCGGGACACATACTGCGTCAGGGACTCTTTGCTCTCGCGAGCTGCCTCGAACAAGGCCTTGCGGCCGGCTCGACGAAGCTCGCCCCCTTCACGCTCTCCGATCAGTAGGTCCATCCTGGCCAACAGAATGTCCAGCCATGAGGAGGACGCTAGATCTCGATCGGAGATATCCTCGAACTTTGATTGCATCGTCCAGTCAAATAACTTCAAACATCTTTTTGCTCGGCGCCACAGCGCCACATCCGTATTGTCGTTCCTAGGGGGCAAACAAACCTACCTCGCTTTTGACCACCCTCGCTTCCAAGAGATACCAAGCGATGCCAAACTACGGCCTGTACTGGTCAGGCCGCTTGACGAGGAGGCGCGTGGTATGACTTGGTTTTGCCTGGAAGCGAAAGCGGGGTAGGTAATTCACGCTCTGAGTTCCACCGTCGCAAAGCATGCTTCCACTGGCGGTAGTGCGTCCAGCCCGGCCACGCTGGCGGGTCGGTGAAGTCGCCCCTCGTGCTGGGCTGACTCCAGCCGCTGTGCCACCAGCTGCTGCTCCAGTCCTGGCCAGAGCCCCAGCCGCCGGCCCACTCGGAGCTGCCGGCTGCCCAGCCGCTCTTGCCCCAGTCGCCGTCCTTGTGGCCGCTGGTCTCGCCCGTCGCCGCCGCCTCGGCGGCCGCCGTCCCCGAGCTCTCCCGCGCCTGGTCGTTCCCGTTCCACGGGTCGCCTCGCGCGGAGTGCCAGGGATCGTCGCCAGCTCTGTCTGCGGCCGCCGTCGCTCTCTGAGCGTGGTCGTTCCAGCCGCTCCAGCTCTCGGTGCTCTGCCTGTTGATCGTGCCGGCCCGCACCGCTGACATAGTCCGATTCACTATGTCCTGGGTGATGGCCTGCAACTGCTCCTGCGTCATGGTGATGGAAGTGGCACCTGGCGCCGCGCCGCTGGCGCTCCCTCCGCCTGATGCCTCCATCGCCTTCGTCTTCTCCTGCTCGTCCCCGGTGGTCCCGTCTTGGGACGACATGCCGTGGATCCCCTCACGCACCCAGCGCTCAGAGCGCAGCCAGGGCGAGGGCTCGCAAGCGACGGGACAGCTCACCGGAAAAGCTGCTGCCCGGCACCCATGGCCTCTCACCCGGACCGCGCTCCGCTACCAACTGTGGCAGCAGGAGGATTGGGCAATGTTTTCCCTTGAGCCAAAGTGCGGCGCAACAGGCGTTAAAACTGTTAAAGCAGTTTGCTCCCTGCATTAGGCAAATCACGGATACACACCTGCTATGCGACACAAGTGCTGAACCTAGTCTGACAAATGTGCTGACCCATCACACTGGTCCTGGTCATGGTCCTCCTCCGCTTCGGGGGCGTCGAAGAGTGGAAGAGCTGGTCCCTGGTCCCTGCAGGCAGGGTTCCCCAGGCCTCTTTGGGGGTCGGCGTTGACGTCAGGGGCCCAGTGGAACTGCATAAACAAAACTTCGAAATTTCGCAAGCCAAAAAAACTTCGGAGCTTCGCGTCACGGGGCCAATGGCACCAGACGGTGCCGTACCGCTCAAGAGGGCGCCCCCGCGACTCCGAGACGGCCCCGAGCCGCTCCAGAGGCCACCCCGACGGCGCGCTCCGAGCCGCTCCAGAAGCCGCCTCCGACGGCCCCTCCGCGCGGAGTTTCGCATTGCTCTCAAGAAGAAACAAACGCCAGAAACAGGAACTGCTGGCGTTCCGCGCGGATTTCTTGGATCGGCGCTGGGCCCCTCCAGCCGCGCCTCCAGCGCCGCCCGCAGGCACGCCGATCTGAGAAATCCGCGTGGAACTTCAGAGGCTCAGGTTTGTGCTGCTTCTTCCTCCGCGATCCTGGAGCGACAGCGGCTCGACAACGACGACGACCACAGACCACAGACCACAAACGACGACGACGACGACGACGACGACGACAACAAACAACAGACGACAAACGACAGGCGACGACAGACGACGAGGACGACGACGACGACGACGACGACGACGACGACGACGGCGACGGCGGCGACGACGACCGCGGCCGACGATCCGTGCGGCCTCTTTGCCGGGGGGCCAACGGTCGGTGCCTCCCCCCAGCGCCCCTCCTCTCTGGACGTGTCCGCCGGCTTCTCTGGAGGGAAGGGGGGGGGGGAGGATCAACACGCACCAGGAACAAAGGGAACCTCGAGGGTTGAGGAGGGAACGGGAGAGAGGACGGGCGAGGGAGGCGGGAGGAGGAGGAGGAGGAGGAGGAGGAGGAGGAGGAGGAGGAGGAGGAGGAGGAGGAGGAGGAGGAGGAGGAGGAGAGGGAGGAAGAGGACGCAGGACGGAGGTGGAGGAGGAGGAGGAGGAGGAGAAGAAAAAAAAGACGAGGGCGAGGAGGAGGAGGAGGACGAGCGGAGGAGGAGGAGGAGGAGGACGAGGAAGAGGGAAGGAGGGAGGGAGGGAGGGGCAAGGGGGACAGGACAGGACATCCACATGAGGGGTCAACGTCGAAACGACTGCAACGCGAGCTGTGCGGCACGACTTGCAAAATCCCCTGAGAGTGTAGTACGCCTCAAATCCAGATCTTCTCATGGGGCCGGCAGGGGGCGTGCCCCGATGCTCCAACGGGCGAGCTCCGAAGCGGCCCCGTATGAGAAGCTCGCTAGCTTGTGAGAGCAGACCCCTACGGGTCAATGCGGGGGGAGCAGCTGTTGGTCCTCTTCCCATGAGTGGGGCGCGCTGGGCGAGCAGGGCCCCCGAGCAGGGGGGGTGGTGGTGGGGGGGGGGGGGCGACGCGACCTCACTCGGCGACGCAGGGGGGAAAAGGGGGGGGGAATGCAGGAGCCCCCATACGCGCCAAACTCCTGCGGGGGGGCCTAATTCATATTATACCTACATCCTGCTGCGCCCACGCCTCGAACAGAGACCCCCCCTTTCTAAACTCACTTCGTTTCCAGGACGTGCTGGTCGATGGCCTAACCGCTCAACGTAGTGTCCGACGCAATTTTCCGCGCTGCAATGCGCTGCATCCAATTTCTCTGTAGCAATCAAAGCGCGCCTGTGAAATGCCCCATTCCAGTCGGCGCGCGAGTAGGGGTGAGCAAAACCATTAACGTATCGGCGCGCGGGGGGTCTCTTATCACGGGGGCAGGGGCTCTTCAGGAAAGTTCTCAGTGGCCTCTGTGGGGCCACCGTTTTTTTCCATTCGTCGCGTCAGCGGCGTTGTCCATCTGAATGTGTACATGTCGGCGTTCCAGAAATAACCGCCTATGTTGGCGATGCATTCGCCCGCGCAGCCGCAGGCGCAGGCCTGCACTCCGAGATGCCCTCGCTAGTGCAGCCGCAGGTGCAAGTAGGCGCTCTCGCGCGCGGCCGCTGGAGCTTGCCGCTCCGCCTGTTTCGGCGCTCTTCTCGAGAATCTCGATGCCGTCCAGCGGGGTGCCCGTGCACTCGCGCAGCTCCTGACGACGCTGGAGCTTCTCTACCCCCTTCCGCTCGAGCTTCTCGGCGTTCTGCAGCTTCCTCTCGGATGCCACCATGACGCTCTGCATATTCTCCATGTCGTTATTCGCGATCCGCATCGCAAGCTCGCACCAACTGCGCGTCGGGAAGTATTTCCTCCCTGCTGCTTGCCATGCGTCCACTGGGTGTTTTGCAATCAGTACGCAGCCCTTTACTTGGTGCGTCATCGGGAAGATGGGCGGGATCAGCTCGCACAGGTCATCTGGGCTCAACTGCTGGGCTGCGTCGAATGGACGGCGTGGTCGATCGCCAGCGGTCGACTCTCAGCTGCAAATGACTCCCACTTGTCATCAACGAAAGGCTCCACCACCATTGACGGGCCGTTGCGGTGCGGGTGGGACCGAAACATGAAGCCCATCTCGGGCCACTTCTCGTGGTCCTTGGTGGACTATTTCTTCATCTTGTTCACCCATTTTCCATGAACTTGTCTTCAGGGAAACTCTCCTGGGCAGTCACCAGCGCCTTCCAATCCACTTTGCACGAAAACTTGCACTGGTCGCCCCGTGAGTTAGCGCTGGGGCCCCTCCACCACAATTTGTTGGGGAAGGCGAACTCCGCATAAGCAGGCGCAGTTCTTGTCCTTGTCCCAACCTGTACGACCCCTGCACAAATTGTAGAAGTGCGCGTTGTTGCTCCAAGTGTCCACAACATCAAGTGCCTTCAGGTACTGGGTCTGCTGCGCACCCTTGTTCTTGCACGTTTTGTAGAGGGAACGAAGGAGGGAAGGAGGGATGTAGGAGGACGGGGAGGAGGACGGATGAGGAATACATGGAGGAGGAAGGAAAAGCAGGAAAAAAAACAATGATAGCACATAGAGAAAACCTTCCGTCGTGCTCTTTGCCCGACGCGGGAACGCCTGGTTTTCGGGGGCCTTTGGCGGCGGTTCGGGACGCCTCTGGCACCCCCAAGAACGCCCTCGGCGACTCGCAGCCGCTGGAGAATGTCCCGAGGCTGGGAAAACGCCGAAAACTATATCATTCTCGTCCTGCTTGAAATTTGCCTCCCAGGCATAATTTCGGGCACCCAAAAGCGTATCGCAACAGTGTCCGCCTGACACGCCAGCGAACAAATCGGACGAGTATCGCCTCCCAGGGCCCGGCGCCCGAAAACCCTCCAGGTTCGGTGTTGTCCTGGTGTTCGGAATTCTTCCTGTCAGTGCAAGCTAAAGTAGGTTGGAACATCATGAGCCGAGAATCGACGATGACGCACGAGAAGGAGGACGAGGAGGGGGATGAGGAGGAGGGAGGAGGAGGGAGGAGGAGGAGGTTCCTTTTCTCGGCACAGCCGACATAAAACGCCTCAGGCGCCTGCAGACGAAGGCGGCCAAAATAGTCGAATTAAAACCTCATGCGCCTGGTGCGTTAATCTAACTCAATCGGTCTTCTGGCACAGGACGGACTTTCCCCCGAAACGATCGCTTCCACAACGAAAGACGAGACAAAACGATCCATAACGCTCCCGCCCGTAGCGAAAACAGTTGTCGTAGAAGCACCATCCTTCTCCACGTGCCCCCCCAGACCCCCCACAGGGTTCAGACGCACCAATTGTCCGAGCTGCGCCCAAGCAGTGGCGACGAGGGCCCCCCCCCCCCCGAAGGCCCACGTTGCCTCGACTCACCCCCTCGCCATCGCTCGAACGCCCAGTGGCTGGGCGCTCGAGCGATGGCGAGGGGTGTTTCGGTGTCGTGCGCGTCGCTCTTCGCGAGGGGGAAAACCATGCTTCTCGATGGTTTTTGCCGGAAAAAAACGCGCGCCCAAGCGATGCCGAGGCCCTCCTCTGCGCCGAAGCTCGGGCCCCAGACATCCTGCCGCTCCAACTTTGTCCACGCACGGGCCCAGGAAGTTCGGGCCACTTCCCCAAGGCCGGTTGGCCCTGAATCGTTTTAACCGCCCCGAGGCCCGGCGAGGGCCCCCGGGGCCGAACCCCCCCCAAACCGCCCGCTCCTGGACGAGCGCGCCAGTCTCGGACGTAGAAAGGAGGAGGAGGAGGAGGAGGAGGAGGAGGAGGAGGAGGAGGAGGAGGATGCAGGATGGAGGATCATGGAGGAGGAGGAGGAGGAGGAGGAGGAGGAGGAGGAGGAGGAGGTAGAGGTAAAGGCCCTTGGGGGTCCGCCCCCCATCGGGGGCCTTGGAACTCGGGTAGGGCCCCCAGGGCAACAAATGAACGCTGGCCCCCTTTGTGTCAGGGGGGCAGCCTGGGGCGTCGAGGCCCTCTCTCCGCGGAGGGCGGCCCTCGTGCCCTTCCAGCGGGAGGCCCCGCTGTCGGGGCCGCTGCCCCCGTTGCTCGGGGGCGGGGCGGCCCCCGCTGAGGACCTCTGCCCCCCCCCCCCACTCCCCGCAACTCACTCCCCCCCCCCTCCCCCCTCCTCCTCTTCAGGCGGGCGCGTTATTACTAGGGCGAGGCCGACGGCCTTCCACCCCCCCCGCTGAGTGGCTCTACCAGGCGCAGCTGCTAGGGCGGCGCTGGCACCGTGCAACTGGACAAGGCTGGCGGGCAGGCTTCATTCAGAGTTCGACCCCCTCCGTGTTCTGCGTGCTGCTGCTCGGGCCACCGATGCCAGCGCCCCACCCTGCCGCGCGTGCTGCCTCCTGGTCGTGCGTCCTGATGTCGCTGCTGCTGGGGCGCTGCGTCAGCTGCTGCTGCTGCTAGGCCGTCTCCTGCATGGGCGGCTGTTGGCGCTGCAGCGGCTTCGGGATCTGCGCTCCGTGCATCGTCCGCCCCTTTGACCGCTGGGCTGGGATACCTGCGCGGTGGCGGCTGGGGCCGGGTACTGATGACGGTCTCGGCCGCTGCGCGCCCTTCGCCGCCCTGCGCGGGCGCCCCGTCCTTCGCGACCTCGTCGTAGCCCCAGCCGTTGTCGCTGTGCGTCCACTTGCTGTAGAAGCCCTCCAGCTCGTCACACTGGTACCTCGCGTAGTCCAGCCCCCGCGGAAATGGCCCTTTGCACAGGCGGCCCCCGTCCGCGAGGTGGGCCCCGACCCCCCTGCACTTCTCGATCGCCGCTGTGAGCTCCTCAATCTGCATCTTGAGCAGCACCGCTGTGCGTGCGCGCTCCATCTCCTCGTGGCAGTTGAAGCTCTTCGAGGCGCTGATGCGAGCGAGCGTCATGGCGACGCGGCCCCGCTGCGCGTGGAGCTGGCGCTGCACCGTGCCCGGGTGCTGGGGCAACTTCGGGGGCAGCTCGCCCGTGCTCTGCAAGGCGCGGTGGGCGACGGAGAGGCGGTTGGCCATGGTGCCGAAGACCGCGCCCGTCACTCCGCTGCCTCTGTCTGCCGCCTTCTGCACAGCGACGTCCCCCTTCGGCTGTGGCGTGTCATCGCCGCCGCTCTGCGCTTGCAGCGCCGCTGCTGCCGCCGCCGCCCTGTCCTCTGGCTCGCTGTGGGGGGCCATCGTCTTGCCCTGGTGCGCTAGTACTGTCGCTGCTGCGTGCGGACAGAGGCTTCTTGAGGCTCGCTAGCTGCCGAAAAAAAAGGCTGCGGGTAGGAGGCGTGGGTGGTTGGGCGTCGGACCTTGCTGTCGGTCTGGCCTTCCCCCTAATTGCTCCCTGTGGGGCAGCGCTGGAATCGGGGATAGCCCCGTCGCACGCCGTCGTCGTCGGGTCCCTATGGAGCCTCCATGGCCTGCAAGATTCACGACAGCTGGCCTGTCGGGGGTGCCTTTGGTAACCCTGCGCGGCCCCCATGAAGTTCTTTCCGCCGTAGTCGCGAGCAAGATAACTCCGAGTGCCTCGGAGCTCTGTGCGGGCCTCGTAGGGGGCAAGAACCTGCGGGGCCCATAGGGCGCCTGCACTCGGAGTCGCTACTGCTGCCTGTGAGAGGCTAGGAGAGCCGAGGTGGAATCACAGACGCACCGCGGTCGCGTTGTTGGTACAGGCCCGCCGCTTGCACGTGCGTTGACAATAGCGAAGCCTGTCCCTGCAGTTCGTGGTCTGTCTACTGATTCGGCCGTGTAGTCGCGATGCTGGGCTCGCTCGGATGCTCGGTCGATCGGAATCGCGGCTAGTCCCCCGTCTAGTGCAGGTCGACTAAGTTCTTCTAGCCAGTGCGCCATGGCCCACATTGTGTTTGGTGATAGCTAGTACCTCTTTTTCGGGCCACGTCCGTTCCGCTGGTGCTGGATTCGTAGTCGGTTCATATCTGCGAAGTTGCGCTGCTGGTAGGCCCCCAAACTTTTCTCAACAAGTTACGCCTTCTCTCTTTCTTGACCTTCTCTCTTACTGTCTTCAGGACAGCGCTCAACTCCTTTAGTCCGGCCTGTACCGCATCGTAAGCGATCGCTGAGCTCTCGCCGGCCAGACGTGATCGTAACACTCGTCGTTGCCCGAGCAGTCTTAGTCGCTTTGGCCCTGGTAGTGAGTTCGTCTAGTTCGTCGGTCGCATCCGCCTTCGCAAATGTGGTTAGTAGTGCCTTCCTTGCTGCGCCTCCTAGCAAGTCCCAAGTCGTATCTGGAGTCGGTTCTGCAAGGCCCTCCTCCTGCCTGTCGCTGCCCACCGCCCGCGCCTCCTGGTTCAGCTGTTACATCAGCTGGCCGCGCTGGTGCCCGCCGCGCAGGCAATCCATCAGCCCGCCCCTGCATAGTCCCTGTTGTAAGCGGGCGCGGGGTAGGAAGGCGGTGGTGGAGGCGGAAGCGAGGAGGGTGAGGCCAAATGGGATGTGGTCGCGATGGCCTCGCACTTTGATCTTCTGTAGTCGTTTGCCTGACAGGTGTAGAATTTCGCACCGTTTTGCTAAGGGAAGGCCACCTGTAGGAATAACAATGTGGTCCACCCTGCTGGTATACCAGAATGACCGTAGTACGTACCCCCGAATGTGTACTGGGCGGTGACGATACTGAGGTCGCTGGTTTCGGACATGTCTCTGAAGCGGGTCCCGTTGTTGTTTTCTACCTTGGGTTGGTGGGGGCCCACAGTGGGGCCCTTACTGCAAGCGATGGAACCGTCTAGTTCCCCATGGCAGCCGAAATCGCTGTTGACGTCGCCCCCCAGTACTACTGTAGTGCAGCATCCTAGTTTATCTGTACTTTTTTCCTACCAGCGTGTAAGACTGTCAGCCAGCAGAGAGTAATGCCGCTGATGGGCTGGGGCGTAGTAGCATACGTAGAGGGCGTAGTCATAGTGGGTCGTAGTTAGTCGGACACCTGCCACACGTCCCTGGAGGTAGTTGGGTGGGGTGTAGATCTCGCGCGTCGCTCTCTCGTCCATTCTGTGGCTTATTAATATGGCCGTTCCGCAACTTTGTTGACCCACTTCCATTTTGCGGGCCCCGAACTGTAGGACGGTGTGGGAGGGAAGGTAGTTACGTTGCACAGCCTCTGGTCCTGCCCGCCGACACATACCACTGAGTAGTATGACGTCCCAGCTGTGGACTTCAGCACGAATATCTTCCAATCGTTCCAGTGTGCCGGCCTCCAGCGGGTTGTAGTAGCAAATTCTCATCGTACGATGGTGACGGACGCCGCCATGAGGCCCTCCAGTCTCCCTGCTCCGAGGAGGAGGAGGAGGAGGAGGAGGAGGAGGAGGGAGGAGGAGGGAGAGGAGGAGGAGGAGGAGGAGAGGGGAGGAGGAGGAGGAGGAGGAGGAAGGAGGAAGGAGGAGGAGGAGGAGGAGGAGGAGGAGGAGGAGGAGGAGGGAGGAGGAGGAGGACAAGGAGGAGGAGGAGGAGAGGAGGATGAGGAGGAGGAGGGAGGAGGAGGAGGGGGAGGGGGAGGGGGAAGGGGAGGGGGGGGAGGAGGGGGGGGAAGAGGATCTTTGGGGTCGCAGCACGCCTGGGCACCCGCAACACGCCGCACCGCGCGGCCTCGTCCGAGGCCTGGTCCTGGCCGCCGGCCGGCCGCCGCCAGAGCATTTCGCTCCCAGAGGTCCGAGGCTCCTCGGGAATCCTCCTCCACCTCTTCCTCCTCCAATCCTCCAATCCTTCTCCTCCTCCTCCTCCTCCTCCTCCTCCTCCTCCTTCTCCTACTCCTCCTCCCCCTCTCCTCCTCCTCGCCTCCTCCTCTCCTCCTCCTCCGCCTCCTCCTCCGCCTCCTCCTCCTCTTCCTCCTCCTCCGCCTCCTCCTCCTCCTCCGCCTCCTCCCGCCTCCTCCCGCCTCCCTCCTCAACCCTCGAGCTTCCCTTCGCTCCTACTGCGTGCTGAGCCTCCCTCCTCCCTCCAGAGAAGCCAGCGAAGACGCCTGGCGAGGCGGGAAGCTAGGGGGAGGTCGGGGTTTCCTTTGATCCGGGTCAATCCAAACTGAGGGGCAACGATAGGAGGGGACTGGCACAAGGGGGGATGCATCGACCTGGAATCGGCGATACATCGCCGATAGATCAGCGATAGGCCCCCGATAATGAATCCCCACCTTTCCGCGCAAGTTGGGGCTATTGGTCCCCTATCGGCGATCAGTGGGCGATTGGGGTTCGGTGCATCCCCCCCTATGCCTGTCCCCCCCTAATCGTTGCCCCCGATAAGCCCGGGTCAGTTAGTTAGTTAGTCCGGCTCTCTGGCTGACCCCCGTTTGCATTGACCCTCGTTCCTGTGGAGCCCCCAGCTCCGAAGAAGATGGAGCGGCCTGGTGTTCGGGCAGTTGCCTCGGCGGCGAGCCCAGGGGGGAGGTCAGAGATGGGGCGGGGCCGCGGTCTTCCGAGCAGTTTTCTCAGCTTTTTCCGAAGGCACCGAAAACTCAACCAACTTCGCGCTTCGCGTTGCGCGAAGCGCGAAGTTCGAATAACTTCGCGCTCTCGCGCCGCCTCACGGCTGAGGGTTAGGACTGGTCGAGATGCAAGGACCGTGACTTCTTCACGACGAGAGGAGGTGGTGGTCAGCACCCGATCATCTTCATCCTGGTCCCCTCCCTGCGTGAAGAGGAGGGAGATGAGCGGGTGTTGATTGAGCACCGTTTAACCGATTCCATCCCCATTAGCGTGGCCTTGACACCACTGGCCGACTCCCCCCCCCCAGATGGGAAACATATATATATATATATATATATATATATATATTTATATATATATATATATGTGTATACACACTTTTCCCTTCGGGTCTTGCGGTAGAGGGCAAAACATCAAACCCATAATGACCAACCCGACAAGCGAGGCCGTTTATGAAACGCACCCAAAGAAATAATCGAACAGGGCAGGGCTGTTTCGTAAACGCCCGGGGCCATTTAGCAAACGCCAATTTTATCGGTCCCGGGTGGTTCTTCTTCCCTTGATGCTGGGCTTATTCCCAACTTGGGGGTTGGGATGGTGGGGTTAAGTCGGGCGTGTCCCTCTACAGGCGGATTTTGGGCGACAAATACGCCGCACTGAAACAATACTAAAACATAATAGAAAAATCGTCCCCCGACTATTTTTTGATTGCCTCTGAATCTTCCTCCTGTAGAGGGACAGGCCCGACTTAATGGTGGGGCCGAGACGCCCTGGCCCAGTGAAGGGGCCCCAGGCCCTCTGGGTTTCTGTCTTCCCCCCCACTTCCCACATTTTCCCATATTTTCTGGGGCATCGACGATTAATTGTGTTTGTGTGGTTT
>CAUYUJ010002473.1:47500-72500 GCA_963575745.1 Prorocentrum cordatum
AGAAGGAGGAGGAGGAGGAAAAAGTCTTTGCGACGTCTCTTGGGGGGGGGGGGCGCGCGTCGCGTCCCCCCACCCATCCGTGCGCGGTGCGAGGCACATCTCCGCCCCCGCGCGGCCGAGAGCGCCGCGGCGCCGCGCGGCAGCCCGCGCGGCAGCCTCCAGACCTACCACAGGCGACTGCTCGCCCTCGGGCCTGCAGCAGGAGGCGGGTCGAGGGGCCCGCGGCCTCTCGCGCCCTCGCTGCCCCGAGGTCGGCGGCAGGGCGCCCTCGCCTGCCAGGCGGCCCCGCATTGGCCGCCTCGTCGCCGCACCTCTCCTGCACGGCTGCGTCCTGCTGCAGCCTCGGGCGTCGCTCTCGAGCGATGGTTTCTGCCGCCTGCTCCTTCAGGCGGGTCTGCCCTTCCGCTCGGGAGATGGAGGTCTCCTCGTGTCCTCCCAGCAGGGCCGTTGGTGCAGGGCCTGCTGTCCTTCTTGCCTCCTTGGCCGTGCTGGCCCTGTGCGGTTCCTCGGCAGCTCTCTTGTGGCCGCCAGTCTGTTGAGGCGGGGCCTGCGGCTGGCCAGCGTCGCCCCCTCCATTGGTCTTGGCCGCCTTGCAGCCGTTGGCCGCGCCCCGGTCGCAGGTGGTGCGCTTGCGCCCAGCCTGCTGCGGTACTGGCTGGGTCTTCTCTGCGGCCACTGCGATTGCGGTAGCTGTCAGCGCGTTTCCCACGGCGACGCCAGCCGCTCTGCCTTCAGCGCCGCTCTGCTCGGGTCTGCATTCTCCACTTCTGCCATAATGATAACCGTGGTCGCTCCCAGTCGGTCCAGCGTGGCTCGCCGAGTTCCGCTGCAGGCTGGTCGTTCTGGCCGCCGCCCTGCTCCGACTGCTCGTTGAGGGTGTCCGTCGGCAGCTGGTCAAGTTATTGGACTTCGTTTCGGAGCGCGTTGGCACGGTCGGCGTAGTGCTCGATGGCGTCGGCGACATCTGGCCTGGCCCTCCTCCTGCCAGCGCTGCTGTCTGAGCTCCCCTTGTCGCCACCGGGGCTCTCTGTCGACGATCTCGACGGCCAGGGCGACCATGGGCTGGCTGGCTGCCTTCCCCCTCGCGGGCTCCACCAGCTCCGTGATCTCCTTCTTCTGATCCAGCTGTTCCAGCCTCACCGCGTGGGCTATCATCATTGCGTGAGTTGTCCTGATAGAAGCTGTCGCCCCGTCCCACCTCTGGCTGGGACCCATCCGCCTGCCTGCGGGGCCGCTTGTTGTCGGCGGGCGTCGGGCTCTGGCTGCGTCCTCCTCGGTGATCTGGACC
Organism: Prorocentrum cordatum; assembly: GCA_963575745.1. Lineage (NCBI taxonomy): Eukaryota > Dinophyceae > Prorocentrales > Prorocentraceae > Prorocentrum > Prorocentrum cordatum. Next base: position 48,789 of record CAUYUJ010002473.1, read on the forward strand.
TGCTCGGCATTGGCCGAATCTCCTGCAGCCGCTGGTCGCTCGATGCATGGTGTTGCCGTCCGCGCCAGTGCTGTCGAGGGCGAGACCGATTGCCTGCTCATGAGCTTGGCGCGCTGCACGCTCGCGCTCATACGCTTCTCCCTCGAGGGCATGTAGTCGCAGCCAGCTTTCTCGCTTTGCGCCGCGGGTGGCCTGCCAGGCGCCCGCGCGCCATTCAGCCGCCCTCCGCCGCCGTTCATGCTCGGCAGCTTCATCGTCCAGCCCCATGAAGGGCGGCCCGAACATGGGAGCTCGCAGGGCGTTCGTGACTGCGTTGATGCGCGTTTCGGTCCACTCCCTCTCGCCGTAAATCATGAAGGCACTGGCGAACTGTCTGAACTGGCTTCGAAACGGCTCAGCGTCGCCCTCGGCCTCCTGCACGCAGGGGTCGGTCGCGTGTTCCTGTGCAGTTCGTCGGCCCTTGGCGAGATTGGGTCGGATTTGCGCTGCTTGCTGCTGGGTGCCGCTGCCTCCGGTGTGGGCCAGCTCCTCGCCTCCGCTCGCGGCCTGGGATGGGCTGCGTGGTCCCCCGAGCGCGGCGGAAGCACCGCGGGGCGCCGCGCTGGTGGCTCTTCCCCGCCCTCTAGGCGCCGCGGCGGCGGCCGCCCGCTGCTCGCCCCTGCGCGCAGCCTGGAGAGGGCAGCGAGGTCCTCCAGGCGCGGCGCCGCTCTGGCGGCTCTTCCCCGACCGCTGGACTTCGCGCCCCACTCCTGCTGGCGCCGCTCCTCCTCGCGGGGCGGTCGCGTGGCTGCCCCTGGCCTGGGAGAAGGGCCTCGGGGCGCTCGGCGAGCTGCCCCCCGCCCCGCCCTGACCAACGCGCCGCCCCTCCTGACTGCCGAGGCCCCGCCCGCGCAGCCCCCCCAGCGGCGGCCCGCCCCCCCCGCCGCGCGCCGACGTCGCGCGGGGGGGCCTGGGCCCCCCGGCAGCCTCGTCCTCCACCAGCGGAAGGGTTCGCCGTGCTGCTGCCAGCTGAGTTAGCCTGCGGTGTCTTGTCACTGAGTCGCCCGCACTGCAGCGCTCCTCGCGAGGCTGCCTTGTTGACTGCGGTTGCGAGTTCGAGGGCGCAGGCGACGGCGGGTCGGGGCGGCCAGCGCCTCTGCTCGGGGAGCGGCCCCTGGATCTCGCGCGGGCGGGCGCGGCGCGGTTGGCAGCTTCGCGGGCCGGGCGTCCTCGTCGCCGGGCGTCCTCGCGCAGCCCCGGCGCGCACTGGCGGCGCGCGCACGCGGCGCCGATCGGCGTCATCTCCGCGCACAGGGCGCGGAAGGGCTCAGTGGCAAGGAATTCGGTCATCTCGGCGACGCAGTGAGTCAAGTGAGTCACCCGCGAGTGGTAGCCCGCTTCTCTCCGCGCCATGTCGGGGACCCACTGCCCCGCCATGTCCGCCATCTCTTCCAATAATCGCCCGGGCCTCTGTCCGCCTGGCGGGCGTAGATTCCGTAGCCGCCGCGGGTGGTCCACGGCCCTAGGCCATCGATGCGCGGCGGCTGCAACTGTTGACCTTCTCTGCCCGCCGGTCGGTGGCAACCCTCGAGGCTCTGGCAGCGCGTGGCGACCTTGAACCTGCGGCGTTCCCCAGCGCGGGGGCTTCCTCGGGACTTCGCGCCCTGGCGCCCCCAACTCCACGTGGCGACTGGGTGCCCGAGGTGTTCCCCTGAACCGGGGCTTCCTCGGGACTTCGCGCGCAGGCCATGGCGAGGTAGTCCCTGGCATGGCGGCTGGCGCGGTGCTGCGTCAACACCGAAACGCGTGCGCTGTGGTGGTAGCCCCCGCGACTCTCCACTGCGCCGTGCTCGTCACTGTCCAAATTGGTTCGGCACAGACTCGGCCCCGACCCGCGCGCGCTGTGACGGCGGTCCCCGCGACTCTCCGCCACGCCGCGGGCGTCGCCTCATCTGGCCAGGCCTCCTCCGCGAACGGCAGGCCCCTGTCCGCGCTGAGGGCCTGGTCGGTCTCGCCCCCGCCGCGCGGGAGTAAGATGCAGCCCCTCCCGACCTGGCCGCGCAGCGGTCGCCGCAGCCGCAGCGCCTCGAGGCGCGGGCCCCGTCGGGGGCCCGCCGGCAGTGCAACCATCCGCTCGCGCAGAAGGACCGCCGCAAGGAGGCTCCGATACGACGTCTTGCGGGCCAGGGGGGGGCCTCGACGAGGGCGACCGCCGCCCCGGCGAGGGCGTCGCCGTGCCCGACGCCGCGACGTGCTCGACGTTGTCTCACTTGGCCCCCTGCCCAGTCGGGTCTCGTCGGTCATGTGCTGCGTGCCGAGGAGTGCTGTTGCCGCCTGCTGTTGGCGCGTCGAGGGGCCCTTCAGCTGGCTCTGCGGGTGCAATCCCCGTCTCGGCTCTCTCGACTCTCGTCGGCCCGACTTGCCATCCTGGGAGTATGCGGCGGAACATTGCCCGAATGTCCTCCAGCGCCCGCCCGCGCCGTTCTGCGAGCCGCCGTCGCTCTTCAGGCGCGGCCTCGAAGAGTCTGGTGGAGTAGGCCCCGCGTCGGCCCGCTCTCTGCCTCCAGGCGCTGGCGCGCCGGTCTGCCAGAATTGAGGCCAGCGGCCGACCGGGGAAACGACTCTGCAAGATGGCCTGCAGCGGCAGGTTGTTCCCTCCTCGCAGCTTTGCACCTAGGAAAGCCTCGCGCTGTTCTTGCCAGCTGGCTTCGTCGGACATCTGGAGGACGTCGCCCGCGAACCGCTGGGCGGCCCAGTCTCGCAAGTCGCGCCGCACGCCCTGGTAGTCACGCGCGGCCTGGCCCCGCTCGGGCACGGTGGGCGGAAGGGGGCCCCGTCTCGGCAAGCGGTTGGTCGGCGCCGCTGTGGCGCTGCACCGCGAGCCTCGCCGTCTTCCGTGGTGTCGCGTCTGGAGGTCGCCCTTCCCCGCCACTGTGGTGCTGCCGGCGCTTGGCCTCAGGTGCCCCAGTCGTCGGTGGTGCCCTTACTTGTTGGACTCGTGCTCTGGGGATGGCCCTCGCCAGAGCCACCGCGCGCAGCTTGCCGGCGGGGCCCTCGATGTTCCCATGGCCTTTTTGCCGCCCTTGCCCGCCGTCGCCCTCGTAGTCTGGCTACTCTGCATTTCCGATGTCTGAGGTGGCCCGCCAGCGCTGGCGTTCCGCCGGGCCAGGGCGGCTTCTCCGGCCTTGGCGTTCTCCCTCCACGCAGCCCGTTGAGTTGATGCTTCGCGGCAAATGTCTTCCATCCTCTGCGCGGTTCCTTCAGCATGAGGATGAGGCATCGGCCATCTGTCGCCAGAGACCCCATGGCTCCGCAAGTCCAGCGCCAGCAGTGGCCGCGCATGTAGCTGAGGTCGCACGCGGTGCGCGTGGCCCCGCGCGGCAGCAACCTGGTACAGTCGCTTTTTGAACGCGCGAAAAACGACCCCCGGCCCCGCATGAGGAACTTTCGAACAATGGGGCCGTCAGACGACGCGCGAACTGCAAGCGGAAACTGCTCGACAGCCAGCCAGCGACAACGCCGCGCAAATCAATGCGAACGGCGCGCTGCTGCTGTGCTCATTGGCGTTTGAATTGGCGCTCCCTTGTGCTGGCGCGCGGTCAACGCCCGGAACCATTGTGGATTTTCGCGCGCTCGTACCGGGGCAAAAACCAGTGGGCGCGTCGGTCCTTGGTTGCTCCGGCAAGAGCCCCAGGCGGCGCCCGGGGCCCGCCCCGCGCGAGCGCGCATCGAGAAGCTCAGAGCCACCCCAAAAACAAAGTTTAGGCACTAGGTGAAACAAGTTTATATACACTAAATATGAGCAGAAAAATGTGCGAATATAAACACCAACAAAATTACATAGGACCGGTTGCCTTAAGAGAAACACCCCCGATCTAAACTTTTTCCGTCGGCGGGGTTTCGAGGGGGCGACGGAGGCGGGCGCGGGGGCCCTCGGCTGGGCCAGCGACGCTGCCGTGCGAAGGACAGCGCCGCCGTCGCCTCGAACTGCGTGCCGCGGCCGCGGCGCTCGCGGCCCTGGGAATGCCAGCGCGGGCGCGGCCGCGCCAGGCGGGCCCCGGACTTCGCCGCGCGCGCGGGGCACCCTGCAGGGCGCCGCGCGCGTATATGCAAAACGCTGACATGTCAAATCCATAGTTGTGGGGGAGCGGCTGGGATCGGTTTCCCATATGTTCACGCGTGTCGACGCGCGCGGCGTTGCCGTGCAGATTGGCCAGGGCGGGCGCGGAGCTGCACGCGTGGCTCTGCCTGCGCCCCGTCCGCGAGGGAGAGCTGGCCTGGGCCCTTGCCGCATTCGAGGCACGCCCACTTGGCGTCGGCGCGCTTGCGCATGCAATGCCCTGTGGCCGCCTCTAGCTGCTTGCGGTGCTGGGGCGACTGGCCAGACGCCCCTGCGCGCCTGTCTCGCTGGAGTCTGGGGTGGTCGAGCCCCGCGACGTGCGCCGCGGCGTCGCCGGCGCGCTGGCGCGCCCTGCGGAGTAGTCGTTCCCGCCTGGCGAGCGCGGCTACCTGCGGCGAGATGAGGTCGGCCGCCATCTATGCATCTCTCTGGGCGCACGCGTCGGCGATCTCGCTGCGTCTGGCGACTTCACATGGCTGCTTGGTGCGGTGGATGTTGGGAGCGTCTGCCCGAGAATGGCACTTGCGCGCGCGAGCGTCTAGGATGCCGCAGTCCCGGCCACAGTGGCAGCTCGGATCCTCTCCCACCATCTTGCGAGGGTCCCCGCGGGCAGCGTGTAGTTGTAGCTGCGCCATCCATCTGCGACCATCTGCGGGTCCGCGAAGATGGTGAGTGGCCCTTCGGTGAGCCGCGCCATCGAGTGGGCGGCTGCGAGCTCAGCAGCCCTGATGGTCTGCGCGCCGTCGGGCGTGCCGAACCAGCCAGGGTGGGGGGCGCGTGGGCAATGTCCGCTGCGCCCCGGCGGTAGCTCCAGTGCCACCCCCCGTCCAGCCCTGGCCGTCCGCGTCGGAGGCGGTGGCCGATCCATCCGTGAATGCCGCCTCGGCGGCAACGATGGCGCCGTTCGCCCAGTAGAGGTGCTGGCCGCGGACCGCCCATATTCCCCAAGTAGAGCTTGCTTCTGTAGGGGCCCTAGCGGATTCAATCCCCAGTCAGAGCTTGCCTCTGTAAGGGGTCCTAGCGGATTCACGTTGCCAGGTTGGCTGCGCCGCAGATTTTGGCGGCGCGACCATGTGCCCGGGCGCCCGGGTGCCCGGGAGCTGCGTCGCCGATTTCGGCGGCCCGCCCGGGTGCCCGGGCGCCCCGTAGCCCTATAACCCAATGGCCCTACAGCCCAATAGCCCAATTGCCCAATGGCCCCACAGCCCGATAGTCCCATATAGCCCTCTAGCCCAGTTCCATATAGCCCTATAGCCCAACTACCCAGAGGCCTCATAGCCCAATAACCCTATAGCCCAAGGGCGCAATAATGGCCCCATGGCCCTCTAGCCCCGCAGCCCCAGAAAAGATGATGATGGGGGCTTCTCTCCGGCACCGCATGGTTAGCTGTCCTGCGCCGCCGATTTGGCGGCCGGCCCGGGTGCTCGGGGGCCCGGGGGCTGCGTCGCCGATTTCGGCGGCCCGCCCAGCCGGGTGCCCGGGCGCCCCATGGCCCCATGGCCCAATAACCGTGCTGCCCGATGACCCTAGAGCCCTATAGCCCTCTAGCCATAAAGCCCTACGGCCCTATAGCCTACTAGTCCTAAAAGCCCTAGCCCTATAGCCCAACGGCCCAATAGTCCTCTAGCCCAATAGCGCCATGGCCCCATAGCTTTTTAGCCCCGTGGCCCCCAATCATATTATGATTGGGGCTTCTCCCGGGTATCATGTCATCGTCGGTTAGGCTGCCATGGAATGGCGGGGCCCCCGCTGGGCGCATGGGCTTCGGCAGATGTCCTGGCGCCCAGAATGCAATCTCCATGGGGTCGTCTCTCGCCGCGGGGGCCCTGGCGCACAAGTCGGCCGCGCGCTCGATCCACGGGCGGTCAGTGGCCTGGGTGGCAAGGCACTCGTAGATGCGATGCAGCGGGGTGCCGCCCGCTCCCCTTCGCAGCGCGTGCACGCAGGTGTCGTCTTGCATCCCGCTGCGAGGCCCGTCTGGTTGGTCAAATAAGATCGGCGCGTGCTGCTGCCTCCAGCACCGCAGCCTCCCGGCGCCTCTCGAGCTTGCGGAGGTGTCGGGCGCTGGCTTGGACTCCGCGAAATTCAGCCCCCTCTTGTAAGCCTAGTCCCCCTGGATGCCTGCTGACCTGCTTCCGCGGACAGGCCTCCACAGCTTCCATACTTGCGTCTGAGACCTCGCTGAGGGTGGCCCGCTCATGACGGCTGATTTGCCACTGCTCGCCCATGTGGTCCGACGAAGGGTCGACTTCGACGGCTTCCCACCCAAGGAGGTCCAGGGTCAGTTGGATGGTTGCCATGGGGCTCGTGGCTGCTGGCCACCGCCCCCTCTCAGTGACCTTGGCCAGGTGCCGCGCGGCTGCGTGGCATCCAGCTCGCAAGTGGTCCTGGAGGTCTGGGCTGGCACCCCGCAAATTCACCCAATCGCGCAGCTGCCTAATGATGTTAGCTGTCCAGGGCTCCTGGGGGCCGTGCGTGACCAGCAAGGCCGCTGGATCTCCTGCGGAGTCGGGAAGGGGCTCGACATGGGCAGCTGGCCCCTCTTGCAACACGTTAGGATGGCCCCAGTGCTGGTGGCGAGCTGATGCCTGACGACGTTGGCGTGCCCTTCTGCGCGGACTGGGAGGTCGTCCACATATTGTCTGGGCCAAAATTATCGGGGTCCTCTGGTGTGCGTGCTCCAAGATGTCGCAAAGCATCGTGCGTGCAGAGTTGTTGGCGCGCGAGCAGCCCGCCACTATGCTGTTGAAGGGCGCGGCGGGTGGCCCGTAACCGCCTGAGGCCCTCGCTTCTCGCGGGGCCACGTGCGTGAGCGTACGCATGTAGCGCTCCACGGGTGGGTAGTCCAGGCGGTCGGACCTCCGCGTGAATCTGGCCAAGTTGATGTTGTCGCAGAACTTCTCGACGTCCAAGAGGAGGCTCGCCCAGGCCTCAGCCGACAGCCCCCGGACGGCCGCCTCGTCCAGGCACGCTGCGACGAGGAAGGCGTGGAGTGCGGAGTTCCCAGCCACTGCGGCGTCACAAAACGCTGCCTTCTCCCCGCACCACTGGCCGACCTCCCGCTTGGTGAATCTACCCCTGATGAGGACTATCATCGGGAATGAGCCGATGGGCCGGTCTTCTTCTGCTAGCGCGCTGTCGCTCTTCCGCAGCAGTTGGTACCAGACGCAGTAGAACTGGCGTGGCCAGGCCAGGCGCTCCTCGCATTCGTTAGTGATGTCAGTCAGCTCCTGGCGTGTTGGCCGCGCAAGTGCCAGTATTTCGCCAGGTCGCCGTGGGTCGCGTCCTCTGCCCGTCTTCTTCTGGAGCCGCGCGGCCTTCGGTCCTCGTTCGCCCTGCGGGCTTGCGGGATGAAGACGAGGAGGAGGACGAGGAGGAGGAGGAGGAGGAGGAGGACCTCCTCCTCTTCCACCTCCTCCTCCACCTCCTCCTCCTCCTCCTCCACTCCCCTCCGCCCTCCCCCCTCGCCTGGCGCGGTCTGTGGCCCACAAGTGCCCCCACCCTCTGCCGCCGTGGAACAAACGACGGGCCCGCAGAGCAACCGCGACGGCCCTGGCGGCCCCTGGCGGCCCAGCTTTTTGTTCCTCCTCCTCCTCCTCCTCCTCCTCCTCCAGCTCTTCCTGCTGCTGCTGCTGCTCCCTCCCTTTCTCCTGCTGCTGCTGCTCCTTTCTCCTCATCTTCACGTCCTCGTCCTCGTCCTCGTCCTTCTCTTCCTCATCCTCCTCGTCCTCTTCCTCCTCGTCACCATCACCATCACCATCACCATCACCAGCATACTCATCATCCCATCATCCCATCATCACCATCACCATCATCATCATCATCATCATCAGCAACAACAACAACATCACCACCACCACCACCATCATCATCATCATCATCATCATCATCATCAGCAGCATCATCATCATCATCATCATCATCATCGTCGTCGTCGTCATCACCACCACCACCATCATCAGCATTATCATCAGCATCATCACCAGCAGCAACATCAACATCAGCATCATCATCACCAGCATCATCATCCTCATCATCATCACCATCATCATCAGCATCATCTTCAGCATCACTCTCATCATCATCATCACTATCACCATCACCATCACCATCACCACCATCATCATCATCAAACTCAGCATCAGCATCATTGTCATCATCAACGTCATCATCCTCATCCTCATCATCACCCTCATCCCCATCCCCAGCCGCATCCCCATCCCCATCCTCCTCATACTCATCATCATCACCACCGTCGTCATTGATGATCATCATCATCATCATCATCATCATCATCATCATCATCATCATCACCATCACCATCACCATCACCATCACCATCACCATCACCATCATCGTCGTCATCATCACCACGTTATCCTCCTGATCCTCCCCCTCCACTTCTTATGGTGTTTATCCTCCTCATCATCATCATCATCATCTTCCTCCTCTGAGGGGGAGGAGTGGCGGAGCCGCGGTCCAGCGCTTCTAGCTCCATGGTCCTCAGGTCTATTCTGTAGATGCTGGTCTGCGATTCCTGGGACTCGCGGAACGCCCCTTGCGGGAAGGGCGGGGGGGCGGCGGGGGAGGGAGGGAGGATCAGACAGGACGGTGAGGAGGCGTGAATTGAGGGATGCTGGGACGACGGGAGGGAGGGAGGAAGGGAGGGAGGGAGGGAGGGATGGTGGAGAGAGGAAGTGGGGGGATGGAGGGATGCAGGGAGGGAGGGGGGAGGGATGGAGGGAGCGACGGAGAGATGGAGGAGGGAGGGTTGAGGGGGGGGTGGAGGGAGGGTGGAGGGGAGGGGGGTGGAGAGATGGTGGAGGGGGGGGAGGGAGGGATGGGGTGGGGGGGAGGGGGGGGGATCAAGCTAGGTGCGCTCGCGTCATATCTGACATCCTACCCCTCCCTCCCATCCCTTACCATGGCGTAGATCCCATCTCTACTCGCAGTCGGATGCCAAGCAGGGCAATGATCCCGAAAGGGTACGCGATGCATTGTAGAGCACGGTATGGCATGGCGTAGAAGAGCACCGCAAAGCGTAGTATCAACCTAGCATTGCATTGCATGCCGTGGCATGGCACGGGAAATGACGCCAGCGCTGCAGCGGGAGCACGAGTCGGAACGAGCGGAAGCGCGGAAATGAGGCCAACGCTGCAGCGGGAGCACGATTCGGAACGAGCGGAAGCACGGAAATGATGCCAACGCTGCAGCGGGAGCACGATTCGGAACGAGCGGGGCTCGAAAATGAGGCCGGCGCCTCAGAGAGAGCAGCATTTTGGAAAAAATGCTGGCGAAAACCCAACTCGGGGGAATCCTGTGTAAAAAACAGTACGCGGGGGGGGGGGGGGCTAATACTTTCAAACCGTCATCAGGGGAACAGGGAGAGTAGTATTCATATCGAGTAATTGTGGAGGGAGGGATGGTGGACGGAGGGGGAGGGAGGGATGGACGCAGGGAGGAAAGGGCGGTGGAGGGAGGGTGGACGGAGGGGGTGGGGGATGGAGGGAGGGAGGGATGGTGGAGGGAGGGAGGGAGGGGAGGGAGGGAAGGGGGGGGAGGAGTGGGAGGAGGGGGAGGAGGAGGAGTGGGAGGAGGAGGAGGTGGAGGATGAGGAGGAGCAGGAGGAAGGAGGACGAGGAGGAGGAGGAGGAGGAAGCCTCGGGCCCAGAGACCCGTGGCAGTATGCCAGCCCCAGGGGGCAAGCCACGACCGAAATCTCCCCTTTCGATTTGCCACGTCCCCACATCCTTACACCCTCTGCCGTACATTACCCGAACCCTTTATCCAGTTTACCTTTCACACATCATGTTTGTCCCCCTCTTGTCAAGCTCTACGCCAGCACACGAGTTCACAGCATCGGCATCGGCATCAGACGCCCAAGCATACCAGTCGAACGGAGAACACCCCAAATCGACTTCGACATCTAAACCGTACGCCCTCGCAACCACCGCGACTCCGATTACAACACCCGATCCAGCGTGGCACGGAAGGGAAAAGGAAAAAAGAGCAGCAGCGCGCACGCCACTACGTATTGCATCAGCAAGGTCTTTGCTGGACCAGCCCACACAGCAGCAAAAACAAGCAGCACAACCACTTCTTAACCAGCACCACAACGCACAACTACCACCGCGCAACGCGACAGAACGCATGCACACCCAAATCGACGACGCACACGGACAAGCACCATCACCCCAAGCCAAAGGCAAAGACAAGGGGAACTACCAACACCACCAACAGCAACACGGCAAAGGCCACAATACAACATGGCAACCAAAAGGCTACAAACGCTATACAACACCAAACACGCAGACTTCCAACTACAACCCAATCCGATCCACACAGCCACACAACAAAGGCAACGACTACAGCTTGCACACAACGTGCCAGCACCAACAAAACCACAACCAAAGAAGGCCCACCACACCAAGACCCAGCACACACCGACGACAATACCAAGCAAGCAATCGACCCGACAACCAACAACCACAGCCCAACTTCGCCAACAACGCTGACCACACAGCATACATTGACAGAGGAGCCACGGAGATCATTGACAGCATCCCAGAGGCATTCTACGACGACGTGCACAACAAGGACCGCCCAGGCATTACACCATTCGAAGTGAGAGCATGGATTACGTCGAAAACTGCTATCACCGGGAAGCTAGCATCACAAACACTAGCAGTCGAAAACGCCGGCCAAAAGGGAGACCACCTACGACGCGAACTCGCAGTCACTAAAAGACAGCTTCTCGACCAGAAGCCGCAGCACGAACAGTTACAAAACATGCGTCAACTCAAAGACGACTACACAGCATGCACCAAGATCTCCGAGGCCACGCACAAGCAGACACAACAACGACACGACGACAACCTACGCCTCACCAATGGCTACGCAAATATCGAGAAGGAGATCATCCAGCAACGCCAGCACACACCGAGTCCACCACCGAGCCACAATACTTCACCGAGAGCACAAGATATCCAACTTAACCAGTATTCGCAACGCAAGGCGCCACTACGACCACTCAAACCAACAACATCCAGCCCACGTATAAGGAGGAAGTTGCTCGACTCGAGACGCTACTGAAAAAGGCACTCGACGACTTACACGCAAGCGACACAATCATACATGAACTAAGGCTAGCTCAACAGACAAACGCCGACGACAAGCAGGCCCAACGCCGACTTGAGAGCGCAGAAGACACCATGCAACAACTACAAACAGCAAACGACTACCTCTCAACCGACTGCCACAACACAAGAGAGCAATTACTAGCAGTACAAGACTCCGAACAGCAAGCCATTCGCACAGAGGAGCTTGCAATACGACGCGCAACCAACGAAGAAGAGCACGCACAGCTCACATCAGCCCGAGCAATGCAGAGAAACCAACACATGGAAGGGGCCACAACGCAGCTGCTACACTACCGCACCGACTTGCAACACATAAAACAAGAACGCGCCAAGGCATTCGACGACCAAGCCACAGCCCACAAACGGCACGAACATATAGAAGAATAATGTGTGGCGACCATTGCAGAGATACGACTGGAGCTACAAGCAAAACACCGGCAACTTGCAGCACAACCACTACACGAAGCACGCCAGCACCAAGAAGACATCGACCAAGCAAAGAGAACAACATAACACATGCAGCACACCATACAACAACTCCACAACCACTACCGAGCACAACAAGCGGCACTAGAGCAAATACAAGCACCATACATCAACATGGCCGAGCAAATAATGCAAAGTTTAGACCAAGGCCTGCAACAAGAAGCGACCACTCTGAGATAGCACGAGCAGCACCTGCGAAGACACCAAGAACAACCCGCATAACAGGAAGTACAGAAAGCACACGTCCAAGCAAAATTCGACCAAGAAGTACTAGCAGCATGAGAAGCAGTCACAACAGCACCAAAACTACAGCACAAAGGGTCCACGATACTAGCAACTTACAACGAAGAGACAGCAGCCAGGATCTTCCTTGGCAATGCGGAAGCAAACCTACAGACCGCCAACCGACATTACCAGCGACAACGGACCACGGCCGAGCAGTACCAACAAGACACCGCAATCCAAATCGGACAACAGAAGCTCAAACTTTAGAGATACGAGGAAGCACAAGCACTATCTGATCAATGGCACAAACAACAACACACATGCCTACACTAACTACTACGACAAGCGCAACCACAACACCAGCTACCAGCACTATCCGACGACCAAGACCTAGACGAAGACGAATAATCAAGCAACTCGTCGACCTAGAGCACAGTATCATCGACTAGGAACAGCAGCACGTACAACAAGTTTAATCACACCAAGCACAATCAGAAGAGGAGATACAACGGATACGAGATCAACTGAGCGATATCATCGGTGACGCAATTCCAGGGAGCACAATCGGAGACAACCAGCACATAGCTCATCACGACGAGAGCGCAAGAGAGCCGACCGAACACACGCACACACCGACATAATCATCGACTCCATACAACAGACAGTATGTACACCGACTGAACCTGCGTCAATCCCACCGACAGAACATGCTGCGCCCAGAGCACCAAGGACGTTGCACACACCAACGACGCCGACTATGTTTGCAAACGAACATGACTCACACTCCACTCGCCAGAACCCAGAGCTGCAATCGCACACTATATGACCACTGGGGACACACTACGATACTTCAACACCCCCCAGCAGCAAGAGGTAGCGGCACAATACGATGCACTACAGAAAACAAGATAATATTATAACTCCTTACAAAGTAAGGTCACCATCCACGCCACAGCAAATGACAGACCCAAAGCCTCCCGCTCACCTCCAAGAAGCTCACCTCGGCACAGCCTACGAGCATCACTACAACCAGCTTTCATGCCAGATTTTTCAGGAGCGGCCACCGCACCAACAAAAACTGAACCTCGACTCGGCTCAACAATTACCGAGTTCCACCCACGTTGCTTCAAGCTTAGCGCCATACGACCCACTAAGTGGACATGATGACACTAAGCAGAGACCTCTCAACCCTAGCTTAGCTACAGCAATCAGCTACAGCACACACCGCATCCAACAACCGATTCCTAAATGCACCCTCCAATATATCTCCGGCTTCCAATTGAGAATCAGACTCGCACATGAGGGCTCCGCCCAGTGAGCAGAGCCGCTCTAACTCTCTATTCCAGACAATTCAGGCACAGAAAGACAACTCAGCCTGAACATTTGCAGCATTCCACTACGAAGGCCGCCAACCAAGCTACACAGGATACTACTCAGGCAACATTACACACAGCATACACCCCAACATCGACTTCGACCGAGTCGACAGCACCAGCATATGGGCTACCATCTACGCGACTCAACAATTACTTCACATAGACAAAGAGATACACACCGACTCAGCGAACGCAGTACACCTAATCGCACAACTACAGGACTCACACGACTAGCACACGTAATGTTTCCATACAGCCACACAGCGGCACCGCATCACCATCCACCACATCCACGGACGCGACGATCACCCATGGAACGAACTAGCAGACACAATAGCAAAACACCACGCCGCCACCCACGCACAAGACGACTTCAGCAACACCACAAAAAGACCAACACAATCCGACGACAGCATCCAAGCTCTCCTGTCGGACCATCCAAACATCTACTGGACCATGCACAAAGCGGCCTACAACAACGACCACAGTGCAGATCCAATAATCTCAACCAATGTGTTACACTACGCAGCACACATCACGCCAAAAAGAACCACTCACGACTACCAACCTAGACCAGCAGGCCAACACAAGGCCCAAGCACACTGACGAGAAGGCCAACTCAACGGATATTAACATTACAGTGGCCACATACAACGCACAAAGAGCAAACATCGACGCGTTCAACGAAGAGGCGTCTTGCGACAAAGGGACACTACCGCACATTACACGAGGACAGCATCTACGGGCACAAGCATTACTCCACAAGATCCGCCTCATGGGAGCACAAGAAACAACAGCACGCAACGACTGCAGCACAGCAGACACATCCCTCCAATTCACCACCCTGCAGCACCGATCTAAGCTGGCATGCAGCCTACTCGTCAACGCCTCAATACCATGCGCGACCACACCCAAGAACGAGCTATACATCATATCCCAACACTTCAACATTCAGCGCCCCTCAAACGGGGACTCCACTAACGGGTACTTTGGCCACCGACCCAGCGAACCCAACCCTTCCCGATGTGGGCAAAGCTGCAATGCAAGAAAAAGACCCTAAAGTGGCAACCTTCGGCAAAAATTCAAAGTACCCGTTAGTAAGTACCCGTTACGGCGCCGTTGAAACATACTACACACATCACACCGGCTCCTTATCATCAAGCTACACGCGCCACTCATTAGCGAAACCATCTACACAGCGCACACCCCACACGTCAGTCACGACCCACGCCACCCAGCCAAACGCTGGGGAACAGTCCACACACTGGCGACCAACTGGCCACCCACCATCATCAGAGACGACCCCACCAGGCATTGGCAGCATACCACCGCCCACAACCCAACAAAACGAAGACGACAACGCAACACAAATGAGACTACTCATGTCAGCATACGACCTTACGTGCATCAACACAACAGCCGAACATGAACCGACGCACACGTACACCAAACAACACAGAGACAAAACGCTCAAACTTAGAAACGACTACATTGCCTTTGCCAACGACTGGATACAATATGCACGTAAGCTCTACATTGACCACCAACATGGATCAGGAGCCTAACACGAAGACCGCTTCCCAATATATGCCACCCTTCACTGCACAAGAAGCACCACCCAGCGCAACAGCAGGCATACAACGTACGACCAAATCGAGATGCAGGACCCCGCAAAACAAGCAGCCGTTGCCGAACTGATCGACAAGCAACCAACAAAAAGCACCACCAGATAGCATCCGACATGTTACACGCAGCAGCCGAAGCTCGCTTCCCAACAGACGAGTTCGCACCACGGCAACCATACATCGCCGCCGACGCCACGAAGCTTATCCGACTACGTCGACTTGCCATTGCAATGCTATACGGCAAGACCGCAAGACCACCCCAGCCTTAACGCACTGCAAGCTCCGCGAGGACCCGATGAAGTACGCGACAGGCAGACCGGCAAAGCGCCACATTCACGACCTACTACTAGCACTACACGCTGCCGGACACGACGCCCACATCGACGCGCACGCAGCCACACGCACCTTCCGCAAAGCAACCAGAACACCATTAGCAACACAGCTCAAACTCGACCGAGTTAACCACATACGACAACCATCCAACAAGCGCCAACACTTACAAGACATACGAGACCACGTAGCAGCATGACAGCACGCAAACGCAGCGTTGCGACACTGACCAGCTACCAGAAGGCAGACTAACCAAGCACGGGCTATGCCATCCTTCACTGGCTCTGAAGGAAAAGTACTTGACTCGGGCGAGCAACACGCAAACGAGTTTACTCGACATTTTGCACAACTAGAAGAAGCCATACTCACATACAACTACGACGTGTGCAAGTTCTACAATACCACACCGACCACGCCACAATCACTCCAGCACATTGTTACAATGCCAAGATTCTTTACTATGATCAGAACAATAAGACGACGCAAACAACCAAAACTTGACCGAGTCGCAACCGACCTTCTTAAGCAACATCCGCACGTACAGCCAGGCACATACACCCGCTCCTGCTCAACACGCCACTATACCAGCAAGAGCCGCTCATATGGAAGCATGGGACGGCAGCGCCCTTGCATAAAGGACAGGACACAACAAGCGAAGCAACTCAATACATATCCATCCTACTAGCACCTGAACTACCCAAGCTGCTCTACACCTTTCCAAGACATAACCTAACATCCCTACTACAACAAACACTACTTCCAACACAGTGTGGAGGACTTGCAGGAAGATCAACATCATTCGCAGCACACGCAACCGCACTGGTCACGAGCTACAACGAGAACCGCAAGGCCACCACATCAGGTACCACATTGACCTCGCGGCAGCCTTCCATACAGTAATAAGGGAGACAATCTTCAGACAGGCAAAAGCGAACAACACAAGTGCTACAACAACTGCGGCTTCTCGACACCACTCATACCACTAGCGCAAGCGATACTAGCACAACCTGGCATGCTGAATAAGCGCCAATGCGACAAGCGCATAGCGGCACAACTTATTGAGTCACACTTCACGTGTACACATTCCTGCATGACAGCACACCTAACAAAGGGCACCATACCTGGTAACAGTTTAGCCGACGCGATATACAACCTATCCCCCGCAAGACCCCTCGAAGCGCTCGCCAACAACATCCAAGCAAAAACATGTGCCATAGCACTACCTTTACCAAACAATACACTGCTTTCCAAATACCAAATGGCTCTGACACCAAAGGACGACTACGCGACAAGCGTTGCATTCGTAGACGACGCACTCATCATGGCCTAATGCAAAGATAACGACCTACTGGAGCACTACATGGCAGACATAGCCAGGGACGCACATACTCTCCTCAACAGCTACGGGTTCAAGGTGAACTACAAACCACGTAAATCAGCATTATCACTACACATAGCAGGATCTGGTACAATACAAGCAAAACAACGACTACTAGCACGAGCAGACGCCAGCATTTACTGTCCAACATGGAACATACACGTCACGATCACGCACATATGCGACTACCTGGGAACACATGTCGACACAACATGCAGCACCACAGTTAGAGCGCACCGCCAGAGCACAAAACACAGGGCAACACTGATGCCACTCAAAGCGACGCACTTCAAGAATAAGCACCTACGAACGGAAATCAAGGTCAGACTTGCAGACACAGTTGCCAACTGCCACGTGTTCTAACAAGCCGAGACCTAGGACACGCCATCAGACATCATCATCACAACACCCAACACAGCACGCAACCAAGCATATCGCAGCGCAACGCAAACGCACCACCTCCTAAAACCAGACAAGTCGACCTCCGACACACAACTACTACTGCTCGCAGCAGAACCGACTACACCACCGAGCTCAGACCGCGACGTCTCAAATACTTCGCAAACCTGACCCTCAACGGGTCGCACATACTACTCCGGAGTCGGCGTGGTTGGCGTCGTTGGCGTCGCGTCGCCGTCGTCGTTGGCGTCGTTGGTGTCGTCGGCGTCGTCGTCGTCGTCGGCGTCGACTTCGGTCCGTGTTGGCGTCGGCATCGGCGTCGGCTTCTGCCGGCGTCGGCGTCAGCGTCGGCGTCAGCGTCGGCGGCGTCGACTTCGGTCGGCGTCGGCGTCGGCGTCGACTTCCGACCGCGTGGGCGTCGGCGTCTGCGTTGGTGTCGACGTCGGCGTCTGCGTCTGCGTCTGCGTCGTCGGCGTCGGCGTCGTCGTCCGTCGGCGTCGTCCGTCGGCGTCGTCGTCGACTTCCGTCCGCGTCGGCGTCGACGTCGGTGTCTGCGTCAGCGTCAGCGTTGGCGTCGGCTTCGGCGTCGTCGTCCTCGGCGTTGGCGTCGCTGGCGTCGTCGTCGTCGGCGTCGGCGTCGTCGTCGGCGTCGTCGTCGTCGGCGTCGACTTCGGTCCGCGTCGGCGTCGGCGTTGACTTCGGTCGGCGTCGGCGTCCGCGTCGTCGTCGGCGGCGGCGGCGTCGGCGTCGGCATCGGCGTCAGTGTCGGCGTCGGCGTCGTCGTCGTCGTCGGCGTCGTCGTCGTCGGCGTCGGCCGCGTCGGCGTCGACTTCCGCGGCGTCGGCGTCGGCGTCAGCGTCGGCGTCGGCGGCGTCGGCGTCGGCGTCGACTTCCGTCCGCGTCGGCGTCGGCGTCGACTTCCGTCCGCGTCGGCGTCGGCGTCGACTTCCGTCCACGTCGGCGTCGGCATCGGTGTCTACGTCAGCGTCGGCGTCGGCATCGGCGTCGTCTTCGTCGTCGCTGGCGTCGTTCGTTTCGTCGGCGTCGTGTCGTCGTCGGCGTCGACCTCGGTCCACGTCGGCGTCGGCGTCGGCGTCGACTTCCGTCCGCGTCGGCGTCGGGGTCGGCGTCGTCGTCGTCGACTTCCGTCCGCGTCGGCGTTGGCGTCGGCGTCGGAGCCGGCGTCGACGTCGGCGTCGGCGTCAGCGGCGGCCACGTCGTCGTCGTCGTCGTCGTCGTCGTCGTCGTCGTCGTCGTCGTCGTCGTCGTCGTCGTCGTCGTCGTCCCCCATCCCATGTGCAGGGGGGGCCCATCTGGGGAGGTGGCCCGTGAATCCTCGGCCTGGGATCACGTATGCTGCTTGCTCCAGGTTTCGCGGCATACCCCCATCTGCGCGGGTGACGTGGTAGGGCTTAGATGGGGATCGGGTAGACGATGCTGAAAACTGGTGATCCGCCCCCAAACTCCCCGCGTCATGATTCACAGATTAAGACGGGGACCCCAAGAGGTCTGGACCCCTTCCTGGGAACCTTTTGCTTCATCCAGAGTCGTTCTTTGGCGGCCCCGAGGCCTGGTGAGGGCCCCCAGAGGCCGAAAACAGCAGACAACAACTCCCGTCGTGATTTTTCCACGACGAGGGGAGGCTTGGCCCTCGGGTCACGTCTCGGGGCTCCGGCGGCCGCTCCGGATGAGCGGGGCACCCCCGAAGCGCTCCCGGCGAGGCGCAGCTGCTGGACAGCATCCAGAGAGGAGGAAGAAGAGTGAGGAGTGAGGAGTGAGGAGTATGGAGGAGGAGGAGGAGGAGGAGGAGGAGGAGGGGGAGAGGAGGAGGAGAGGAGGAGGAGGAGGAGGAGGGGAGGAGGAGGAGGAGGAGGAGGAGGAGGAGGAGGAGTCGCCCAAGCCCTTCGGAGAAGTCCCCCCGCCCAGACCCCCGCGCGTGTGATGGCCAAAATCACGACGGAGGCCTTCTGGCGTCTTCGCAATCGGGTGCGCCTCGCCGGGAGCGTCTTGAGGGTGCCCCAATCGTGCCGAACGGCCGCGGGAGGCCCGAGTCCGGGTCCGTGGGCTCTCCTCCTCTCCACCTCCTCCTCCTCCTCCTCCATCCACCTCCCCCTCCTCCATCCACCTCCTCCTCCTCCTCCTCCTCCTCCTCCTCCTCCTCCTCCTCCTCCTCCATCCACCTCCTCCTCCTCCTCCTTCTCCTCCTCCTCCTCCTCCTCCTCCTCCTCCTCCTCCTCCCTCCTCCCTCCTCCCTCCTCCCTCCTCCCCTCCTCCTCCTCCTCCTCCTCCTCCTCCTCCTCCTCCTCCTCCTCCTCCTCCTCCTCCTCCTCCTCCCTCCTCCTCCTCCTCCTCCTCCTCCTCCTCCTCCTCTCCTCCTCCTCCTCCTCCTCCTCCTCCTCCTCCTCCTCCTCCTCCTCCTCCTCCTCCCTCCCTCCTCCCCCTCCTTCCCCTCCTCGGGTCGCCTACGGCCCCGGGGGGAAGACGCGTGCAGCCCTGGGCCCGCCGTGGTGCCCCCCCCCCCCCCCGGGCTCTTCCCGCGCTTCCGGGGGGGCCCGCGCGCCTCCGCAGAGCAGCAGCGAGTCGCCGTGCAGGGCCACACCTCGGGGGGGGGGGAGGCAGGGGGGGCGACATACTTACGTTTCGGGTGCTGCTAGAAGTACCCAGGAGGAGGAGGAGGAGGAGGAGGAGGAGGAGGAGGAGGAGGATGAGGAGGAGGAGGAGGAGGAGGAGGGAGGAGGAGGAGGAGGAGGAGGAGGAGGAGGACCTCCTCCCCCTCCTACTTATGGTGGTCGTGGTGGGAAACAGGCCCATCATGGCCCTAGGTTCCCCCCAGGGTTGTCGGGGTGGCCCAGACGGCCTCCAGGGCACCCCTCACGAGGCCCAGAGGGCCCCAAGGGCTCCAGAATGGAGCGAAAAGCTGGGGGGCACCTTGGGCCAGGGGCACTTCTAGCAACACCCGAACGTTGGAGGGCAGAACATGAAAATCCCCCCCATACAAAAAATCACCCCGACAGGCGAAGCCGTTTAGTAAACGCACCCAAGGAGGAAGGAATCCAGCAGGGCAGGGCTGTGTAGTAAACGCCCAGGGCCGTTTAGTAAACGCCGATTGTCCGGTCTGGGTGGTTTTCCTCCCTTGCTACATGGGTTCGGAGGCAACTCGTGGGAGCCTCCCATACCATCTTGTCGGCTCTTGCGAACCGACGCTAATCGATGCCAATCGACGCCAATCGACGCTAATCGACGCTGAATCGGTGCTATCTCATCGACTCACAGACGTTGATCGACGCTAAAAACGGAATGAAGAGGGTATACCAGGCTCCCATGATTTGCTACCGAGACGGGGGGTGAAGAAAATAGACAAGCGCGTTCTACTACCCGGAAAATAACTGCTTGTAGATGGCCTGGATCCGCCATGAGGGATGCAGACATGTGTTTTCCGACGTTTGCGAATAACTTTGCGAGTAGTGGGACGCGCTCGGTGAGAAAAGAGTCCACGGTCGGTTCGAGCTGCGTTGGCGCGCGCAGAGGCTTTTGACACCGCGTCGATCGTTCAATCTTGAATCGATCGCGGCACCGATCGTTCAAAGTTGAATTCCGCTGGGTTCAACGGCGAGGGCGAGGGCTGAGGACGAGGACGAGGGCGGAGCAGGACGAGGAGGACGAGGGCGAGGGAGGCGGAGGAGGAGGCGGAGGAGGACGAGGGCGAGGGCAATGAGGAGGAGGCTGAGGAGGGACAGGAGGGCACAGAGGAGTCTGTGGAGGAGGTGGCGGAGGAGGTGGCGGAGGGGGGTTCGCCCCCAGGTGGTCGTGAACCTTCTCTTCTGTGTCGTGCTGCTGTTGCCCAAGGCAACGGCCGCGGCACGTACAACGTTTCTCGGTTCAACGGCGTTGCCGCGTCCTTCAGTGAATCTGCGTCAGACTTCACCTAACCCAACCTTTACCGAACCCTCACCAGGATGCATACGTTTACCTGGCGCATGTGCTTGCCCCTCGCAGGTCGGCTCGCGTGGTGTTCCCGGTTTGCCCGGCGACCTCTTTGATTCGCACAACGGTCGAGGCTGAGTCGGGTGAACCTTTGTGATCGCGCGTCCGACCTCAACCTGGACCGCCTTCGCCGGCGTCGCTGGCGCGCCAACTCCGCGCGGGCCTGTCGCAAAGGGGGACCCCTCGAGGGCCCCCGTCTGGAGCCAGCGGGGGCCCTGGAGGGCCCTTCTGGTTTTTTTTTTTCGATGATCTAAGGATTGCAAAAAGGATTGCAAAAAAACCCGTTTTTTTTTGCAATCCAGGGTTTTTTTGCAATCCGTTTTTTTGCAATCCTTCGGTTTTTTTGCAATCCTGGGGTTTTTTTGTGCAATTCTAAGCGTGTTCGGGGATGGACAGACCTCCCTTTAGTAAAACGTGGTTTGGTGAAAACGACCTGAGGCCCAAACCTGGCAGGCGCGAGCCTGGAAAATAACGGCCGCGGCGCCCTCTCGAGAACCGAAAAGGGACATTTCACTAATCGACGTGTCACTGTTGGGGGTTCTTTCAACCCCCGACGTGCGTGAGCGCCTGCGTGTGCCTGTCCACCGATGCCCTCGAATACGACGCAGGCGGCAGAACAGGATCCGACACAAGCTGCGCGCCTTCGGCGGAAGCGAACGGGGCAAACACACGCTTGGGCTAACGCACGTCCTGAGGATCATCGACCTCTTCAAGAAGAAGAAGAAGAAAAAGAAGAAGAACAAGAAGAAGAAGACGCCATAAACATAGAATTTTTGTACTCCGCGCGGATTTCTCGCATCCGCGCTGGGCCTCCCTCCCTGGCGCGCGGAGTGCGCCAGGGGCGGCGCCCGAGGCGCCGCCGGGGGGGCCCAGTCGCGGATCCAAGAAGTCCGCGCGGAACGCCAACAGCTTATTTCTGTTTATGCCGTCTTTTCTCCTTCGAGTAAACACACGCTTGGGCCAACGCACGTCCTGCGGATCATCCACCTTTTCTTCACACCCCACATGTATCGGGAGCGGCCAAGAGGGTGGTGTCCAAGAGGGAGGGGTGCAATGCATGACCGGCGGCATGTGCGCGGCCCAGCGGGGGGGCAGGGGACGTAACGAAGCGAGAAGAGGCGCCCTGAGATCTGGGGAAATATCATGGCCCCCGCCATGATGTCCACCCCCCCCTAATCATCACCCCCCGCTTTTCCGCCCCCGAGTGTAGTTGGACGCCCGAGTTATCCGGGGTAACTCGGGTCCGGGGTAACTCGGGTTTGAGTTCTCGAAAAACGAACCCGAGTTAGCCCTGACCCGAGTTACCCCTGATGATTCGGGGCTCTGCACGCCCGAAATATCCGGGGTAACTCGGGTCCGGGATAACTCGGGGTGGGATTCCCGAAAAACGAACCCGAGTTAACCCTGACCCGAGTTACCCCTGATGATTCGGGGCTCTGATGTAGGTCGCCGCCCATTGCCACCCGCCCGGTCACCGCTGCCCCAGAGCGAGGCGCAGTAGCCGGGGCCGCTGGGGCACGGGAACGTGTGGCCGTGCGGGCGGCGCCGGCCGCGCGGACCCGGCCAGCCCGAGGCACGCCAAGGCTCCCGGAGATCCGATCGTTTTCGTCGGCTCTCTGATGGGCCGATTGTCCATCACCACTGCCATAGGTAAGAGGAGGCGGAGGAGGAGGAGGAGGAGGAGGAGGAGGAGGAGGCGGACCTCCCAATCCCCCGTCCTACCCATGGTAGTGGTGTGGAGGAGGCGGAAGAGGAGGAGGAGGAGGAGGAGGGCGGAGGAGGGGAGAGGAGGAGGAGGAGGAGAGGAGGAGGAGGAGGACCTCCCCATCCCCCGTCCTACCCATGGCAGTGGTGGTGGAGAGGAGGCGGAAGAGGAGGAGGAGGAGGAGGAGGAGGAGGAGGAGGAGGAGGAGGAGGAGGGAGGAGGAGGAGGAGGACGAGGAGGAGGAGGAGGAGGAGGAGGACCTCCCCATCCCCCGTCCTACCCATGGCAGTGGTGGTGGAGAATGGGCCCATCGTTCTCGGCGCGGGATGCTCTCCAGCAACGGCGCCTCGCCGGGAGCGCTCTGGGGGTGCCCAAATCGTCCAGGACGGCCGCCGGAGGCCCAAGTTACGGCCGGCATGCCCAGATCTCTGACGATGTGGCTTCTTAAGTCTGGCCGTTCTTCTTCGATCTCTGCCTCTGGGCCCGTCATCGGGCCCCGGGGCCATTAGAAAGGGATCTGGGGCGAAAACCCCCCCCCTGGTGAAAGGGGTCGGGAGCTCTGGGGCTGCGGACTGAACAAACAAACTGTGCCCTTTCGGCAGAAGGCCCCAAACAGCCGCTTACGGTGCCGGATAGGGCAGCGCAGGGAGCGTACAATCGAGAGTGATGAGTACTAGAGAGAGTGTGCTCTAGATCGTATCTGGATCGTACCATCCGGGACGCCGTGCGGGCGACCACACGGGAAACCAAGAGGGGAACCCATACGGACAAGAGCCGGAGACCACACGGGCGACCGCACGGGAGACCCCAGTGGGAGGCCACATCCTGGAGGCCCAACGGGACACCATCCGGGAGCCCGGGCGGGGAGACCGTGCGGGAGGTCCGATGGGAGGCCAGACGGGAGGCCGCGCCGGAGACGACGCACGATGCGGGGCACCGTGCAGGAAACCGCGCCCCGCCGACTCC
>CAUYUJ010002473.1:77500-78897 GCA_963575745.1 Prorocentrum cordatum
GGCCTACTCCGACGGCTCGGGCAAGGGCCCGCCAGGGTTCAAGAGTTTTGGTTGGGGTTGCGTTTTTCTGGGCCAGGAGGGGGCCGTGGCTAGGGCCATGCATGGCTCCCTCCCTGGGATCCGATGCCAGGCGTCCGTTCTTCGCGCTGAGATTCATGGTCTGATGAAGACCCTCGAATGCGCCGCCCCCCCCCCCCCCCGAGTTGGCATTGACAACGGCGCCGTCATCCGAGGTTTGAGGCGTGGGCGCAAGCGGTGTTGCTCGCCCAAGCGGCCTCGCGCCGACCTCTGAGACCGTGTCTGGTTTTTGCTGCAGGAAAGTTTTTCCAGGGGACGGCGAGTTTGCCTTTGTGAAAGTTCGCGCCCGCGCCCCTGGGCCTCGAGACGACTCCCAGGAGGCGGAGCTCGATTTCCAGAGAAACCAGTTAGCTGACGCTGAGGCCAAGGCGGGAGCCGATCTGCAGGCGATTCCCCAGTGGAAGAGCGCCACCTGGACCTCGCGGTCCGACGAGGTGCAGGGGGTGCTCAATCTGGTGGCGGGGGTGACGGTTCGGACGGGGGGGTTCGAGGGTTCCACGGGGAGGCCCGCCGCAGGCCCCGTCGGGCCCCGTCGGGCCCCGTCAGCGCAGCCAAGGCCCACCAGCGGGGGAGAGAGCCCACACCCTGGTCTGGACTCGCATGGCTTGGAGGTGCACGGTCTGCTGTAGGTATGCCTTGTCCCCCAAAGCCAAGAAGGCCCTGTGGCGCAAGCCGTGCATGGGGAAGGTTCGGGTGGATCGTCGTTTCGTCGTGGAGCGGGGGAAGGGGAGCACCTTGTCCCACCAGCACTGCGCGGTGAGGCCCTGGGCCATGAATTGCACCGCGCAGGCCACTTTACTTTCTGCGATCGGTGCGGTGCCTTTTCGAGCGAGCGGTGATGTAAGTTGGTGCAGGTGTGCGTTGGTCGGCCCGCCAACGCCACCGCAGAGTATCGCCGCTCGCTCATGCGCCGATGCAGACATCCTTATAACGCGAAGCTCTCCCTGGGAGAGGCGTGCCGCTCACTCTTACAGTGTGAGCGGGACGCCTTCTGGGAGAGAGCTCTGGACTGACAAGTGGACGGGCAAGTAGAGGCACCTTCTCAGTGTGCCCGCCCGTCCACTTAATTTCCCCCGGAGGCTGACTAAGGCAAGGCTTGCCAGGTTGGTTCTAGCAGCAAAACCTCATGTTCCTCCTGCTCCTCCTGCTCGTCCTCCTCCTCCTCCTCCTGCTCCTCCTCCTCCTGCTCCTCCTCCTCCTGCTCCTCCTCCTCCTCCGCCTCCTCGTCCTCGTCGACCTCCTCCTCCTCGTCCTCCTCCTCCTCCTCCCTCCCTCTCTCCCTCTCTCCCTCCCTCCCTCCCTTCGTCGTCCTCGTCCTC
>CAUYUJ010002473.1:78997-89346 GCA_963575745.1 Prorocentrum cordatum
CCTCCTCCCTCTCTCCTCCCTCCTCCCGCCTCTCTCCTCCTCCTCTTTCCTCCCTCCTTCTCCTCCCCCTCCTCTTCCATCCTCCTCCGCCTCCTCCTCCTCCTCGTTCCCCTCCTCCTCCTCCTCCTTCTCCTCCTCCTCCACGTCCTCGTCTTCGTCCTCGTCCTCGTCCTCGTCCTCGTCCTCGTCCTCATCCTCGTCCTCCTCCGCCGCCATCTTCGCCTCGTCCTCCTCGTACAGCACGAAGAACATACAGCCACTGCCAACCCGTGCAATAAAGACGCGCGATAGAGATGCAAGGGCCTTGGAGGACCACGTCGACACTTTGAAGGCGGGGCGCGGCCAGCGAGAGCGGCCAAGGATGGGCCAGAGGGGAAGGATGGAAGGGTCACCCAGGAAAATTGCTCATCCTTACTACGCGGGTTGACTGCGGTCTCAACTGGGCGACGATGAGAAAGGGGTCTGCCGCGAGATGACGCAACGACCTTACGCGGCGGCTGACACGGGCCGCCGGCGCGGCACGCCACATTGGAAACGAGGGCACACACGCGCGACCTCACCCGGGAAGCTTACGCGCCACTGTCGGTGAGGACGGCCCCGCTTATTCTGCGTCGCCAAACTGGTCCCCTTCTCCGAGATGGTATGTAGGAGGAGGAGGCGCCACGGCGATCGACTTTTTTTCCATGCCCCTGCACACGCCCCGACCGCACGCTGGGGCCAGAGCGGCGGCACGGATGAAATTATGGCGTCCGGAGCCACGATTATCAGTAGGCGTGTGGTAAGCAGGGCCAGTGGCGCCCACAGGGGAGGGACAGGAAGCAGGGCATGGATAACAACATCCATTCCCTACTCCCCCTGGCGCCCATGGGGGGGCAAGAGCAGGGGTATGGATCGAGTCGATCGTCGAGCGGAGGATGACCACTCGCGGGCGGCCGGGGACGCGGGGAGCGGCAGTCCTCTTCCGGGCGAAGTGGTTACTGCCGCCGACCACAAACCTTACGGCGCAGGCCGAGAAGCCGCGTGGGGCCGCTGTGCCAATCCTCCCTCGGGCTGTCTTTTCGATGCAGAGTTGTCCCGACATGTGCCCCAAACGATGCGATCAAGGCGGAAATTTCTGCCTCAAACAAGCAGGGCGGCTATTTCCGCAAATGTATGGCCGAAGCCGCGGCGGCACAGTAGGGCGGAAATCTGCATCCAAGGAGCTTGAGACATGGGGGGGGCACTTCCGCCTTACACTTGAGAAATCCCCCAGGGAATACGGAGGGCCGGGAACCAGGGTTCCCTTTCCCGCTCTCTTTCCAGTGTCCACCTCGGAATCAGGGCTCCCTTTCCCACTCCCTCCCCCTAAACATTCCCACCTCCATCGCTCCCCTCATTCCCCTGTGCTTGCTTCCCTCTGCCCTCTCTCCTGCCTCCCGCTCCCCTTGAACCTCGCCGTCTCTCCCGCTCATCCACTCTCTCGCCTCTCCCTGCCCGCCTTGACTTTCTGCCCTCGGCTCCCTCATTCCTCTCCTCCTCCTCCTCCTCCTCCTCCTCCTCCTTGTCTTCTCCTTCCCGATGCAGTGAGGAACCCGTCTGGGCTCCACACGACTACCCACTCGGCTAGCGCTCTGAAATAACAGCCGTTGGCTCACTCCACCGGAAGGAAACCTGCTCCGAGTTTTCTCGGGGCTTTGAGCCCATACTAGGGGAACGAACAATGACATGAACATAAAAACTTCAAGGTCCGCGCGGATTTCTCGGATCCGCGCTGGACCCCCCTCCCTGGCGCGCGGAGCGCGCCGGGGGCGGCGCCGGAGGCGGCGCCGGGTGGCCCCAGCGCCGATCCGAGAAATCCGCGCGGACCTCCGAGTTTTTATGTTTATGCCACTTGCTGTTCCCCTAAATACAGGGCAACTTTTAATACATGGGATTTTTGAAAGTATCGGATGTTTGATACATGACTCATGTATGAATAACTTC
Organism: Prorocentrum cordatum; assembly: GCA_963575745.1. Taxonomy (NCBI): domain Eukaryota; class Dinophyceae; order Prorocentrales; family Prorocentraceae; genus Prorocentrum; species Prorocentrum cordatum. Next base: position 80,960 of record CAUYUJ010002473.1, read on the forward strand.
ATGTATGAACTCATCGCTGTTTTTAATATTAAATCCCTGCATGTTTAATACTTGATCCGCACGTGGAGCATGTATTAAAAACGGCACTGTACTCCCCAGGCTTCAGGCAAGGAAGTGCGAGGCTCTACGAATCCGCCCCGCAGACGAGCAAAGCCACGGCCAGAGTCGTCCAGTGCCAAGGGCATGGCTTCGTATCCAAGGAGTCACTGGCCCGTGTGGCCTCTCGCCGCCTCTGGTGAGCAGCGCGCGCGGGGCTTCAGCGGCACGAAACGCTATACAGGGCAGTTTCTAATACATGGGAGTTTTGAAAATATCAGTTTTTTTTATACATGACTACTTTATGATGCATGAACTCATCGTTCTTTTTAATATTGAATCCCTTCATTTTTCATACATGATCCGCACGCGGAGCATACATTAAAAACGGCACTGTACCACCCATGCGCGATCCTCGCCAAGGCGCCGAAGCTCGGCAACGGCGACGCCACTGGCGACCTTCTGGGCCACGCCGACCGAGCTCGGGAACTGCACGGCGCTCGACGGGGGCCGCTCGAGCTCGGAGGCCGGACCGGTCGGTCCGAGAATGCCGCACGAAGGGCCGCAGTCTCGATGCTCAGCGGCCGCTCCGAGGGTGCCGAGCTAGTGAGCGATCCTCTCGACCGTCGCGCGAGACTCCGAGGCGCACGCCTCGCGCCTCGGACGAAGCCCCGACGCGGGCTGCACCGCCGAACCTGTCGCGCCTGGAGATCGCCCCGCGGCTGACGGCCTCCAAATTGTGACGCGCCGGAATCTTTCGCAGCCACAGACCTCGGGGCCCCAAACCACCGGCATCTTCCAAAGACGACGGAAAAAAAAAAAAAAAAAAAAAAAAAAAAAAAAAAAAAAAAAAAAAAAAAAAAAAAAAAAAAAAAAAACACACACACACACAACGAGGCCCGCGCACAACAACGGCAAGTGGCACTTTCACGCCCTCGCTCGTGGGTTCCTTCAAGAACAAAGCTGCTCAGTGACTGCGACGATGGGTGGGCGGCGCTGCGATGCACAGCAGCTGCGCGAGTGTCGACAGCTCGGCACCATCTATGTCCCTCACAGGACCAGTGCACCAACCATGCGCTGCATCGGAAACTCCGAGAGGAACCTCGACAAGGATGCCGATGGCCCATCCAGCGACGGACCCCTGGACCCATTCCCCCTCAAACGCCGAACTGGCCAGGAAGGCCCCCGCCCCTTGGATGTTTCCTGCGCCCGAGGGTTGCTGCCGCGAGATATGCTGCTCAGGCGGTGGGTGGCCTCCGACCGTCGGGAACTGGGGTGGACCGCGCGCGTGCAACAGCGAGACGGCAGGCTCATTGACCCTCGCAGAGAGCGGGGAGAACTCAGGAGGACATGGCGGCCTGTCTTCACTCTCGCACAAAAATGCCCGTGGAAAACACTGCCAACACCCGAACGCAACAAACAATCAGGATCGGCCGAAGACCCTGCCTGTAACTTCTCTTCCGTGGGCCATTGCTCACTCACTGCTACACATCCCACATGCGCACGCTGAGACGGGTCAAACCTGGGAAGCCCGAGTTGAGCAACGAGACGAAAGGGTTCCAGACGGCGCCAGCCGACACATGCGACATAGAGTCCTCGGACGAAACGTACTTCCACCGCCGCTGCACCGCAGCGCGCGCGAGCAATTTGTCCACGCATCGAGGGAACACATCACGAACATCGATAATGCCACCTTCATGAATGAGCCACCTGAAAGCCTCCTGAAAAATCCACCGAGCACGTCCAAACGTCAACACCACAGCCCTACAGGGCCCTTGGACCTGTGACAACACGCACCATCGGATAGACGCCTCCAGAACATGCAGCGGGACCAAGGATTCCCGAATCGCGTGAACGAAGGCGACGATCGGCATAGAGAAAGTCCAGGGCCCGGTGGCACATGAGGGTCAAAGTTCTATTTTTCCCCGACGCCCGAGGCTCGATGGCCGAGAAGGCCAAGGCTCTTGCAGCCTCCAACTCCCTGCAACTACAGCCCGCGACCGACGTGCCGCACGCGTAGCTGGCTTCAAAACCAGCACGAGCCACTCGGGTGGCCAGAAGAATTTGCTTAGCACCGGCCCGGAACTTTTTCATCCTCGACACCTTCCCCAAAAGCCTGCTTAACTTTGTCTTTCCGAACGCCGCGATCAATCTCCTGCCCGACGCGAAGTCGACCCGGGGCGCGCCTTCGTGACGCATAACCTTAGCACCCGTATTCCTGAACAGTTGTTTGGCTAGAGACGTCCTCGCCTCCAAGTCGCTGGCCAGCACTCTAGACTCTAGTCTTGTCCACGTGTATGTGTATAGCATACTCAGCAAGCACGCGCTTTAGTTCAAGCGTAGCCTGCGCCACTTCGCGACAAACGCGATCCCGCGCCCCGACTCGCTGTAACAAAATGCCATCGACTACGACCATCGGGATGACGGATCTGTGTAACCTGCACAGCCTATTCACTTGGAGATGCAAGGCCAGTTTGGGCAACGACGTAACCCATCCATCCCCGGGAAGAGTCACCTGATGCACCTCCAGAGCTTTGGAAACCACAGATCCCAAGGCGAAGTAACGAGGAGCACGATGGAGTTCCACTTGGAGCCTCAATTGCCACTAAGGGAACCCAGTCTCGACCGCGGCCTGAAGGAGCCAACGATGTTGAACCTGTTCAACGGCCTTCAGGAGGTCTAAGAGCACTTGGACAGCACACCAGGAACCACTGGGAGCCCCGCGAGACTTAGTAGAGGTCCATTCAGCCCAAGCAAATTGCTGCCACACCACCCTCTCGCAAGATCTCCCAGCACAAGCCCAAGAACAATGCCTAGAGTTCGTTGTTTTTTTCGAGACACTGCCACATGACACCGCGGGCGAGCTTGGACCCGAACCGCAACGTGAATAAGAACGACCGGACGCACTCCACTTAGCCTTGCCTGCAAAAAACCCACGTTCGCGCAGGAGGACGGCCGTCGGGCAGACACCCCGACGGGCATGATCTCGTCAGCGGCGCACTCCAGAGCGGCATCGCCTAGCTCCAACAGCTGTCGGGGCCTCACTGAATCAAATCCAGCATATGAAGCCTTCTTGAACGTTTTAATGACCTAACGCAAGTGCAATGCGCTAGGACCCAAAGTCCTCTCACCAAGATCCGCGGGCCAGCTTGCGATCTGGTGCCATTGCCCCACCTTCGACCACCTGGGCCACTCCTGCTGCAGGAGATCCATATCCCGCTGTTGGTTGATGGGAAGGTGGGGACGTTCGCGATCAGGGGCCAGGACGCCACCCTACCTTCTCGCGTAGTTGCAGAAGAGGTCTCCACCACCAGATCCCGCCTGGGAAATCACCCAACTGCGGAGATCACTGGCCCGTTGTTTAATATCACACTCTGCCAACTGGGCAGCACTCACCTTGACGCTGTTGGCCAATAGGCGCAGCGGCACAATCTCCAAGCCCTCGATGAGAGTAGCAGATGAGGCTCCGCTATCTGCCCGCGAGACTATCAGGACAAGATGCCACGATGCATGGAACTGTTTGAGAAGCTTGCCGGTGGTACGAATGGCCGTCAATCTGGTCGACGGCTGTGCCCAGCAGGAAGCAAACCCAAGAGACGACCCCATATGCCGAAGCCACAATACTGCAGGAGATACACGAGAGAACTTCGGCGGAAGCTAGGGCAAAGAGTCAACCAGCCGCGGCGTCAATCCAAATGCCCTGCCACGCATCTTTCCGCGTTCCGAAAGGTCCGCCTGGCAAGCCTCGACCCGGTACTGCTCCGCTGCAGAGATAAGTTTGCACCATCCATCTGTCCACTCCTCTTCCGATGCATCGCCGTTGGGCACGTCCTCGCGCGGCTGCTCCCACATCGGCGCGAAAGCCGATGCCATGCAACCAGCAGGTCGACCCTCAGGAAACGAACGAGGGACAAGCATGCCCCTCATCTTGGGACGACCCGCTGTGCCGCGTAACTGTACGCGTACTGCAACAGGAGGGCTCTACGCCATCTCAGGACACGCGCGAGCTGACAACACCTGCAGACCGTCGGGCACGATGAAGACATCCCACGCACGGCGGCCAGGAGAACACGTGCCAGACTCAGGAGCCACAGTGGATGCATCAAGCCAAAGCATCACATCAGCTGCTTGCAAGTCAGACGGCTCGTTACTGAAGTCACCTGCAATAATGTACCGCCGTCAAACCATACGTGCAAATCCACGATCTTGAAGAGTATTTCCAGATTGGCCGACGTCATGCCTATCTTGTCGGTCAGGTCGGCATTCGCCAGCAGCACACCTGCAGCTGAGAAACCATAATGCAACGACATAGCCGCACGACCCCTCCCACAGGCGGATATTGGAACAAAAAGTGAACAATAGTGAACCAATGATCAAACATAGTCAAACATAGCAGAAAAATCGTCCCCAGATTATGCCTTGGCTATGTTTGAGGACACCTCCTGCAGAGGGCCATGCCCGACTTCCGACTTCCCAGAACTCCGATGCCTTGGCTGTCCCCCAGCGTGACCCCCAGAGGTGAGGGGCAACGACAGGGGGGATTTAGGCATAGGGGGGGGGGGTGCATCGACCTGGAATCGGCGATACATCGCCGACGGATCGGCGAGAGGCTCGCGATTGTGAATCCGCACCTTCTCGGCGATCAATGGGCGATTGGGTACCGATGCGTCCCGCCCTATGCCTAGGTCGGGCGTGTCTCCCTACAGGGGGATTTTGGGCGAACAAAAAAAAGTAGTCAAAAAAACAATCCCAAATGGTCAAAAACAAAACTCAGAAAATCGTCCCCTGAGTATTTTTTGACTATTTTTGAATCTTCCCCCTGTAGAGGGACAGGCCCGACTTAACCCTGTGCCTATACCCCCCTATCGTTGCCCCTGGCGAGGCCTGGGCGCCTGGACGTCCGGAGACCTCCCCGAGTGCCCGGCGCCCTCGTGCCCAACCCTGGGACCCCACCCTGAGACCCCAGGACGTATATTGATTTTTCGTGTGGGGACGTCACGCATTCCATCGCAAAACCATCGAAACCCAAGAAACCCAGGGCACCCTGGAGGCAAGCGGGGTGTCTCTTGGCATGGGGCTCCACTCGATGCCCATCCCCCTCTTGGCCGCCCCCGAGCCTTGGACAGACTCGGGGCGGGGAGGCACTCCGCCCTCTCTCGGATACGTCCTCCCCCCCGCCGCCGCCGCCGCCGTCGCCGTCGTCGTCGTCGTCGCCGTCGTCGTTGCCCCTGACGTGGCCTGGACGTCAGGAGACCTCCCCGAGTGCCCGGCGCCCTCGTGCCCCGAGCCCCCGCCGGACGGCGCGGCCTGGGCCCCGCGAGGGGGCCCCGGGAGGCCGAGCACGGCCCAACACCAGGCACCGTGACCTTGCCACGCCGGCAGGAGGAGGAGGAGGAGGAGTGGGAGGAGGAGGGGGGGGAGGAGGAGGGGGAGGAGGAGGAGGAGGGGGAGGAGGAGGAGGAGGAGGAGAGGGGAGGAGGAGGAGGAGGGGGAGGAGGAGGGGCAGGAGGGGCAGGAGGAGGAGGAGGAGGGGAGGAGGAGGAGGAGGTAGGAGAGGAGTGGGAGGAGTGAGGGGGGGGGGGGAGGGAGGAGGAGGGGAGGAGGAGGAGGAGGAAGGAGGGTGAGGAGGAGGAGGGAGGCGGAGGAGGAGGAGGAGGAGGAGGAGGAGGAAAGGAGGAGGAGCGAGAGAGGAGGAGGAGGAGAGGAGGAGGAGGAGGAGGAGGAGGAGGAGGAGGAGAGAGGAGGAGGAGGAGGAGGAGAGGAGGAGGAGGAGGGGTGGGGGAGGGAGGAGGAGGAGGAGGAGGAGGAGGAGGAGGAGGAGGAGAGGGAGGAGGAGGAGGAGGAGGAGGAGGAGGAGGAGGAGGAGGAGGAGGAGGAGGAGGAGGAGGAGGAGGAGGAGGAGGAGGGAGGAAGAGGAGAGGAGGAGGAGGAGTGGGAGGAGGAGGAGGGAGAGGCGAGGGAGGAGAGGAGGGACAGGAGGCGGAGGAGGAGAGGAGGAGGAGGAGGAGGAGGAGGAGGGGGAGGAACAAACAACAACACAATCATTCAAACTCTGAGGTCCGCGCGGATTTTTTGGATCGGCGCTTGACCCCCTTTCTAGCGCGCGGAGCGCGCCAGGGGCGGCGCCAGAAGCGCCGCCGGGGGGGTCCAGCGCCGATCCAAGAAATCCGCGCGGACCTACCAGCTGTTAGGTTGATGTCGTCGTTTGGTTCTCTAGATCTTGCCACGACGAAGCGGGGTTCGGCTTTCAGGCTATAGCTCGGGTTCATGGCGGACGTTCGGGACGTCTCGGGCACACCCACAGTCGGGTGTTGCTACAAGTGCCCCTGGTCCAAAGTGCCCCCAGGATCTTCAACGGGGCCCTCAAAGGCCTCCAGAGCACCCTTCACGAGGCCCAAAAGGCCCCAGGGCCTCCGCAATCGAGCGAACTTGTGGGGGGGTCCATTGTTTCTGGCCCTCGACGCTCGACTCAAGCTCCGCATTGACCTTCGACACTCGACTCTCGACCAGGAGGAGGAGCATGAGGAGCAGGAGGAGGACCAGTGTAAACCCAAGAGTCATCAACAATGTTGGAATAAACCGTCCCTCCAAGTTCCCTCTTCATAGACACCTACAAGGTTTCATTTCCACAAAGAACTGACTCGTTGGAAGACAACCGTTTGAAGATCCTGAAGCATGCCAAGACATTGTCCTCAGGATTCCAACGCCACGGATCAACCTGACTGTCGCGTCTTGACTATCCTGAACCGTGCCCTTCACGCCATTCCTGGGACTTCAACCCCGCGAATCAACCTAACTGTTGCATCCAATATTCCTGAATCCTTCCGAAACAAAATGTCTGGTACGCTGATCATGGGAATCCGTGTAATTCCTGCAAGGTGTGAAAATTAATGCGCGCGGCGCTGAGGCGAGAACCACGTTTTGAAAACAATCCGCCCTCAATCCGTGAAGCCCTTGCAGTTTTATCAGACGACAACACGCGACGCTAAGGCGAGAACCACATGTTGGAAACTACCCGCCCTCAATCCGCGAAGCTCCTGCAAATGTTTAAAAGAAATGCGCGCGGCGCTAGGGCGAAAACCCCATTTTGGAATCCACCAGCCCTCAACACGTGAAACTCTTGCAAAGTCTTGAAACGAATGTGCGCGGCGATAAAGCGAGAGCCACATTTTGAAAACCACCCGCCCTCAATCCGCGAAACTCTTGCACATTCTTGAACCGAATGTGCGCGGCGCTGGGGCGAGAGCCACATTTTGAAAACGACCCGCCCTCCATCTGTGAAGCTGTTGTCAATGCTCAGCTTCAGGATCACAAACGGTGAGGAACTATCATGCAAAACGCCCAGCCCGCCCTAAAAACTGGCCTAGGGATGCGACAGAGAGAACTTGTTCATAGTGGAAGGAATGGAGGAGGAGGAGGAGGAGGAGGAGGAGGAGGAGGAGGGGGAGGAGGAGGATGAAGAGAAGAGACGAGGAGGCTGGACTCGACCCGAAGGGGGGCGCGCATCAAATCCCACCGCGGAGACCCCTCAGGATCCGAGGATGCTTTCTGCCTGGAACGGTTTCGTCCTCGTCCTGGCTCCGCCCGACGCCCCTGGCCTCGCCGCCGAAGTGGGCCCCCTGCCGGCCCGCCGGAGCTGCCACCTCCCCGCACCCCTCATTCACTCACTCATGGCGGTCCTGGGTTCTCCTGTGTCCTCCTCCTCCTCCGCCTCCTCCTCCTCCTCCTCCTCCTGGGGGGGGGGGGCGAAAACACAGTCAAGGACCTTCCGTCGCGACTTTTGCCCACGGCGCGTGGGTTCTCCTGTAGCTCACACCTTTCCTGACCCTCCCACCCGGCCAGGACCCGGGTGGGAGGGGGGGCTCATTCGGGAAAGGGTGATGCAAACATCGCACGAAGCAGAGGTGCGAAGGCGTGAGGGGGTGGCGCCTGCTGCAAGCAGCACAGACGGAGGGCCCCCGCACCCCTTGGGCTCCCTCGCCTCGGCGACTTGTCGGGTGGCCCCGGGTGCCCCCAGGATCTTCAACGGGGCCCTCAAGGCCCCCAGAGCACCCTTCACGAGGCCCAGAGGGCCCAAGGGGCTCCAAAATTGGGTCGGGGATTCGAAGGTCGAGGGGAAAGAGGAGGGGGAGGAGATGGAGGAGGACGAGGAGGAGGAGGAGGAGGAGGAGGAGCAGGAGGACGACGAGGAGGACGAGGAGGACGAGGAGGAGGAGGAAGAGGAGGAGGAGGAAGAGGAGGAAGAAGATGAGGAGGAGGAGGGAGGAGGAGGAGGAGAGGCAGGAGGAGGAGGAGGGAGGAGAAGGCATCCAGGTGGCTCTGCTGAGCTTCTGTGGTCTCAACAGCACTTC
>CAUYUJ010002474.1:0-7500 GCA_963575745.1 Prorocentrum cordatum
GTGTTCTCCCCAGCGGAATAATCTGTTTTGAACTACCCTGCACGCGGGAGGAGGTGTAAGAATTGTCGCACGAATATTGCAATGGGAATTGCTTCGTTTTGACTGGCGAGTTTGCTCAGAACTGTTTGCCTCGCGCTGCTGGCAAAACTCCTGTTCGCGCCTGATGGTCACGCGCGGCGGCGAGGGATTAGTTTCCTTCTATCCGAAAAGGCTTCGCCCCTTGCCGCCGGCCCCCTCTTTCTTAGAACGGGATATATCAGAGTCGCGTCGGTGTGTCTCGGCGCTGCATTGGCGCATCTGGGAACATCATGCGGGGGCGGATAGGAAACATCAGCGCAAGTTGAGACGTTGGCGTTCACCAAGTGGCCTCGGCCTATCCCGCCACGGCCTCTTGCATTTGTGTTGGGGTGTCGTGGGGAGTCTCTCGTGGGCCTCTTGGAGGCGATGTTGGCGCCTCTTGGGGGCCCCTTGGGCCCTCGTGAGGTATCTTTTTGGCCTCTTAGAGGCCTCTTTGAAGCGTATTGGGCGCCTCTTGGGGCTTTTTGGCGGCTTCTTGTGTTGGGGCCTCCTGGAGGCTTTCCGGGGCACAAATACAAGATTTCTGGTTCGTGGTCCTTTGTTTGGCCCCCTCTTGGGGCCAGCGCTCTTGTGGCCTATTGGAGCTCTTGGGCCGTTTTGGATCCATCTTCGGGCGCCTTGGAGCACCCTTGGTCTCAGCAGTGTGAACATGGCGTAGTCTGCAAGGGATTCTGGCCTGGGAGGCGCGAGTCTCATGTACTCGTTGTGTCCCACGCAATTCAGGCAACGCGATTCGGGCGTCGTAAACATTGCCGGTTTGTGGCTCCTCTCCTTCGCGCGGACTTCAGTAATTTACAGTAGGAAGCAGAAAGCAGGAGTAGACTTGAAACTGCTACCGGCGCAAGGAGCAGCAACTTTGCCGTACAGCCTGGTGGGCTGGCGGATTGTCGGACGGGTTTGGTAATGCTGGGGGCTGATTTGTCCAATGGAGTAATCTATTGTGTGCTACCCTGCATGCGGGGAGATCTGTAATAATCTTCTCACGAGGATTGCAAAATGCATTGCATCGTTTTGAGTCGCGAGTTTGCTCAAAGTCATCTGCCTAGCACTGAGGGCAGAACTCCTCCTGGCAATTGATCGGCGCGCGCGGCCAACACGGCGACTTTACCGCTGTGGGAACTCGCCATGGTTTTGTAATGTCCACGCGACAGAGGATGGATTTTAGGGCCCGCGCGGGGCCTGAGTTTCAACAGTCTTTCTCGGGATGGAGGTTTCAGGATAAAGCTTCTGAGCGCCAAGTATCTGAGCCAAAATTTTCCATGAGCGCCGCTGGCGGGCGCCGCGGGGGAAGCAACACATAGTTTCCCTTTCTATTGGTGGGTCACCAGTGTGTCAATCAGGCTGCCGAGGGGGGAACAACACCAACAAATGACACGCGTGTCCTGGCGCCTGCACCGAGGAGCTGCGAGGGGCAGGCGGCCTTCGCCTCCTTCTTCCAGGAGTTCCTTCCGTGGACGAGGGGGGGAAGCGAACGCCGACGACGGAAATGCAGAGGCTCGAGCTCTAGAACTTTGCTGGGCAAGAGAATTCATTTCCTTTTGCGGGGGGGGAGGACGAACGACAATGACGAGAATGCAGAGGTTCGAGCTCTAGAATTTTGCTGGGCAAGAGAAATGCATTTCCTTTTTTGGGGGGGGGATGCGAAAGACCCCGGGGGGGCACCGAGGGCCTGTGGCTTCGGGAGCCGCGCGCCGGGCGAAGTGTGCAGGGGCTCGCGACGCTGGGGGGGCGAACTCAGTGGGAATTCCATGAAGCTCCACGAAATTTGATGGCCATTAAGGAATTGAATCAAATGTCGTGGAATTTGATGATGAAATGCATTGGAGTTTAGTGGAATTCCACGATCTTCGCAATTCCGAATTACGAAGAGAGATCGTGGCCTCGGGAGGAGCATGGGCCCCGAGTAGATGTAGGCTACGAGGGATGGTGGCCTTCGGTGCGCGAATCCGGGATGTTGTACGATGTGTGATGGTTGCTGGAGCGCGAACCTGGCGTAAGATTCTGGCCTCGGGAGAGCGGTTTCCGTTTCAATTCAGAAAGGAATGTTGCTTCGAGAGGCGCGATTTTTGTGTCATTTATTTGGGATTGTGGCCTCTGGGCGTGAATCTCATTGATTTGCACATGTGCTCAGGCCCCCCAAAGAGATCAGAGAACCCCTGGCAAGGCGGTTTGAAGGGCCGGTCTCCGATCCCCCCCGCGCGGGAAGCAACAGTTCACAGTTGAAAGCAGAGAGTCGGATTACAACATTAGAGACAGGACATTGGGTCTAGCGCAGGGCGCAGGAAGCCTCATCCGAGCAGTTTTGTGGCACTGCAAGGGTGCCAGCGGACCTTGCATCTTCAGGTGGCGTTCCCTGTTTTGGAAAAGGCAGTCTTTCATTATACTCCGACGCGGGTTCGACGCGGATGCGAGGCAGAATCGACATGGATTCGACACGGCTTCGGCACGGATTCGACGGGCTCGACACGCATTCGATCGCGGCACGACGGGACAGACAAGGTTCCCCGAAGATGTAGCACATCGGGATAGACTTCGAACGCCCAGGTTGCACCCTCGATGGGTGCCGTTTGCCCAACCCGATCGGCGACGCGTGTGAGGGACCCACCGCCAGAGTGACTCTTGATGTGCGTGCGGACGTCGGGTGGCGCGGCGGGACCGAGCACAAGAACGCACGCCGCTGCTGTCACACCGCATGCAACGGTCGGCACGCCACGCATTACAGTCAACCCGCATAGTAAGGATGGGCAGCCTGCCCAAGGGTACCCTTGCATCCTTGCCTCCTCGGTCCATCCTTGGCCACTTTCGTTGACCACGCCCCGCTCAAAAAGCTTCGAAATGGGTGTCCAAGGCCCTTGCATCCTTATCGCGCATCCTTACTATACGGGTTGACTGTAAAGGTCACTCTTGCCTGGGGCCTCTCTCGCGCGAGTCCAAAGCGATGAGGTCATGTGGGGTTCTCGCCGCCCGCGCCCGCGCAGCAGGCGCCGCCGAGGCGGACGAGCTCTTAGGCAACTGCAGGAGCTGCTGCACCGAGGACCAGGACCAGGCCTCCATCGCCGCCGCCGCTCTCCCCCTCCCCACCTCTCCCTCGCCCGTGTTGCCCGCCCGTGACGCGGGGGGGGGGCCCAACTCTCTCCAGCACCTCTGCAGCTGCGCCTCCTCCCCCTCCTCTTCCTCCTCCTCGTCCTCCCTCTCCTCCTCCTCCTCCTCCCCCTCCTCCCCCATCCTTCCCCCTCCTCCTCCTCCTCCTCCTTCTCCTCCGTCTCCTCCTCCTTCTCCTCCTCCTCCTCCTCCTTCTCCTCCCCCTCCTCCTGCTCCTCCTCCTTCCGGGAGGCGCCTCCGGTGCCGCCTCTGGCGCGCTCCTCGCGCCTTTGCGAGATGGGGTCCAGCGCCAATCCGAGAGACCCGCGTGGATCTTCGCAGGGTTGTGATTGTGCAGTTGCTTCTTTGTCCGGGGACGCACGCCGCCTCCCCCCCCCTTTGCCCGGCCACCTTCGGTGTCTTTGTGACCTCCCTCTCTCTCTGTCTCTCTCTGCCTCCTTCGGTACCCCAGGAGGCGCTGCCCCGGCGTCCTGGGCGCCCTCCCGAGCTTGGGCGCGCCCGGTGGCCCCCGAGCGGCGCGGTGACCGCGCCGCCGTTCGGTGAGTCACTTGGGGCTTCGGGATGGCCGCACGGCTCCGGGATGTGGGCCGCTCTCCGAGGACGGCCTGGGCGTTTGGGGCCTCCACGCTCCCAGCACCGTGCGGTGACGGGCCGTGCGGAGAGGTCGCTCTGGGACCCCGGGCGTTTGTACACTTGGCCGTGTTCTGCCTGGTCAAGAGGAGGATGGCCCTGGGTGTCCCCAGGCGCTTCCATGTGTCCGCCCTCCTCCTCGTTACATCTCCTCCTCCTCCTCCTCCTCCTCCTCCTTCTCCTCCTCCTGCTCCTCCTGCTGCTCCTTCTCCTCCATCTCCTCCTCCTCTTCCTTTCCCATGTGTTTCGGGTTGGGCGCTTGTTAGGGCCCTCGAAAACTCAGCATGCAAGAAACTGGTTGGGAGTGCCCATGATCAGACGAGAGAGCGCGGCGTGGGACGGAATGCGATGTTCAGCAGCAAATGGCGCTGGGTGCACGCGCAAGCGCAGTGCGTGGACAAGGCCGAGGTGGTTTCGCGTTGAGGGCACCCTGAGGGAGTACGAGGGTGTCGCCTGAGGTATTGTCCGTGCTTTGCACAGAGCGGTATCTTTCTTTACGTTGTGGTTGGAGAGTGTATTTGACCCCCTGCCGAGAACGGGCGTTACCAGGGAGGGTGGCGGGTAGAAGGGGCCGGTGACGTCACGATTCACGCCGGCGCCGTCTGGGAATGCTGAGGAATGGCTCATTCCCAGACGGCGCCGCCGCGAGTCGTGACGTTGCTGGGGGACCGGTTGGACGGGGCTGACAACGGGCGCGATCGCAAATGAAACATGGCCTTTCGTTTGCCGGTCCCGACCCCCTCGCCTCCCCTTCTTGTTTTCCTTCTCGTCACCCCCTCTCTATTCCCTTCCGCTCGTGCCTCCCACGACCCGCTCCATCCACCCCCCCTTGCCTCACGATTGGCGAACATATGTCCACGCCCTCGCGGTCGGCATTCTAGGGCGCGATCCCACGGATATGCAGTCGTACGGATGCGTTCTGCGCGGGGCATCTGCGGAAAAGCGCCCCGAATCCTCGGGGCCGCGGCCCAGGGGCCCAGCCCACGAGGTTGCGGATACAGTGGAGGCCCACTCCAAGAAACACCCTGCCTGCCTCCAGGGTGCCCTGGGTTTCTTGGGTTTCGATGGTGTTGTTGTGGAAAGCGAGACGTTCCCACACCAAAAATCAATGGACGTCCAAGGGTCTCAGGGTTGGGTTTTTGTAGAAGGTTTCTTGTGGTTGGGCCTCCACTATACGGATACGTCTTTCGCCCACGATTGCCGCCTGGGGTCTGCTTCCTCTCTTGGCCGGTTGTGCCCCCGCCTCTCCGGCAGGTCTTCGCCCGCGCCATTCTCTACGTCTGCCCTTCGCAGCTGCAGGTGAATCAGGAGCCGTGCGGGTGGGTAGGCTCCGTGCAGAGGGACAAGAGTCAGAGGAGGAAGAGGTACCCATGTTGCTACCCTTGCCTCGTTTCCCTCTTTTGGGGCCTCCTGGGAGAGGTCTGGAATTAGCGGTATCAGTACCTTTTGGCTTTTCCCAGAGAAGCATTGAGCATTGATATCGATCGAGGAAGAGAAGTTGCATGATCATACTATTTTTGAGATCCCCGCGGCCGCCTGACAGTGTTTGCCTATGCGGCTGCTGGCGCGTCTCCAGTAGTATTTGACACCCGTCCGCAGGCTCGAGAATGCTGTAGCATGTGATGTGCATCCTTCTCTGGCCGTAATAATCATGTCGTACCGTTCTTCCCCGGGTCTCCGCGGGCCTTAACAGGTAGAAGCTCGCCTCCCCAGTGGAGAAGCCGTGACATCAAGGGGAAGTATGGTAAAAAGGGGAGGAAGTAGTGGAGACACGGAGCATAAAAGGAAGGCTCTACAATCCTTTTTGGGGTGTCTTGGGCCGTCTTTACGCGGCGAGCCCAGGGGGGAATGAGAAGGGGCGGGCCTGCTCAGAAGGCTCGGAAGTCCCCCAGCCTTCGGAGAAGAGTTATTCTAAGCCTTCCCCGGAGATATACAGAAACCTCTCCTCAGAAGGCCGGAGAGTCTCTGAGAAGTCCCGCCGCCTTCTGAGAAGGCCTCCTCCTTCTTATATTTCCCCCCTTCGCTCGCCGCCGAGTCTTGGGTGGAGCGCCGTGGGGTTCTCCCAGGGTCCTCTAGGCGCGTCAGGAGGGCTCATTCGGGCCCCGTTGGGGGGCGTCGAGGCCGCCTCTCCGAGCGCCTCCTTTCAGCGTCGCTCGGCGCCGTGGCGCCACCTCCGGGCCCTCGTGGGCCCCCTCTGGCGGCCTCTGGTGCCGCACTGCCCCCCCCCCCCCCCGCCTTTTGGGCACTCTTAAGAGAGAAAGAAAGATAGAGATAGAGGTCGGGTGGGGGTGGGGGGCGGGGAGGGAAGCGAGAGAGGGAGTCGGTTAGTGATAGGTTAGTGAGTGACTGAGTGAGTTGGGGCCCTCATGGACTCCACGTCGGCCGGCATGGGAAGCCGCAGGGCCACTCCGGGCACCCAGGAGGCCATCTTGGACCAAACAGCCGGGGCCCCTTCTGGAGGCACGGTGCCCCTTCTACCTTCGGGGGCGGAAAAGAGGGGGGTGATGACTAGGGGGGGGTGGATATCATGGCGGGGGCCATGATATTTCCCCAGATCTCATGGCGCCTCTTCTTGTTTCATTACGTGCCTCGGCCCCCCCAGGGGCCGCGCACATGCCTCCGGCCATGATTTGCGCCCCCCCCTCTTGGACGCCCCCCTCTTGGCCGCTCCCGATACCTATCGATTTTGGCTCGCCATTTTTCGTGGGTCTCTTGGGAGCTCTGCTTGGGGCCTCCTTGGCCAACTTCGGGGCGTGAGCAGCATGTTGCAGGTAGCATGATGCATCGTGCGACCGTCCTGCTCCCTCAATCTCTTGACGAGCGGCCAGGTACCACGACACCTCGAGCATAGGAATCAGTATCGTTCTCTGCTATTCTCGGTTGAGCTTGTCCCACAATCGATCGGAGTCTTTTTCTGGACCATACTAATATGGCGGCATTGTCGGTGGTTCTCGAGCGGGCGCCACGGAGGACTCCGCGGGGAGCTTCGGGTAGGGAGGCTCGCGCAGGACTGTGCAGCGCTCCTCTAGGACACACTGCAGGCACCTCCAGGCAGCCGTTGCACGATACCGCTCCGCTGAGGGTCCATTAGGCACGGTGGCGGACACGGTGAAAGTTGAAGTTGTTTCTCCACCGATCGCAAATCTCAGTGCTGCGTCTCTTGTCGTTAGTGGCGTGCGCACAGCTTTGTGCGAGCGTTTATTGACAGTAGCCCCTATCTGGATGACATCAGCTCAACCTGCCTCGTATGATCGGGCTGTTCTTTTGAGTGCCCCGACGGCGTTCCTTCGTTTTCTGAGGGTCCGCCACTCAGCGCGGGGGAATGAGCAACAGCGAAAGCAACATGGAAGGAACCATTGGATAAGGAGTCCAGGATCTGGAAGTCCTTATGACTGCTCGGTGTGTTCCGACAGTTTCCCGAGTGTGTCTTTGACCTCCCAGAGCCACAAACGAGAGGTGGTATGAGTTGTGTTTCCCGGGGACCCCCTGTTTCCTTCCGACCTCCCGTTATCTGTCTGTATGTGTTGTTTGTGTGTGTGCGTGTGTGTATGCGTGTGTGTGTGTGTGTGTGTGTTTGTGTGTTTGTTTGTTTGATTGATTGATTGTTTGTTTGTGTTGTCTCTCTCTCTCTCTCTATATATATATAGACATATATATATGTATCCCTCTCTATCTTCCTGTCTACCCCCA